>JALAZF010000524.1:0-525000 GCA_022829125.1 Lathyrus tuberosus | reverse complement strand
TTTAGTACTCACATGTTGTCTGAGGAGGCAGAGTATTGGTGGAATAATACTCGTCAGAGGTTAGAGGCTTCAGGAACTACTATTACTTGGGCTGCTTTCAAGAGAGAATTCCTTGAGAAGTGTTTTCTGGCTGACATCCATAGCAAGAAGGAGATCGAATTTCTCGAACTGAAGCAGGGTAACATGACAGTTGCAGACTATGCTGCCAAGTTTGAGGAGTTGCCTCGGTTCTGTCCTCATTATAATGGGGTAGAAGTTGAAGGATCTAAGTGCATTAAGTTCGAGAGTGGATTGCGTCCAGAGATTAAGCAATTCATTGGTTATCAGGAGATTCGACAGTTTCTACTCTGGTTAACAAGTGCAGGATTTATGATGAAGATAGTCGTGCCAGATCTAGTCATTATAAGAGCATTAGTGACAAGAAAAGTGGTAATCAGAGTCGTAACATGCCTTATGTGGTTCCAGATGCTAAGGGAAAACAGAGGTTCCAACCGAAGAATGTTGGTACGAAGACTCTAAGTGGGGGTGGTGCTTCCACTCCTGTTAAGTGTTTCAAGTGTGGAGTACTAGGTCATCGTGCTCCAGAGTGTACTGCTTTGACTTGTTATAGATGTGGGAAGGTTGGTCACCATGCTGCTGAATGCAAAAGTGTGGATGTAACATGTTTTAACTGTGGAGAGCAAGGTCATATTAGTAATCGCTGCCAAAAGCTCAAGAAGACTGCCGATACTAAAGTTCAAGGGAAGGTTTTTGCTCTCAGTGGTGCAGATGCTTCAAATTCCAATATACTCATCAGAGGTACAAGTTTTATTAATGGAATTCCTTTGTCTACTATTATTGATACGGGTGCTACGCATTCGTTCATATCTGCTAATTGTGTGAAAAGGTTGAATCTTGAGGTGTCTGCTATGAATGGTCGCATGGTCATTGATACTCCAGCTAATGGCTCAGTGACTACTACGATGGTCTATTTGCGTTGTCCTGTAACTGTTTATGGCAAGGATTTCATAATTGACTTAGTGTGCTTACCATTAAGTCAAATCGATATTATCTTGGGTATGAATTGGTTGATATTCAACCACGTCTACATCAACTTTTACAACAAGTCTGTGTTTTTTCCAGAGTTTGTTGCAGAGGCAGATTCTATGTTTATTTCCGCTAGTTAGGTGGAAAAGTTCTTGAAAGGTGAAGAGCAGGTGTTTACTATGTTTGCTTCCTTGAAACTCAACACAGAATAAGTGATCAGTAATCTGCGGGTAGTCTGTGATTTTCCAGATGTATTTCCTGACGACATCAGTGATCTACCTCCAGAAAGAGAATTTGAATTTTCCATAGATTTAGTACCTGGTACTAGACCTGTGTCGATGGCTCCTTACATAATGTCTCCATCAGAGTTAAGTGAACTGAAGAAGCAGTTAGAAGAATTGCTTGAGAAGAGATTTATCAGGCCAAGTGTGTCACCTTGGGGAGCGCCAGTTTTACCTGTAAAGAAAAAGGATGGGAGTATGTGGTTATGTGTTGATTACCGCCAGCTGAATAAAGTGACGATTAAGAACAAGTATCCACTTCCCAGAATTGATGATCTAATGGATCAATTGGTGGGGGCTTGTGTGTTTAGTAAGATTGACTTAAGGTCAGGATATCACCAGATCCGAGTGAAGAGCGAAGATATTCTGAAGACAACATTTAGAACTCGATACGGTCATTATGAGTACTCTGTGATGCCGTTTGGGGTGTCTAATGCTCCTGGTGTGTTTATGGAGTACATGAGCCGTATTTTCCATCCTTATCTGGATCGGTTCGTCGTGGTTTTCATTGATGATATATTGGTGTATTCTAAATCAGATGAGGATCATACAGAGCATCTTCGCGTGGTACTACAGGTGTTGAAAGCAAATAAATTGTATGCCAAGTTATCTAAATATGAGTTCTGGTTACGAGAAGTGAGCTTTCTCGGGCATGTAATTTCAGGTGGTGGTATAGCTGTTGACCCGACGAAGATTGATGCAATACTTCAGTGGGAGGCTCCGAAGACAGTTTTTGAGATTCGAAGTTTCCTTGGTTTGGCTGGCTACTACATAAGATTTATTGAGGGGTTCTCGAAGCTAGCTTTACCTCTAACCCAGTTGGCTCGAAAGGGTCAAGCCTTTGTGTGGGATATGCAGTGTGAGAGCAGTTTTCAAGAGCTGAAGAAGAAGTTAACGACGACACCAGTTTTTATATTACCAGAACCTTCAAAGCCATTTGTTATTTATTGTGATGCATCTTATATGGGTTTGGGTGGTGTTTTGATGCAGAGTTGTCAAGTGGTAGCTTATGCCTCTCGACAGTTGAGGATTCGTGAACGTAACTACCCTACTCATGATTTGGAGCTTACCGTAGTTGTATTTGTGTTGAAGTTGTGGCGACACTATTTGTATGGCTCCTGATTTGAGGTATTCAGTGATCATAAGATCTTGAGATATCTGTTTGATCAGAAGGAACTTAATATGCATCAGAGAAGGTGGTTAGAATTCTTGAAAGATTATGACTTTGGTTTGAATTACCATCCCAATAAAGCCAATATTATAGCAGATGCTTTGAGTCTGAAATCTTTACACATTTCAGCTTTGATGGTCAGGGAGTTGGATTTGATAGAACAATTCAGAGACTTAAGTTTGGTATGCGAAGTGACAACTGCTAGTGTGAGATTGGGTATGCTGAAGTTGACCAGTGGATTTCTTGATGAGATTAGAGAGGGTTAGACGAAGGATGTAACTTTAGTTGATCGGTTGTCTTCAGATAACCAAAGTGCAGAAGCGGATTTGAGATGTGATGATAATGGTGTCTTGAGATTTTGAAATAGGGTTTGTGTACCTGATGTGCTGGAACTCATGCAGATGATTTTGGAGGAGAGCCATAGGAGCAGTTTGAGTATCCATCTAGGTGCTACCAAGATGTTCCAAGATCTGAAGAAGTTGTTTTGGTGGCCAGGAATGAAGAGAGACATTGCTCAGTTTGTGTACTCTTGCTTAACTTGTCAGAAGTCAAAGGTGGAGCACCAGAGATCAGGTGGACTAATGCAGTTGTTGGATGTCCCCGAGTGAAAGTGGGACAGTAAATTGATGGATTTTGTGACGGGTTTACCAAACAGTGCTAAAGGAAATGATGTTATATGGGTCATTGTGGATAGGCTGACTAAATCAGCTCATTTCATTCCGATTAAGATCAGTTTTTTGTTGCAGAAGCTAGCAGAGATTTATATCAGCATAATTGTGAAGCTTCATGGTATTCTATCCAGTATTATTTCTGATAGAGACCCGAGGTTCATGTCCAGATTTTGGGGGAGCTTACAGGATGCTTTGGGTTCTAAGTTGAGGTTGAGTTTTGCATATCATCCACAGACTGATGGCCAGACTGAGAGGACTATTCAGTCTCTAGAAGATTTGTTGTGAGCTTGTGTCCGAGAGCAGGGAGGTGCTTGGGATGACCACCTTCCATTGATAGAGTTCACGTATAATAATAGTTACCATTCCAGTATTGGGATGGCACCTTTTAAGGCTCTCTATGGCAGGAGGTGTCGAACTCCTCTATGTTGGTATGAGACTGGAGAGAATGTTGTGATTGGGCCTGAGATTGTTCAGCAGATCACCGAGAAGGTGAGGATGATCCAAGAGAAGATGAAGGAATCTCAGAGCAGGCAGAAAAGTTACCATGACGAGAGGAGGAAGGCTCTTGAGTTCAGTGAGGGTGATCATGTTTTTCTGAGAGTCACTCCGGTTACCGGTGTTGGGCGTGCGATAAAGTAGAAGAAGCTTACACCTCGTTTCATTGGTCCATACCAGATCACTCAGTGGGTCGGAGTTGTTGCTTACAGAATAGCCTTACCTCCTTCGTTGGCGAATTTGCATGATGTGTTCCACGTGTCCCAGCTCCGAAAGTATATTCATGATCCTTCTCGTGTGATTCAGATGGACAATGTGCATGTGAGGGATAATCTGACTATGGAGGCTTTACCTTTGAGGATTGCGGATCGAGAAGTGAAGCAACTCAGAGGTAAGGAGATTGCCCTTGTAAAGGTTGTTTGGGGAGGACCTGCTGGAGGGAGCATGACTTGGGAGTTGGAAAGTCGGATGAATGAGTCTCATCCGGATCTATTTTTATCAGGTAATTTTCGAGGGCGAAAACCTTTTAAGTGGGGGAGAGTTGTAACGCCTCGACTTAGAATTCTTTTTATTTTTATTATTCATATATGTCTGTTGTGTGAATTATATGATTTTTTTAATGTAAATTTTGATGTTTGGAGGTTTTAGGGGTATTTTGATAATTTTATTATTATTGGGGTACGCTGATTTTGAGAGCGGGAAAGGGTAGAAATATTTATTTAATTAATTTAGTTTTAATTGATTTAAATATTTGTTTAAATGGTTATTAAAATATATATTTAAATAGTCATTAAAATGTTTATTTAAGGTGTGACAATATTTATTATTATAGTTAAATAATTATTTAGTTGGGATATTTATTTGGGATATTTATTTTTGGAATTAACTGGTCGTAGGAATTGAATAGAGAGATGAGTTACAAAAATTAGAAAGTTGTAACGGAGGAAATTAATATAGTAGTTATTATTATTATTATTATTATTATTATTATTATTAGGGGTTATTAATGTTATTATTATATTATGGAAAGGGAGAGAGAATCAGAGGGTAAACTTAGAAAATAAGAGAACGCAGAAAAAAAAAACACAGAGAGAGGAGGAGAGGAGGAATAGAGCAGAAGAAGCTAGGATACTCAAAGTCCGTCAGAATAAGCTTGTTTTCGAGGTAAGGGGGGAGAATTTCTTTACTAATGGGTGTTTATGGACAGTCAGGATAGTGAGGGGTCCTGACCCTCATATCTCTGTATTTTCACTATACATGGTCTATGGTCTTGTTTATAACCAAAGGGGTTTTGACCACACAAAAAAATAAAAACCATGAGGTCACTGATATTACGAATATATTTATATGTGAATTATGCCCTTTTGGGAGTTGGAATAAATATATGTGGTCATTGATTAATATATGTGAATTATGTTAATTGTTTCGTCTATGTTTTTTCTTTACTGAATGTGTTTTGTCTTTTTGTCGTGTTTCGGTATCTCTGGGTTTGTCCCAAATGGGATTTAGCTAGCTCCTTTGCCTTTCGATATATGGTAATATCTCATACGTGTTTTTTTAGGAACTTTGTTATAATATATATATATATATATATATATATATATATATATATATATATATGTGTGTGTGTGTGTGTGTGTGTATGTATTTAGAGAAATATAAAGGTTATTACTTCTAGGACATATCATTAGATAATGTTCAAATCTAATAGTTTAGGTTTCTAAAGGATAATTCTCATTATAATTATAACTTTTGCGCCTGTACAATAAAATGAGAAGAACACATGATATGTCATTATAATAATAATAACTATTTTTTTTGTTAATTAATCTGATTAATTTATATTTAGTTATCAGAGTTATTTTTGAAATTATTTAAAAAATTAAATTTGATGAACTTTATTCTATGATAATAATAATAGTAATAATATAAACAATAATTTAATATTATTAAATATAATATCCTTATACGAGGTTCAGCTGATCGAGTCTACTTTGCACCCATTCTGTCTTATCCAGTTTAGCTTCCTTTATGATCCTAAACTCCGATCGATAGCCCATATCCTTATGCAAATATAATTTTTCATCGAGATCCAGGTCCAAGTCCTTCATAGGAGTCCGAAGTTTCACAATCCTTTATAACCACGACATCTTTGTCCGGGAAGTCCATCTGCATGAGTTTGATAGTCGTCAACTGGTTTATGAACGAGATGATTTGCTAGTGTACTTCCTTTAATAACCTTTGGATTGACGTATTGGATGTCACATTCAGTTAATAACATACGCCACTTAGCTATTCTCCCTAATACGTCATGTTTCCCTAGTTCGCAACCCATTGAACTCTCAAGTATTGTTAAGTACATTATGAGTGGTCGCCTTGGGACTGGTGGCACCAATATAGGTGGCCTTTGCAAATATTCCTTGATCCAATCAAAATCCTTTTGACAATCTTCATTCCATTCCATGATTTGATCCTTTTCTGGGTAATTTGAAGATTGGCTCACAAGTAGCTGTAAGGTGTGAGATGAACCTCGTAATATAATTTAATCTACCCAAAAATCCACAAACTTCTTTTTTTGTCCTTGGCTCCTCTTTGACTGGCCATGAACCCTAATATTTTCCCGGATCTGATTCCATTAGTACACCTTGTAGGATTTAGTCGTAACTTGAATTTCCTTAACTAATCCAACAACTTTTGCAAGTTAGTTATGTGATCTTCTTCTTTTTGTGACTTGGTAATCATATCCTCCTTATGCACCACATTACCATAGCCCTTTGATAAGTTACTCCTACGCTCTTTAACCCAACAGGCGTACCTTGTGACCAAAAGTCAAATTGTTTCTTGACTTCTTCCCTGATTTAGAGGGTCATGTCTGGTCTAGCCCCCCTCAAATTTTACTTGATTGGCGTGCATTCTAGTTTGAGTAGTAATTTGTGCTCGACGATGCTTGTATCAAGTCCAGGCATATCCTGGTATGACCAGGCGAACACATTTGTGTACCCTTGCAATAGCTCAATCAACCTTTCCTTTATATCCTTATTCAGAGAAGCCCCGACTTTGACCTCTTTCCTATCTTCCTCAGTTTCCAGATTGATCACATCCACTGGTTTCTGATGAGGTTGTATTTCCTTGTCTTCCTGCCTCAACAGTCTGGCTAACTCTTCGGGAAGCTCACACTCGTCCTCATCACCCTCTTCCGCTTGGTTAATCGGTAATTCGAAGTCATTTAGGATTATAGCGGTGTCATTTTCAATAGGTTCATTTTTAAATTTGCACTAGGAAGTTTTTTTTTAATATCCTTTTTTTTAATTGATGGGAATGAAAATATTGAAAGAAGGTATATTGCCATTTTGAACAAACAGAAATGAAAGAAAAAGATCTTGATTGAAAACAAAATGCAATTTATTGATAGAAATAATCCAATGAAATAAAAGGTGGCCCTACAAAGCTTTGTCCACTTGCCTTGGGCATAGCAAGGGGCTTATTATTATTTTTAAGAAAAAAGTAAATTACTTCGAAACATAAATCATCTCAGGAATCTCGACGGTTTTCCAATTGTCAAAATTAGGCATTCCTTTTTCCTCGTCCACTGCAGCCACTTGACTCTTATCTGGGAACCCAAAACTATGAAAATTGTCTTCTAATCCTTCATTAGCCGGTTTGTAACCCAGCCCGAACAAACCCTTCTCCTCAGGTGACTCCCGTTGTTTGCCCCAGTTCGTTAGGTCTCCATTCTTAATAAGGAATTCATCTTCCATCCCTTCCACGGTGTTGATTGTTGCCCCAATGTGCCCCATTAATGCATTATCTCCCAGATTTGGACCTTCAGGGTCTATAACACAGACATCGTCTTTCTTTGAGTTGTTTTCAGGATACCTTTTATTGTTATGTTGATCGGAGGATGACTGCCCAATCTTTCCTGTCTTTAAATCGTTCTCAATCCTCTCTCCAATGATAACCAAGTCAGCAAATCCTGTTGAGACTGCCCCAATCATCCTTTTGTAGTATTTTCCTTGTAGGGTATCCATAAACATGTCCACAAGTTCACTTTACAATAATGGAGGTTGCTAACGAGAAGCTAGTTCCCTCCATCTTTGGGCATATTCTTTGAAGGACGCATTCCCTTTTTGAGACATGTTCTGCAAATGCGTGCGGTTAAGAGCCATTTGTACCGGTATTGCTTCAGAAAGGCGCTTGCAAGGTCTTCCCAAGTCTTAATGTGAATTCTCTCCAATTGCATGTACCAGTCCAAGGATGCCCCACTAAGGCTGTCTTGGAAAGTGTGTGTCATTAGCTTCTTATTAGTAGCATGGGCCCCCATTTTTCGAGCAAACATCCTAAGGTGATTCTTAGGACAATTGACACCCTTGTATTTCTCGAAGTACGGAGCCTTGAATTTGGGAGGTACGACCACATCGGGCACTAAACACATTTCCAAAGCATCCACCCCACAGATATTGAATCCTTCCACGACCTTTAACCTTTCCTCAAGTGCCTTGTACATATCGTCAATCCCTCTCCTTTCCATAACAGTGGTTCCTTAATTTTCAAGGGCCACTTGTTTTGGATTTTCGTCCTCGTATTGGAGGTTCCAATTTGCGTAATTCTCACATGGAATAGGAATGTGAGTAGCACAAGGTGCCCCATTGGAAATAGGTGGAGAGACGGTTCCCTCGAGAGATTGGTTAACAGCTTTGTGCTTAGCATTTTTGGTCTCCTCACGTTCCAGATCATGGACAAACCCTAGTAGGGGGTTATTGTCTTCAACATGGGGGGTAGGAGTAGGAACCTTCCTTTGATGACTTGACTCGGTTCCTCTGGCTATCAAATTCTGGATGGCAAGTGTCAGTTGATCAATCTGGCTTTTCATACCTTCCACGTTTTCCTTAACATTATCCATTTCTCCTCTTAGAGTGACCAAATCCTTCTCCAACTGGTCCATAGCTTTCCTTCGAAACGCTCGAGTACGAGGTCAGGAAGTCGGATTGTTACGCTCAATGACTCTGAGACAAAGTTTTTAAAAGGAAATGATTTTATGTTCTTTATTCCTTTCTCCTTATTTGAATGCATGTTGATGCATGGACGTATGAACATACATGATATATGCTAAATAATTTCAAAAATTTATTTGGGGGGAATTCCAAAATCCATTGTAGTTAGAGATGAATATATTCAGAGGATGAAACCCATACACATAGAATAAAAATTATTTTATAAGATTCAAATCCATTAGCCAATTCCCAATCCAAAATGACTTCCAAACTTAGGAAAATAAAAATAATTCCTTAGGAACAACCCAAAACAATAATCCCAAAAATGAAAACTCCTGAACTTAAGAAGGCGTAAACTAAATAGATGCCCCCAATGCCTTCTTCAAATGAGCTTTAAACTCCTCCAAGTATCCTTTCTTGAGCCCTTGTATTTCCCTATCCTCCTTGTGGTGAGATAATAGATCTTCAACAGGTACAGCTAAGTCCTTAGGCTTGACCTCTTTTTTTTCTTTTTTTTTATTTTTTTATTGTTTTTTTTTGTTTTTTCCCCCATACCCTTGTATGGTTTTTCCTTCTCCTTGTAAGTATAGTCCAAACTGTTCCAGCGTAGGAGCTAGTTGAAAATCCTTAAAGAGGAAGTCACATAGAGGAGGATCATAAAATTGTGCAAAAGCAATTACGGCCTCTACCTTCATAGGGATCCCTAAGAGATCGAGGATCCTTCCATACTTGTGTATAAACATCCTTTGAGCAGATTTTGGCATTAAGTCTTAAAGGTCTTTGAGACTTTGTAAATCAGCACTTAGCATTCTGATGCGTAGGGTAGCCCTTTTGTTTGAATCCATCTTTTCAACACATCATGAAATTCCCCACAAAATGCGTATGTGCAAAAAATATTTTTAAATGCATGATGACATGGACACTTTTGTTTTTTTAATTTTTTTTATTTGTTTTTATTTGGTTAGGGTAGGGTGAAAATGCAAGCATGACCCTAACTAGGTGGGTTCCCTACAATAGGTTAGATCTAAGTCTTATCTACCCAATCCCCTCACATGTAGGATATATAGTTCTGGGAAGCATAACGACCCTAGAATTTATGGACTATACCCTTGTTTTACCATGAGAAGGGTCAAGCCTTCCTATGGTAAACCTTCGGGATAAGTCACATCTAAGAAGATCCTAGTAACGACCCTTGAGGGTTGAATACTTAGGATCATCATGGGTTATTTGGGTTTTCTAAAGGTCCTCTGAATCTTGGACCACATCCAAATTTATCAGCTATGTTAAGGGCTAGCCTTACCAGGAAGATAATTTTGGAGGGTCTATCTGAGTGTGGCATCAATGCATAGTCGGGATGTTACATCCCTTCCATTAACATTTCTGTTCCACGTCCTAACTTAGGGTATCCTCCAAGCTTGGTTTTTAGCTTCACACATTACAATATCTCAATCCAATGCATGATGATAATATAATAAATATGAATAACATATATAATAAATAATAAAAGAAATATATAATATCCATGAAAATATATAAACAAAAAACAGTAAACAACCCAAACAAACAAACAATAACCCTAAAACCTAAGGCTAGGATGGACTCTCTTTAGGGAGGCGTCCCCAGGAGAGTCGCCAGCTGGTCGCGGCCGGCAAAAATATTCGAGTCACCATCATATTTTTTTTAAGGAAAATAAATGATAAACCTAAAATCCTAATCCTAAGGGCAGAGATTCCTAAGGTTCGGGAGTCGGTTAAGTGGGGGGAAGGTGTTAGGCACCCCTCACTTCCATTGTACTCAATAGGATCCTCCTTAGATTTTAGGGTATGTTTGTTTGTTGTCTTTCTACTTATTTACAAAAGAATCCTAAGTTTTTTATTATTGTACTCGCTAGGGTTTACAACCCTATGCCTACGTACCTTCAATTTTGAAGGATCAGAGTAACCGTAGTTCACCTCCCCTATTCCTACCCCCTAATCCTATTCCTAACCCTAATCCCAAACCCAATCCACTATTTATAGTCTTGGATAAAGAGTTATATCCCTTAAATCTATTATTTATACTCCTAGATAAAGAGTTCTATCCCTTAATCTATTATTTATACTCCTAGACGAGGAGTTATATCCCTTAATCTATTATTAATACTCCTAGATAAGGAGTTCTATCCCTTAATCTATTATTTATACTCCTAGATAAGGAGTTCTATCCCTTAAAAATCCCTTATCCATTGTTTATACTCTCGGAGGAAGAGTTTTATCCCATATCCTTGTCCATTGTTTATACTTTCGGATAGAGAGTTCTATCCCTAAAATCCCTTATCCATTGTTTATACTCTCGGAGGAAGAGTTTTATCTCATATCCTTGTCCATTGTTTATACTCTCGGATGGAGAGTTCTATCCCAAAATCCCTTATCCCTTGGCCTATATTTATACTCTTGGAACCTAAGAGTGATATCCCTAAATCTCATTCCTTATTTAGACTCTCGGACAATGAGTTTTATCCCCAGATTTTAAATCCTAAAAAATCCTTTTATATCCCTTATATTTAATAAATTCCTGAAATCCCATAGAATTTAATACACAAAATAATTAAATCCAAAAAACCATCATGCTTAAAAAATAGCAAAATTGATCCCCAAATTATTCCAATTTAAAAAATAATTTCTAAATTCAAGATAATCCCAAAAATAAAAAGTATTAAACCTATATTTATCCAATTTAAATAAAAATCTAAACATACTAATTTTCTTAAAATAAATCCTAAAGCAAATTTTAATAAAATTCCAAATTTCCCAAAATACCTCATCCAAAAAGACCTAAGAACAAAAATCCCAAAAAAAATCTTTATTTAATAAAAAAACAAGTTATTTTAATTATATAAAGCTTTTAATTTAAAATCAAACCAAACCCAAGGTTAACCCTAAAAAAAATCCTACTTATAAAAAAAATTATCCATATATTTTAAAACAAACAAGTTATTTTAAATATATATATATATATATATATATATATATATATATATATATATATATATATATATATATGATAATTAAAAACTAAACCCAAAAATAAAAAAAAAACTTAATTATACTTATCCTAATGATAATAATCCTAAAAACTATTTTTATAAATCCTAATTAAATAATTAAATTAAGTAAGTAATTTAATTAATTAGAGTAATACCCAGGGGTGTATTTTCACTAAATTGGTAATGGGCCAAATGAAATTGGGGGTGCCACTAGCAGTCTGGGCGCAAGGCCCGTCAGCTAAAAACCCAAAAATCCTGAAATAATCCATCCAGGAAAGAGCCAACGGTTGACTTCCTCTAAAGAGTTGGATGATGATCAGACGGTCATCCTTCTAATTGATATCCACCCTTTGATCTTACGGTATGTTAATCGTGCGAACGAGATGGAAAGTCAGCGCAGACTCACCATGAAACCTCACATGTGGGATCCCTTGGTTGACTGGATAGTCAACCAATCCAAGGGGAAACTAAACGCCACATGGCGTTGATCCAAATCGTTCGTGAGGAACTATAAAACCCATTTTTCTTAAGAATCTTCTCATAATTCATTTCTTCTTCTCTCTCTAAATCCTCCTCTCTCTCACTTCTTTCGTTTTCTCCTCTCATCACCCTTCTCTTTCCATCCGGCCACCGCTCCCTCTCACCGTGAACCACCCTTAACCGCCCTCAACCTCCCAGGTTTCCGGTTGGTCTTCAACCGGAACCTGCAAACACACACAAACCCTTTGAATATATGAACCTTAACCCTAGGGTTCATCCCAAACCCAGCAAACCCTCAAGAACCCTAGGGTTCAGCAAAGAACCCTAAGTTCTCCAGACAAACCCTAGCCCTCAACCTGATGAACCCTAACCCTAAACCGACGAACCCTAACCCTAAAATTTCCAGAAACCCTCAGATCACACCCCCTAACACAAATCAAGCGTAAAAAACACAGGAACCACAATGTTGTAACAACAATCATGCGACAAGAGCAGCAAAGAACAACAACGACGCAATAAATTCCGAGAGCTAAGTTTTTACCTCTCCTTGTCGTGTCTAATCTTAAGTTGCTATCTTTCCTCGTCTCTAATCTCTATTCTTTATTGTTTGCAGGTAGCGATTTATGGAGGTTAAGGATTCGTGCAGCTGCGTTCGTTCGTCCAGCCCTTTTTTTTATGAATTTCTTAGTTTATATAGGACTAAAACTTAGGTTTAGGATTTTAATTAGATTGATTTGTTTTTTGGAAATTTTTATTTGATTCATGTAATTTAGATTTGATTCGCTGTAATCGATTTGATTTCTATTGTAATTGATTGAGGAATTAATGTTAATTGGTTCTATTTTGTCAAAAAAAAAAGATCCAAATTTGATTTTCACACTCACTGCGCTGATTAGGGTTTGCATAAAGGGGAAGAAGATGACCCACCTTGGGTCAACGATTTTGACCCAAAATAAAATAAATAAATCAATAAAAATAAAATAAATAATAATCTTAAATACTATTATTAATGATAAAACCAAAACCATACTAAACAGACTTTAATGACTTGATTAACAAAATTAACACCTACTACTAACGTAACACCCAAAATCTAATAATATAATAATGTCACTAAAAAACTTAATGTTTTAAATAATAACTTTTAAATAGCAATTATGCAATACTACTAATTTAATCCCTAAATAACAAATTTTCTCTTAATTTTAATAATAAAATTCACACCAAATTAATAGATACCAGCTAATAATAAATTAAACAAATCCAATAAAAAAAGTCCTTAATATTTCTCCCTAAAATTAACCCTTAGCCCAAAAATAGTATTACTCCAACAATACCTTAAAATAAATTAACCCCTAAAAATAAATAAAATCCTAAATCCCAAAAAACCTTTAAAAACTAGAATGGGCCTAAGAGTTTTAATAATCTCAAAAGCCCAATGACATCTAAGTGACACCCCTGATAACATAAAAATCCTTGAAAAGGTAAAAAAATCACTGGTCAAAATTTAGGGTACTACAGTAATCATCAATCGGTTGGTGGGCCAGATATTCTAACAGGACACTACTCTTGATGACTTTCTGGGTAACATATTGAATATCGTATTCTGTCAGAGTCATATACCATCGGGCAATCCTTTCAGTGAGAGTCTGTTTTTCAAAAACATATTTGATCGGATCCATATTTGATATCAGCAAGGTTATGTATGTTAACATGTACTGCCTCAGGATCTTGGCTGCCCATGCAAGTGCACAACATGTTTTCACCAGCATTGAGTACCTAGACTCGTAATCAGTAAATTTCTTGCTCAGGTAGTAGATTGCATGCTCTTTCGTACCTGTCTCGTCGTGTTGACTGAGTAAACAACCCATAGAATTCTCAAGAACCATCAAATACATTATCAATGGTCTTCCAAGCACTGGAGGCATGAGGATCAGAGGCTCCTGCAAGTACTCTTTTATTCTGTCGAAAGCCTTATGGCAATCATCATTCTACCTGATAGCTTGATCTTTTTGCAATAACTTGAATATTGGTTCACAAGTGGCTGTAAGATGAGAAATGAATCTAGCTATGTAGTTCAGCCTCCCTAAGAAACCACGAACCTCTTTCTCTGTTCTCGGCTCAAGCATTTCTTGTATTGCTTTTACCTTTGCTATATGAACCCTAATACCTCGCGCATTGATGATAAAGCCCAATAGCTTGCCAGATCTCACCCTAAAGGTGCACTTGTTTGGATTCAACCTTAGCTTGAATTTCCTCAGCTTGTCAAATAATTTTTGGAGATGAACCAAGTGATCTTCTTCAGCCTGGGATTTTGCAATCATATCATCCACGTATACTTCAATCTCTTTATGAATCATATCATGAAATAGAGTCACCATTGCGCGCTGATATGTTGCCCTAGAATTCTCCAGTCCAAAGGGCATCACCTTGTAACAGAAGGTTACCACGGGTTAATAAACATCATCTTTTCCATGTCCTTTGGGGCCATTTTGATTTGGTTGTACCCAGAGAAGCCATCCATGAAGTAATACACTAAGAACTAGGCTATGTTATCCACTAGCATATCAATATGGGGAAGCGGAACATCATCTTTAGTGCTAGCTTTGTTCATATCCATGTAATCGATGCACATTCGAACCTTGCCATCTTTCTTAGGCACGGGTACAATGTTTGTAACCCATGGGGGATAGTTGGCGATAGCCAGGAAACCTGCGTCCAATTGCTTCGGCACTTCTTCTTTAATCTTTATAGCCATATCTGGTCTCGTCCTTCTGGGATTTTTCTTGACCGGAGGACTGTCCTCTTTGAGAGGCAATCTATGTACTAAGATATATGTATTGAGTTCAGGCATATCCTGGTAAGACTAAGCGAAGACGTCAACATATTCTTGCAGCATTTTAGTCAGCCTCCTCTTCACTCCTTCCTCTAAGGAAACCCCTATCTGGACCTCTCTCTTTTCTTCTTCAGTGCCAAGATTGATCACTTCCACGGACTCTTGATGCAGCTGAATGACCCTTTCTTCCTGCCTCAATAACCTAGATAACTCCTCAGGGAGTTTACAATCTTCCCCATCTTCTCTTCGGCTTGGTAAATTATCAAAATCATAATGAGACATAGAAGTATTGTTATCGATGGAATCCGGAAGGGTGATTCTGCATGATTGATGATTCATGCCTTATTTTAGAATGAGGATGTTAAAACAAAAAGAAACATTTCCATTTTTAATGAAAAATAAAACATAAATGAAAAACATGGAACAAAATATTTGAATGCCAAAAAACGTCCTTTATTTATGATAATCATTGCATATGCAACACTAAGGCCCTATAATGAATCACTACATCTTGGCCAAAATGTATGACTTAACACTAGTTTAAACATAGAAAATTACTCTTCAACGAGAGTGACTTGGATAATTTCTTCAACTGACCAGTTTGTAAGCTTCTGTTTGGGACACACGGGCGAATCCAGTTGTCCATGTCATAATCAGTGTCTGCATCATCATCCACAACATGAATCTGACCATCATAAATAATGCCACAACTGGAAAACCTGATTGGACCTTAATTCTTCGAAGTTGTTCCCCTTTGAGGTACCTGAAAAGGTTTGTAAACAAGACCAAACTTATCATGCTTCACAGGTAGATCAAGCATCTGACCCCATCCTTCAGACTGACCGGCTTCAACCACCGCTTTAGCTTCCTTCCAAGACATCATAGAAATTTCAGGCTTCTTAACCTCCTGCGAAAGAGTCTTTGTAATCTTCACAGCTTTGAAGGCCTAACAGAGAGTCTCATAAATCTCCCCTTCAACTTCCACATACTTGAAGGATGTCAAATGACTCATTATGATATCTTCTTCACCATATACGGTCACGACCTTACCATCAACCACAAATTTGATTTTCTAATGAAGGGTAGAAGACACAGTGCCAGCTGAGTGAATCCATGGGCGCCCAAGCAGACAGCTATAGGCAGGCTGGATATCCATAACAAAAAATGTTATGTTGAAAATTTGCGGACCCACTTGAATATGCAACTCAATCTCTCCAAACACCGACCTCTTAGATCCATCGAAGGCTCTGACCACAAGGTCACTAGGTTTTAGTACTACCTATTTTGTATTCAACTTCATTAATGCCTTCTTGGGTAGCACATTCAGCAATGAAACGATATCGACCAGAACATGAGACAGCATGGCGCTAGTACACTCTATTGAGATATGCAGGGCCCTGTTATGATTTCTCCCTTCAGGTATAAGATCAAAGTCGGCAAATCCCAACCCATGACTAGCATTCACATTTGAAACAACCCCTTCGAGTTTATTAACAGTGATTTCTTGTGGTACAAAGGCAGCATTCAAAATTTTCAGCAAAGCATTTCGATGAGCCTCGAAACATAACAACAATAACAAGATTGAAATTTTTGATGGCGTCTGGTTGAGCTGGTCAACCACCTTGTAATCGCTTTTGTTCATAATCCTCATTAATTCCTCTACATCCTTCTCAAAAGAGGCATTAGGAGTTAGATTTTGCACAGTCTCGTCCACCACGGCTTGTTTACCTTTGACCTTAGCCAAAGCATCAGCATTCACATCTGAAGAGCCTTTTGGAGGTGAGAAAATCCGCCCGCTTATGGTGATTCTGCTAGGACCACCAATGTTATCAACTTTACCAGCATCTGACCCATCTTTCAAAGGAGTCTCAATCTCTTGCTTGCGGCCTTGATAATAAACATATGCACTATAGTGCCATGGTACAACCTTAGTACTTTAGTATGGAATCGGTCCAGGCACGATAATCACAACTGGGGGCTTCCTTGGAGGCACAGGGATTTTGGATGGGGTACAGTGTATTGTGATAACAACAACACCTTCACCATTACCACTCTTATTCTCTGAAGATCTATCGAATTGGATCTGCCCATCGTCAATCAACTTTTGAATACCATTCGTCAGGTCATCACAACCATTAGTCTGAACAACACACTTTTCAAAATTATCCACACAACTGGGAAACATGTCACTCATCATCAACTGTCTTTTAACAAAAGGCAAAGGTGTCTTCAACATATTCACATCACTAATCAAATTTAGCTCCTCTTCTTCTTCAATAGCATTTATCACTGCTTTGCCATGCGGAGGCATCAGATTTTGAATAACATTGGGACCTTTATTCGAATCGAACTCGATAGCCTTTGCGTCAATGAGATCCTTAACTTTGTGTTTGAAGGCTTTACAATTATCAATATAATGTCCGGGCGCACCGAAATGGAAATCAAAATGGGCATTGGCGTCGTAGCCTGGTGGAAGTTTGCCGACGGGAGCCGAGAGAGTTCTTAACTAAATTAACTCGAACTGGAGTAAGTGTTGCAACAACTGAGAATAGGGCATTGGAACTATGTCAAAACATCGATCAACCATCTTCTGCCTTTGTTGATATTGCCTGGGAACATACGGTTGTTGAGGTGGTTGTGATTGTGGTGCAACCGGAATAGTTACAACAATAACTTTTTGATATGACAGTTGATAAGCTCTGTCTTTGCCCTTGTATAAGGACACAACGCTAGCCTCTCCTTCTTTCTTTTTTGGGAATCCAGAATATGGCTTCTTCCCTCCATTAGAAGTACTGGCAGCATTTTCAATCTTCCCCATTTTAATGCCACTCTCCACTCTTTCTCCTGCCAACACGAGATCTAAAAAACCAACTGAAGTAGCCCCTACCAAACGATTATAATACGACCCTTGCAGAGTGCCCATGAACATATCTATGAGTTCTCTCTCCATCATTGGAGGTTGAACTCGGGCCTCCAGTTCACACCAACTTTGGGCTTATTCCTTAAAACTCTCATTAGGCTTCTACATAAGACTCTATAGTTGAGGCCTATTCGGTGCCATATCTGAATTGTATTGGTAGTTCTTGACAAAAGCTTCCACCAAATCTTTCCAACTTCGGATGTATGTATTTTCCAGTTGCATATACCATTATAAGGATGCCCCGGCTAGGCTATCCTGGAAAAAATGCATCAAAAGTTTTTCATCATCTGAATAGGCTGACATCTTCCAATAATATGCCTTGATATGGGTTTTTGGGCAGGTCGTCCCCTTGTATTTATCAAAATCTGGAATTTTGAATTTTGGAGGGATTCTTACGCCAAGCACTAAGCTCAAATCAGCAATGTCCAAACCCAAGGTGTTCTGGCACTCAAAAGCCTTCATTCTTTCCGCCAACATTCTATATCTCATCTCAGCCTCAGCAAAGAAGCCTACATCAGCATCATGCATGGAGAATTGGTCATCATGGTTGTTCATCTCGAGATGGGGCACATGAATTCTGATAGGGATCTGAATAACATGTGGCGGATTTCTACCAGCTCCGGGAGGATTAACACCATTTCCAAGAGGATTAGCATCATTTCCAGGAGGAGGATTGTTACCATTAAGAACCCCACATCCTGGAGGGTTATTTCCTTGATCTTGATTCACCGCTTCAGCATCGGGAATGACGAGAGTAGGCCTTAGAACCAGAGCTCTCAACTCTTCTTGGCATTGTGCCATTGTCTGTATCGCTCCCATGAATTGCTCCATCTGGGCCTTCATCTGATTCCTCATTTCTGCCATGTCGGCTTGCAGCTGGTCCATGATCAGTCTTTGGTTATTGTGAGTGTTGTAATGATGCGGATTCAGCTTGATGAAATAATCTGCTCAAAGTGTGTCAAGCGGTAAGTCCTCAGTTGGGCCCATGAAATGCAAGAATGATGTGCGAATGATGTATGCATAATGCTTGAATGATGTTTAAGGGACCCTTAAGACTTGCATTTATCATAGGTATTGTTGCGAGAGAATCGTGAAAATAAGTTGCACATTTTGAGAATAAAGAAAGCTTTTCATTCATTCATTGAGGACCACGTACAAGCAAATGAGAGCATGTTCATTAATATAAGTACGTAAGTCTCAAAATATGATAAGAAAATACAAGAAAACAATCAAAAGGTCTTCTTTCGAATGCGCTCCTCGAGTTTCTTTGATTCGATCACAAATCTGCTAACCATCTCATCACAGAGGAGTATGAAACTGTTGACTGAGGGAGGAGCATTATTGCCATCCATGTCTTGGAGCGTGCTTTCCAGCCTCCAAGGTACTTCGTAGGTCACGAGGTTGCAATACTACACTAGGCCATTGTACCTAGCACAGTACATTTCCAAGGTTGGTTGACAGATCTTAAGAGACTCCACATGGGTATCCAACAGCTCATTGAGAGTCTTCTCTCTTGTAATCCAGTGTGAGCTATCCTTTTTCAAGGTCTCAAAACGCTTCTTCCAGTGTTCCGCCAACTCTTGAGAAGTCTTTACCTCTTTGCACTTGTTGTCCCACATCTCATGAGTATAATGTGAAGTTCTTATGGCTTCCTCCTTGAGACGATGCTCATCTTCTTCTATTGTCAAGGCACCCCTTAGTTGGGCTTCAAGCTCATCAATATCAGCTTCGAGTTTCTCTCTAGTCTTCTTCTTTGCCACATAGTTTTTTTATTTCAGCTTTTTCTCCCCATTCTATGAATCTTGGTCCACGCCTTAGCAATCCTCCTTACAAGTCTAGAATCCTCTATCTTGTTAACTAGAAAAAGGCTATGGACTTTCTCAGTGTCAGGCTCATCTTTCATAGCATATCCAAGTTGGCACAATGCCATGGTCAGATTGTAGTTGATACAACCCACTCTACCAATCAAAGGCACATTTGCAAACTCCCCACAACTGAATATTATCTCCACGTTATAGTACTCCTGAGAATACCAAGCAATATCATCAGCCACCTAAGACATAATGTGGTTGGACCACTTTAGTTTTTCCTTATTCTCCACGGAAGGTCCATCTTTAGGTAGATGATAGGTGAACCATTTTTAAAGCAGGTGAGAGCAGCACTGAACCATCCCTGTCTTCTTCTCCCTTCTCCAATGAATGGAATGGTAAGCATCTGCAAAGAGTGTTGGGACTAGATTCTTTTGGATGAAAAGAGTGATGGTGGCTATGTCTATAAAATTGTTGATGTTTGGGAAAAGGACAATTCCATTGATTATAAGAGTAAGTGAGTCCCTAAAACTCTCCCAATTCTCCTCGGTTTTGTATTCAGCAACCTTGCCAAGTAAGAATTTCAAAAGGAATCCATGAGTATCTCCCTTGTGAATCAGGCTGGCAGTAACCTCCTCTTTTGACATGTTGTCATACCCCAAATTTGTCCTACCTGTGAATAGCTTTCGTCTGTACATCCACCCACTGACAATTATTCAAAAATCCAAAAAAATATGTTGTCTTCAACTTCATCCCTCTTTTAATTTTTATCCATTTTCATTTTAAGTCATATATATCTTTTAACCATTTCTATCATTCTCTCCATTTCAGTATCCATTTTGCTTGTTATATCTATACCTCATTAATCATTTTTTCATAACCTTTTCATAAACTATTTTCTAAACCATTTTCTACAAAAAATCCATTATCCAAATTAAACCCATTTTTTTCCATAACTTTCTCTTAGACCATTTTTCTTAATTCTATCCAAATATCTACTTTGAACCACTTCCATATCCATTTCTATTTTTTATACTTTATCCATCTTTTATAATTTAGATATCCATTCTACTAACCAATTATTTTTAATTCATTATTCTTTATATGCCTTATCTAATTTCTCTTTCCTTTTATTCATAGAAACCAATTCTTGAAATGACAAAAATCAAGTCAATTACAAAACAAAAGTCCATCACCTTTTTTTTTAAGTCATTAATCATTAAGCATTTTTTAATAACCATTAATCCATATTTTCCAATAAACCAATTCATTCCAAATCCATAAACCATTTGTCTAATCCATTTTATTAGTTATCCACAAATATCCAGATCCTTTTTTTAATAATCATAATCCACATCCAAGTTTTTTTTCCAATTATTCAATTTTCATGTCCAAAAGTCCATTGATTACTCACAAAGTCCATTACACTTTTTTTTTAAACCAGTATAACAAATATGCAAAAATAAGGAAATGGTCAACACTAGCCCCAAAGCCATGCGCGACAACCTGCCATATACACAGTCTGCAACAAACAACACAGACCTGCATCATTTTGATAGGGACAATTCTACAACAACAAGACAAACTTTCTGTAAATTCAAACTTAATAAACAAGTTTTGAAAAAATTTAAAAAAAAAGAAGAGAATAATATAAAAGGGGGAACTTTCTGGGCAGATGGGGGGGGGGGGAACCAAAAGCTTTTTTTTCTCTCCAAGAATTCACGGCCAGAACTCACTTCTCCAACCTCTAATTTTTTTTCTCCATCATACCCACTCGTTTCTCTCATATCCACCTCTCATCATCACTTTATCACCATAAACACAACAGAACCTCCATTCAAAAACAACATGAACTTTTTCATGTTCCACAGACATTTCACAAAACCAAGCACTACCTTATGCAAACGCAAGCTACCGCATCCTGAAACCTTTCACGCATAACTCGCAGACCAGGGCACTTTCACAACTCCTAGCACCACCATCAACAACACTGTGATAATCATCGCCGCCGTGTGTGAAGCCATCACTGATTGAGCAATAACCCTTTCATCGCCGCCACAGAGAGAGATTCGAGCAAGAGACAAAAACGGAGAAGAGAGAAGAAAGATGGAAGCAACAATATCGTTTTCCTCTGAGTCCTCTTCTCTAAACCTCTATTCTTCTCATCTTAAATTTCTCCATTTTTTCTCCAAGACCTCACAGAACCTACCTAAACTTGGCCTCCTTCAATACATTCATCAATTCCTCTAACATTTTTCGCCCACAAAAAATCAAATATGAACATCAACAAAAACCTCATTCGCTCATTTTTTTCTTTCTCGCGGGTGAACTCCCCTTTACACAAACTATCTCAATAGCCTTCACTTCAACACCTTTGAAACCACATTGCATAAACTACCAAACTCCTCCTTAACGTTTCTCTCACCCGGCCAATACCTTCACCCAAACTTCACAAATCAACACTCAACCATAAAAATCCCAAATCGATTTCAAAACCAAATCGAGACCGAAGTATCATACGAGAAGGAGAAGAAGAGGGGATTGAACCAAAAACACTCTGAAAAATTCTCCTCAAATCCTCAACCTCAAAAAACCATACGCGGCCTCAATCTCCAATCGTTCTCGAACAACCACACACAACAACGTTCCAGAACAAAAAACCCACATCAACGCCGCTCAAACCCCAACGTCCTCTTTCGCTCTCTCAAACTCACAGAAACACCTTCAGCTCACTAAACCCTCTTCAAATCCGCACAAACCCATTTACCAAATCACCCAAACCTGGAAACAAAAATCGCGAACGGGGAAGAGAAAGACGTACGAGTTATGCGAAGAAAGAAGGTTGAGGTGAAATCTGATTTGTGTTGACCTTGATGTCGTTGTCGTCATGTTGGTCATCCTTCGCCTTGCTTTTTTTAGGAATAAGAGTCTAGAAACGATTTGTGATTATGAAATCTGATTTGTGTTGACCTTGATGTCGTTGTCGTCATGTTGGTCATCCTTCGCCTTGCTTTTTTTAGGAATAAGAGTCTAGAAACGATTTGTGATTATTTATCTGATGTGGATTCTCTTAAGATAAATGTTGTTGTTGGCTCACTTTTCCTTTTCATTCGTGCCTTTTCACTATGGTTTTGGTGGAGGGGTGATGGGCCTTTGAGCCCACATGATCCCCATTGATTGTTTTTTTCCTCACCCTTAATACTGCTCGCACCCCTCCATCCCTTTTTTTTAGTTTTCTATTCTTTATAATTGATTTAATTTAATCCATTTCTATTTTGAGTTCTCTTTAATAATTAAAATTTTTGTTAGTCTTTATACTTGTTTATGTTTAAACCTTATGGTTAATGTTATTTCAATTTCATTTCAACTTATTAAGGGCCGATGATATGAAAAAATCTTGATTAAGTTGATTTATTGAAATCGATTCGAAATCTTGATTTATATGAGGCCACCTTTTTTTATTCATTTTTATTTCGATTTATGTAATATTTATCATTTTAGTTCATTTATTTCAATTTATTTTATATTTATCATTTTATTTATTTAGATTTTTTTTGTATTTTGGGTCAATGAAAACCAAACATCGACGATTTGTCGATTTCTCGACTTAATCTCAATAAAGGTGAGACCTTTACTATTTTTCATGTCATTTTCAGTTTTTATCATTTTTGGTTCATTTACATTTATTTTAGGTCGATGAAAACCAAATATCGGTTGATTTATCGAATTCTCGATTAAATCTCGATAAAGGTGAGACCTTTATGCCTTTATTCATTTTTTCCGATTTAATTTCTAATTCATATTTCACGTTTTCTTCTATTCAATTTTGGGTCAATGAAAGTCGAAAATCCGATTATCAATTTATCGATTAAATCGCGATTAAGACGAGACCGATTTTATATCCATATTATACCTTGTCCATTTTATATTATATTATTGTTCATATTATTCATATTGTTCATACACTACTCAAACCTTTTTTATAATCACTTGCCGCTTAAAACACGTAATCTATATTCAAACATTACTTTTATAAAAGGTGAAGTGAGGTGGGTTGAGTTTTTGGTCCGTCTCCTCAATTGTTTGGGTGCGAGTTCACTTACTCGTGTGTGAACAATTGTCACCTCTTAAAAATTAAACTTTAACTTGTCGATTGTTTAGGTGCGAGTTCACTTACTCGTGTGTGAACAATTGACGCCTCTTAAAACTTAAACCTTAACTTGACAATTATTTAGGTGCGAGTTCACTTACTCGTGTGTGAACAATTGTCACCTCTAAAAAATTAAACTTTAACTTGTCGATTGTTTAGGTGAGAGTTGACTTACTCGTGTGTGAACAATTGACGCCTCTAAAAAACTTAAACCTTAACTTGTCAATTGTTTAGGTGCGAGTTTTCTTACTCGTGTGTGGACAATTGACACAACTATAACACTTGTAACTCGACAACATTCAAACTTTTTTTTCAAGTAATCATTAAAACACTTAATCTCTATCTAAACGCATTTTACTAAAGGTGAAGTGAGGGTGGTCGAGTCTTTGACCCTTCTCCTCATTTGTTTGGGTGTGAGTTCTCTTACTCGTGTGTGAGCAATTGTCACCTCTAAAACACCCAATACGAATAAAACCCCTTTCCTCGCCCGCGTGCGACCGAAACCTAACACAAGCAAATCAAACTTTTTTCGCAACCGAAACCCTAATACACTTAATCAACAACTCAAAGAACATTGTTTAAGTCATTCTTCCGCGCATATGAACTAGTGCTTCAGCCTCCCATGACGAGCCGACAAGCCAACGTTTAGCAGTTAGAATGCAACCTAAACTCTCGTTCGCCTAAAACACGACCAAATCAAACTTTCTTCTCAATCAAATCTCTAATACACTTAATTCATACTCAAACGACTTTTCACAAAAGAACATTGTTTAGTCCATTCTTCCGCGCATATGAACTAGTGCTTCAGCCTCCCTTGACGAGCAGACAAGCCAACGATTAGCAGTTAGAATGCGAATTAAACACTCGTTCATTTAAAAAACACGAACCAAACAACCGTAGTACCACGAACTACGAATGCTCTGACTTTCCCATTGCACGAGGGAATACGTAGGCCCGAGGATCTCAATCCTTGTCGAGCACACTAATAAAAAAACCACCCCATTTCCCCTTTAAAAATAAATCCTTTTACCTTAGAAGATAAACAAACAAACCTAACTAACATTCTCACGAATCTAATCAAGAGGTTCCCGTTGAGTACAACGGACGTAGAGGGTGCTAATACCTTCCCTCTTGCGTAACCGACTCCCGAACCCGAATTTGGTTGCGATGACCATGTTCTTATCCTTTCAAAGGTTTTATCGATATTTTTCTTTCCCTCTTTTGGGATAAATAAAGTTCGGTGGTAACTCTGTTTCGAACAGTTTTTTCCGCGTCCATCGCGAGGATCATATTTTTCGAGGTACGACAGATGGCGACTCTGCTGGGGACATGCATTGCCCTATGCTAGAGAGAGTCAAGCCTAACTTGACTTGATCCGTGAGTGTTAGATCCGCTTGTGTGTTTATCTTCTCTTGTTGTTTGCTTGCTTGTTTAACTATCTGTTATGTACTTGCTTGCTTATTATTATTATATTCTATTACTGTTTCTTGTGACACTGTTGGGGTTCTCTGATCATTGGTACTTTGTGAGATGGCTCTACACCCGAGTCTGAGTATAACCCTAGAATTAAGATGGTGGTTGTGTAGTGGAGGTTTGCGTGGTTTCTTCCGCGTGAGCCAAAGCAAAGACCCCGCTTGGAGTAGATTCCCTTGGAAATGTTATCGTTTGGGCGTTACTTCATCATGATGATAATGTTTTCGAGCCTGAATTGTCGATCCCAAGGACCATTAACCCGTTTTTCCCTTGGTGGTTAGTAGTGTTAATTCTATGTGAGTTAATGCGAATGCCACAATCAGATGAGATCCCTCGAACGTATTACTTCCTGACAGAAATATTTTCGACCTCGATCTAAGATTCTGAGAACCCTAAACCCGTGTGTCGATGGTTGTGTAGTGGGCACCTCCGAGGAATCTTTCTCGTGGGGAAGAAACGAAGACCTCACCTAGACGAGATCCTTTCAAGGATATTATCGCCTGATGTTCCTTCGTCATGGCCATAATGTCTTTGAAAGATATCTATAACTCTAGGCACCTACCCGTTTAGAGCCTACCTATGGGGTCCTGTGATCAGAGATATCCTACGTCCAGCTCCTTCCTCAGAATCAGATGTTGTTTTGATCCTGGAACCTTGCATAAGCATTGCATACTCATGACATTAGCATATCATTTTCCAACCAACTCATCCGCTCAACTCATCCGCTCCTCTGTCCATTTCCTGCCAGCTGATTTCCCGACGCTCATACTGAACCTGTGGTAGCCGCAAAGCATTTAAAACAAGTTCAAGCGGAGATAAGAGGAGCATAGACAATTTGAAAGTTGTGATGGCTATGTCAGAGGATAGTTTTCAACATATTGGAATGAAGGATTCTGACCCCCCATCAGGTTTTGCTGTGTCGACTAATCCATTGTTTGATCATCTACCTGGTGATCATACTCCATAAGTGAACATCCCTGTTCAGTCTTAGATGATGTCGCTGACTGATTCCATGGAGAAAAGGTTTTGTGCCCTCGAAGAGAAAGTTCAAGATATGAAAGTGCGCGATACTTCTAGGCTCGATGCTATTGATATGTGCCTAGTGCCAGACTTGGTAATTCCTCCAAAGTTCGAAATACCCAAGTTCGAGAAGTACGCTGGTCTAAGTTGCCCAAAGCGTCATTTGGTGATGTTCTGCCGAAAGATGACTCCTCATGTCCGCGATGACAAGTTGATGATTTACTGCTTTCAAGACAGTTTAAGTGGTGCATCTTTGAATTGGTACATGGGTTTAGAAAGAAGTTTTATCCAATCATGGAAAGACTTATCCAATGCTTTCATAAAGCAATATGAGTACAATTTGGACATGGCTCCCAGTCGCATGCAGTTGCAAAGCCTATCTCAGAAGAGCGGTGAATCCATTAAGACCTATGCACAACGGTGGAGAGAGTTCGCAGCCAGGGTACAACCACCACTCCTAGATAAAGAATTGATTGACATGTTCTTGGGCAGTCTGCATGCGACTTACCTTGAAAGAATGACTGGCAGTTCATTCTCAAGCTTCTCTGACCTTATAATAGTAGGAGAACGCATCGAGAGTTACCTCAAAGCTAAATAAGTCCAAGACATCTCGAGTAATCAAGATGGTGAAACTGAATCCTTCAACAATCCCCAAGAGGAAGAGGATAATGGCGGTCATAGCAAATGTTGAGTATTCTCAGGGTACACCAGCAAAACTTTATGGCCCTTCAGCTTCTAGGAAGTTATCATTGTCAGCGCCATATCATCCTTATGGGCAACCTGTCAATCCTAGGGCGTCATACCAGAAACCCATGATTTCTCCTCATGCAAATCAACGAGCCCATGGTCGAGGATATCAGAATCGTCATCAGAATCAACATAGGCCTCGAAACAACTTGGAAAGAAGGACTGCTCCTCTTCACCTAGTTCCTATGCCGTACAGTCAACTTTTACCGCATCTGGTCCAAAACTCGCTGGTAGAGCCCAAAGCTATCAAGCCTTTGCCAAAACCATACCCACCTGGGTATGACCCCAATGCACACTGTGGATATCATGCTGGATCAATGGGGCATTCAACTGAAGATTGTAAAGCTTTTCAAGCCAAGGTGCAATAGTTGATTGACAAAATGCACATATCATTTCCAGAAGGAAACTTGGTTGTACATGTCAGTTTCTCGCCCAGATGAGTTCCAAGACTTCAAGAGGCGTCCCTTAAAGCTAGTGGTTCAGACAGGAAGACTTCCTCAGATACTGGCAATCATTGGATTGTTTTTATCATTCACATTTGTAATTTCATTATGTTAAATGCTACTTGTCTTTGAACATTGTTTATTTTGAATGGTAATATTAATGATGTGATCATGCATTTTCTAAATTAATCATGTCGCATTCGCTCATTTTTCTTTACTTATATATAAAAAAACAAAAACAGCAAAATTCTTCCATATACTTCTTGTCCACTTTCTTTATCAAACTTTTGTTTAGCAAATTTCGGAGGGAGAATGATGAAAATAAGATACCCATAATTGCTGATAGTATGCTTTCGGATGGAATTCTGCCAAGGATGTACAGGCATTGTTTCAATCCCCCAAACACTGGAGAGATAAGGAGTTAATCCCTAGTAAACCACTTCGAGCCTAGAAGTAGCAGTTTCCTTCGGATATTCAAACCCTTACACTCAACCTGGGGCAGGGTAGTGTTCAGTTAACCTGATTACGCACTCAGTTCACAAAAGCAAAATCCAAAAACATGATGGTTGTTCATCAATTACCCATGACTTGGCAGTCACAATTCTTTAACAAAGTTGAAAAAAAAAACAAAAAAACAAAAAGCCTGCTAAGTCGAACACCTCAAAAGGAGACTTAGGCAAAAATCAAGGTAATCCCGATGGACTCGAAAAGCAAAATCAGTCCATGCAAAAGATAGGGATCAAAAAAGCAAAAGAGGTCCTCAAATCCTCAACAAAAACAAATAAGATCCAGTGACCACCATAATCAAAATCAAAGGGTCACTGATACCCATCAAAACAAAATAAGGTGACTGCCATTTCGAGCAAACCTTGAATCATTCATCGCTTACACCGTCACCCCATTTGGAGGACAAACATGTGCAGAATTAACTGAACGTATGACTGGGGAACATCATGAAGAAGGGGTGGGTACAAAATACACTTTGAGCCTTATATCCTTTGTTTCTATAACCGTGAACCAGACCACGTTATAACCCTCAAAATACCTAATTGAGGTGGGGTTTATTCTGAAAGCATACTACAGCAAGGTTGCGTAAACTGACTCCTAGAGATTTGCTAATCTTCTGAATTGGTGTCATATTCTCGCTATATCTTTCACACCAGCTAAATCAGCACCTCGTTTGGACTAATGGTCCATCCGTCACACACTATCACATCATTCTAATAATGACTGGTTTTTCAAAACTTGCATGAGCATCGCATTAAAATTACCATTTGTGAACGAACAATTTTGACTACAAGTCAGTGTTTGACATCAAGGAAGTTCCAAATAGGAGCAATCAAAGAAAGCTAGATCATTCAACAAAGTTGATCTGAACTAATAGCACCACATGGAACAGGGGCATTGACATCCAATGATTATGGAATCAGTCAGTTTAAAGCAAGTCCCCGAAGCATTAGTTTATTATGGGGCAAATCATTCAAGAACAGGTTGATCATGTTGAATCATCTCAAGACTCTACCAACCAGGGGCAGGCCACCCAGGGGTTCTTTTAATTAAAGGAAAACCCCTCAAATGTTCAATCAACACAAGTTAAGTCGTTCCAACGCTCATTCTGGGCAAGCTACCTCAAGGGTACTTTGAAGCCAAATACTTCAAGAGTTATTCAATGAAGGAAGAATCCTTTCACGACTTGGAATTCTGGGGCAAACCATCTCGAGTTCATCTCATGGTACATCTGCTTTTGAATTTTCCTTTCAAGGACAAATCCTTTCACGACAATTCTGGGGCAAGCCATCTCGAGTTCATCTCATGGTACAACTGCTTCCAACTTCCTTTCAAAGACGAAGCCTTTCACGACTTGGAATTCTGGGGCAAGCCATCTCGAGATCATCTCATGGTATAGTTGTTTCCAATTTCCTATCAAGGACAAATCCTTCATAGGCCCGGACTGGGGCAAGATGAGCTATACAGGGGCAAATCTCTCCGTTGCTTTCAATCTGCTCAAGCAAACTCCGGCAAGTGACCTTTGAGTTCAAGACGAGTGTTGGGGAATCATGTTATTACCCCACCAAATAACCTTTTGCCTTCCTTCTGACAAGAAGCCTTGCTGCATAGGAACTTATCCATCCATTATCCTTTACTGGGGCATCCTTGGAAACCTTCATATCATTACATAAGTCACTCATATGCATTAGTCATGTCGCTTCGCTCATTGCATAGACATGTGCATCATACCTCAAGCCTAACCTTCCAACAATATTTGACATCTCAGAGCCTGATATCGCAAGACTTAAGCCAAAAGTCCAACTTAGCTAGGCAACCCAAGGCCCAGTTCTCGTCTGGCAAATTTTTTAAGGTCCAGTTCTCGTCTGGCAAATTTTTTTAAGGCCCAGTTCTCGTCTGGCAAATCTTTTTAAGGCCCAGTTCTCGTCTGGCAAATCTTTTTAAAGTCCAGTTCTCGTCTGGCAAATCATTTTAAACACTAGTTCTCGTCTGGTAATCTATCATCCAATCCAGTTCTAGTCTGGAAGATTAACCTAAAGCCCAATATCATTTGGCATTTAACCTAAAGTCCAATTTCATTTGGCGCATAACCAAAGTCCAATCCTTTATTGGCAACTACTCAAAAGTCCACCGCCGTTGACATCCTCATAACACCAAAATAACCAAAGTCCAATTTCATCTGGCAATTACCAAATTCAATCCCTGTTGATACCCTTGACAAGGAAACTTATCCCCAGTGCGCCCGATCATGTGCATTGACATACGCATGGCATGCAGGCGTAGTATCATAATCATATCTGGCATTAACATATTAGTCTTGTGCATTCGTACGTGCATTAGATTCTCTAGCAGTTGCATCGTAGCATGTGTTTCAGTGCATTTTACAATGCATGGCATATCCATCCCCAACATAGCATAACAGGATCCAGGGTCAGTTCGCAAGCATCTTGGCCAGTCCTCCGTCAAAGTCGGCAGTATTCTTCAAAAGAGAAGTTGATACCCCGCACGTGCTCAAGGAATTTTATTCCCCAGTAAGTCATTCTTCAACTAGGCAGTTGATAATGACAATCCCCAGTAGCTGTTGTTATTCTTACTCCCCAAGCAGAGGATACCATAGAAAGTTTCTTGTGAGCTTTCCCCTGCAAAGCCAGCACATTTCCTCCGACAGGAATTTTGCTCAACCATCCCCCAGCAAATTTGTTCAGAGATACTGATTTGGTATCATCGAGGAACCTTAATGGATAAGGGACTGCTTCGACGACCCAGAGAATCGTCTGCCTTCAGAGATACTACTTTGGTATCATCGAGGAACCTTAATGGATAAGGGACTGCTTCGACAACCCAGAGAATCTTCTGCCTTCAGAGATACTGCTTTGGTATCATCGAGGAACCTTAATGGATAAGGGACTGCTTCAACAACCCAGAGAATCGTCTGCCTTCAGAGATACTGCTTTGGTATCATCGGGGAACCTTAATGGATAAGGGACTATTTCGACAACCCAGAGAATCGTCTGCCTTCAGAGATACTACTTTGGTATCATCGAGGAACCTTAATGGATAAGGGACTGCTTCGACAACCCAGAGAATTGTCTGCCTTCAGAGATACTGCTTTGGTATCATCAGGGAACCTTAACGGATAAGGTACAGCTTCAATGTTCCAGAGAATCTCACGCCTTCAGAAATACTACTTTGGTATCATCGAGGTACCTTAATGGACAAGGGACTACTTCGATCACCCAAAGAACCTCAAGTTATGTTGTTCAGTTTGAACCCTGCTACTCCATTCTGTCAACTCTTACTCTACAACACTTTACCTTTTGTGAGACAAATTTTGGGACATTCTTATATCTAATTGACTTCTACCCTTAGAATGAACGCCGTAGCCGTTCACTCTCTCAGTTTAAGCCAATTAGATAGGGGCATCTGTCATACCCCAAATTTGTCCTACCTGTGAATAGCTTTCGTCTGTACATCCACCCACTGACAATTATTCAAAAATCCAAAAAAATATATTGTCTTCAACTTCATCCCTCTTTTAATTTTTATCCATTTTCATTTTAAGTCATATATATCTTTTAACCATTTCTATCATTCTCTCCATTTCAGTATCCATTTTGATTGTTATATCTATACCTCATTAATCATTTTTTCATAACCTTTTCATAAACTATTTTCTAAACCATTTTCTACAAAAAATCCATTATCCAAATTAAACCCATTTTTTTCCATAACTTTCTCTTAGACCATTTTTCTTAATTCTATCCAAATATCTACTTTGAACCACTTCCATATCCATTTCTATTTTTTATACTTTATCCATCTTTTATAATTTAGATATCCATTCTACTAACCAATTATTTTTAATTCATTATTCTTTATATGCCTTATCCAATTTCTCTTTCCTTTTATTCATAGAAACCAATTTTTGAAATGACAAAAATCAAGTCAATTACAAAACAAAAGTCCATCACCTTTTTTTTTAAGTCATTAATCATTAAGCATTTTTTAATAACCATTAATCCATATTTTCCAATAAACCAATTCATTCCAAATCCATAAACCATTTGTCTAATCCATTTTATTAGTTATCCACAAATATCCAGATCCTTTTTTTAATAATCATAATCCACATCCAAGTTTTTTTTCCAATTATTCAATTTTCATGTCCAAAAGTCCATTGATTACTCACAAAGCCCATTACACTTTTTTTTCAAACCAGTACAACAAATATACAAAAATAAGGAAATGGTCAACACCAGCCCCAAAGCCATGCGCGACAACCTGCCATATACACAGTCTGCAACAAACAACACAGACATGCATCATTTTGATAGAGACAATTCTACAACAATAAGACAAACTTTCTGTAAATTCAAACTTAATAAACAAGTTTTGAAAAACTTAAAAAAAAAGGAGAGAATAATATAAAAGGGGGAACTTTCTGGGCAGAGGGGGGGGGGGGGGAACCAAAAACTTTTTTTTCTCTCCAAGAATTCACGGCCAGAACTCACTTCTCCAACCTCTAATTTTTTTCTCCATCATACCCACTCATTTCTCTCATATCCACCTCTCATTATCACTTTATCACCATAAACACAACAGAACCTCCATTCAAAAACAACATGAACTTTTTCATGTTCCACAGACATTTCACAAAACCAAGCACTACCTTATGCAAACGCAAGCTACCGCATCCTGAAACCTTTCACGCATAACTCGCAGACCAGGGCACTTTCACAACTCCTCGCACCACCATCAACAACACTGCGATAATCATCGCCGCCGTGTGTGAAGCCGTCACTGATTGAGCAATAACCCTTTCATCGCCGCCATAGAGAGAGATTCGAGCAAGAGACAAAAACGGAGAAGAGAGAAGAAAGATGGAAGCAACAATATCGTTTTCCTCTGAGTCCTCTTCTCTAAACCTCTATTCTTCTCATCTTAAATTTCTCCATTTTTTCTCCAAGACCTCACAGAACCTACCCAAACTTGGCCTCCTTCAATACATTCATCAATTCCTCTAACATTCTTCGCCCACAAAAAATCAAATATGAACATCAACAACAACCTCATTCGCTCATTTTTTCCTCTCTCGCGGATGAACTCCCCTTTACACGAACTTTCTCAACAGCCTTCACTTCAACACCTTTGAAACCACATTGCATAAACCACCAAACTCCTCCTTAACGTTTCTCTCACCCGGCCAATACCTTCACCCAAACTTCACAAATCAACACTCAACCATAAAAATCCCAAATCAATTTCAAAACCAAATCGAGACCGAAGAATCAGACGAGAAGGAGAAGAAGAGGGGATTGAACCAAAAACACTCTGAAAAATTCTCCTCAAATCCTCAACCTCAAAAAACCATATGCGGCCTCAATCTCCAATCGTTCTCGAACAACCACACACAACAACGTTCCAGAACAAAAAACCCACATCAACGCCGCTCAAACCCCAACGTCCTCTTTCGCTCTCTCAAACTCACAGAAACACCTTCAGCTCACTAAACCCTCTTCAAATCCGCTCAAACCCATTTACGAAATCACCCAAACCTGGAAACAAAAATCGCAAACAGGGAAGAGAAAGACGTACGAGTTGTGCGAAGAAAGAAGGTTGAGGTGAAATCTGATTTGTGTTGACCTTGATGTCGTTGTCATCATGTTGGTCATCCTTCGCCTTGTTTTTTTTAGGAATTAGAGTCTAGAAACGATTTGTGATTGTTTATCTGATGTGGATTCTCTTAAGATAAATGTTGTTGTTGGCTCACTTTTCCTTTTCATTCGTGCCTTTTCACTATGGTTTTGGTGGAGGGGTGATGGGCCTTTGAGCCCACATGATCCCCATTGATTGTTTTTTTCCTCACCCTTAATACTGCGCGCACCCTTCCATCCTTTTTTTTTTAGTTTTCTATTCTTTATAATTGATTTAATTTAATCCATTTCTATTTTGAGTTCTCTTTAATAATTAAAATTTTTGTTAGTCTTTATACTTGTTTATGTTTAAACCTTATGGTTAATGTTATTTCAATTTCATTTCAACTTATTAAGGGCCGATGATATGAAAAAATCTTGATTAAGTTGATTTATTGAAATCGATTCAAAATCTTGATTTATATGAGGCCACCTTTTTTTATTCATTTTTATTTCGAATTATGTAATATTTATCATTTTGGTTCATTTATTTCAATTTATTTTATATTTATCATTTTATTTATTTAGATTTTTTTAGTATTTTGGGTCAATGAAAACCAAACATCGACGATTTGTCGATTTCTCGACTTAATCTCAATAAAGGTGAGACCTTTACTATTTTTCATGTCATTTTCAGTTTTTATCATTTTTGGTTCATTTACATTTATTTTAGGTCGATGAAAACCAAATATCGGTCGATTTATCGAATTCTCGATTAAATCTCGATAAAGGTGAGACCTTTATGCCTTTATTCATTTTTTCCGATTTAATTTCTAATTCATATTTCACATTTTCTTCTATTTAATTTTGGGTCAATGAAAGTCGAAAATTTGATTATCAATTTATCGATTAAATCGCGATTAAGACGAGACCGATTTTATATCCATATTATACCTTGTCCATTTTATATTATATTATTGTTCATATTATTCATATTGTTCATACACTACTCAAACCTTTTTTATAATCACTTGCCGCTTAAAACACGTAATCTATATTCAAACATTACTTTTATAAAAGGTGAAGTGAGGTGGGTTGAGTCTTTGATCCGTCTCCTCAATTGTTTGGGTGCGAGTTCACTTACTCGTGTGTGAACAATTGTCACCTCTTAAAAATTAAACTTTAACTTGTCGATTGTTTAGGTGCGAGTTCACTTACTCGTGTGTGAACAATTGACGCCTCTTAAAACTTAAACCTTAACTTGTCAATTGTTTAGGTGCGAGTTCACTTACTCGTGTGTGAACAATTGTCACCTCTAAAAAATTAAACTTTAACTTGTCGATTGTTTAGGTGCGAGTTCACTTACTCGTGTGTGAACAATTGACGCCTCTAAATAACTTAAACCTTAACTTCTCAATTGTTTAGGTGCGAGTTTTCTTACTCGTGTGTGGACAATTGACACCACTATAACACTTGTAACTCGACAACATTCAAACTTTGTTTTCAAGTAATCATTAAAACACTTAATCTCTATCTAAATGCATTTTACTAAAGGTGAAGTGAGGGTGGTCGAGTCTTTGACCCTTCTCCTCATTTGTTTGGGTGCGAGTTGTCTTACTCATGTGTGAGCAATTGTCACCTCTAAAACACCCAATACGAATAAAACCCCTTTCCTCGCCCGCGTTCGACCGAAACCCTAACACAAGCAAATCAAACTCTTTTCGCAACCGAAACCCTAATACACTTAATCCACAACTCAAAGAACATTGTTTAAGTCATTCTTCCGCGCATATGAACTAGTGCTTCAGCCTCCCATGACGAGCCGACAAGCCAACGTTTAGCAGTTAGAATGCAACCTAAACTCTCGTTCGCCTAAAACATGACCAAATCAAACTTTCTTCTCAATCAAATCTCTAATACACTTAATTCATACTCAAACAACTTTTCACAAAAGAACATTGTTTAGTCCATTCTTCCGCGCATATGAACTAGTGCTTCAGCCTCCCTTGACGAGCAGACAAGCCAACGTTTAGCAGTTAGAATGTGAATTAAACACTCGTTCGTTTAAAAAACACGAACCAAACAACCGTAGTACCACGAACTACGAATGCTCTGACTTTCCCATTGCACGAGGGAATACGTAGGCCCGAGGATCTCAATCCTTGCCGAGCACACTAATAAAAAACCACCCCATTTCCCCTTTAAAAATAAATCCTTTTACCTTAGAAGATAAACAAATAAACCTAACTAACTTTCTCACGAATCGAATCAAGAGGTTCCTGTTGAGTACAACGGACGTAGAGGGTGCTAATACCTTCCCTCTTGCGTAACCGACTCCCGAACCCGAATTTGGTTGCGATGACCATGTTCTTATCCTTTCAAAGGTTTTATCGATATTTTCCTTTCCCTCTTTTGGGATAAATAAAGTTCGGTGGCGACTCTGTTTCGAACAGTTTTTTCCGCGTCCATCGCGAGGATCGTATTTTTTGAGGTACGAAACATGTGGAGTGCAAGAGCAATGACGAGAGGCTTTGGTTCTTTTTCCAAACCTGTGTAGATAGGTTGGTCTCTGATCTTGATGTTCAACATATGAGAATATTCTTCAAGAGTGGGTTCTAGTTGATAGTTCTGAAATGTGAAACACCTTAGGGGGCATCATAAAACTGAGCCATTGCAAACAACGCCCAAGTATCCAATCTGGTGTAGAGGAGCTCAAGAAGTCTTCCATGCTCTCATTGAAAGTTGTTCTTGATTGCCTTCAGCACATCAATCAGAATGTCTTTGATGGCATCAAGCTTTGGTTCTCTTAATTTGAGGGCATTGATGTTTCTCTTCTTGTTGTCGGCCATTCTTCAGAATACCTGAGATAACCACAACCTTTTAGGTCCCTTGATATGCAAATGATATGAAATGCAATGTTATGAATGCATGCTTCGGAACAGGCTCATAACACGTGGATTAAAGGTCACCGAGTCAGAGGTTCACACAACAAGTATCTCTTTCCTCGGGTAGGCAATCTATTAGTTTATAACAGGGCATTCCAAGGGCTTTCAAACAATGTCCCTTGTATCATACCCTCAAAGGTTTCCCATCATAATGATGATTCGTAAGACAGTAATTCCTTCAAAGGATGAGCACGGAGTTATGTCTTAGTAACCTTTGGAATAGGGTTCTAAAAGGTCCTCAGAATCATAGACTCCCAGGTTAGAAACAATAACACCGTTACGACTGCTCGTAAGACATTATCATTCCCAAAGGGGCCTTATCTGAGCGGTGGAAGTCAAACCAACTCAACGAGTCCTAAGTCTCGCAAGTCAATAAGCAACCACCTCCTAGCTTAGTGTATACTTGAAAAGCTCGGGTAGAAAGCCTTTTCCTCACAACCCATCCCCAACATACCCAAAAGATAAGAGGAATACAATTAATAAAGCAACAGAGCAAGATAAAAGCAAACATCCACACATACGACAAACAAAACTAGGTTTGGCTCGCATAGGGAAAAGTCCCCAACAGAGTCGCCAGCTGGCGCTACACGAAAAATGACACAGAGTCGCCATCGAACTTTATTTATCCCAAGAGGGAAGGGAAGACATTGAGAAAACCCCAAGAGGAAGGATAAGATGGTCTAGTGGCCAAGAGATGAGTTTGGAAACCGGTTATGCAAAGGAAAGGTATTAGCACCCCTCACATCCATCATACTCGATGGGAACCATTCGGTTGTCTTATGTGTAAGGATGTTGCTACGGGATCTTGCTTTCTAGGAATGCTCATAAAGGGAAAAGAAAATGGTTTAGAAATAAAGTGCTCTCCGAGGATTGAGGCCCTCATGCCTACGTACCCTCATGGTGCAATGAGGAAGTCAGAGCCTCATAGTTTGTGGAACTAAAGGCAAAAAAGAAAAGAAGATTATGGGAGAAGGTTTCTCTTCAAGATCTCGCAATCTTGTGCCTATGTATCTTCATTAACCAGTGAAGAATCAGAGCATCCGTAGTTCGTGGGACTATGGGTTTGTTCCTTTTAGTGGACAACGTTAATGTTCACATCCTAGCAATAGGTTTTGCCGCTCGCACGCAAGAAGAATTATGCTTTAGCATGTTATGCGGTAAGACGGAAATAATGTGCCCTTTTTGAAAAGGCTTAAATTTTTGCCATTGAGGCAAGATGTTGCATTTGATTGGTGAAGATTGATTTTAGGGGTGAATTAAGTCCTCGGATAGGAACCCCTGCTGGTAGTACCCAATTCTTTATCTCAAAAGATTTCCTTTAAAAAATGGTGAGGCGAATATAGTCACGTCTTCGTATTGAAAGACGAGTATCGAGACCACACACTCTAAAGTGAGCATCCTAATACTCGAAGAGGAAGAAGTCTTCACTCAATCCTCTCTCTTTAGTCCAATACAAAGAGAACCTTATTCTTTTATTTAAGAGATGTTTTATTTTAGATGATAAGTGCTTTTAGACAGTGAACCATAAAGGTAATGTCAAGCACTCGGGATAGGACAAGGCCTTCGCCTAACCACTCCACAACCATCCAAGTTTATTGAGAAAATGGTTTTGAAAATGCACTTGGTACAAGACCAAGGTTTTTGCTTAGGAAGAGAAAACGATGAAAGAAAAGGAATGAGTTGAAAGGGTAGTGATTAGATCAAGGTAGGTTGATGGCGACGCGCAAGGTGATCGACTTACAAGGGTGAAAACATACAAGGTTAGTTTGGGTTCAATGGGATGATTGGATAAGTGAGATGAGAAGAGGAGGAGAAACCCTAAGGTGGAGTATGAGAAACAATCCATGTTAATGATTTTGAAAAAGTGACTTGACGTTGGATCAAGTCTTATTTGTCTTTTGTTTTTAAATTTTTTTCTAACCTATTTCAGTTTATCTTTCTTAACAAGCATGCAAGCAATAACGAAAAAACAAGAAAACCTAAGATATTACATTGTGATGGGGGAAGGGAAGCATGATAAACCCACCAAGGGGGATGACATGAGAAGTAAAGCATGGAAAATTAAATGGGGTGGTGTCATACCCTAAATTTTGACCCTAAGACTTCACATCATTGTGCAAATGATCACCACAATATGGATGTACCTTCATACCTCATCAATCCCCTCAAAGATTGTTGAGTGTTCACTCTAGCCAAGAATTAGGATTTTGAGCCCTCTCAGAGCACTCAGGAAAATGATCAATCAAGAATTGACATGATCTCTAACTTATCAAACCTCTAAAACATCCATGAAGGATCAAGAGGTCTCTCACATCAAGAATCTAACACAAAAAATGCAACATTTCAAGTTGATCAAGCCTCAAGATCACTAGTGTCACCAAATTAGGGTTTTAATCGACCAAAGCCTCCAGAGAAAAAATTTCATCTGGGCATGAGCCAATACTTCAAAATATGATTCAAGAAGCTCAAAAGTACCTCATGAGTCCATTCATAAGTTCAAAATAGCCTCAGGGGATGCATTCATCAAAAATCAAGAATTAGGGTTTTGACCTAATTCAAGCCCCAAGTTGACTTTTTGAGCAAGGCATGAGCCAAGACCTCAAGAGATGATTTAAGGGCCTCAAATGCATCATATTGATCCATTCACAAGTTTGAATTGATTCAAAGAACTTGGTTCATAAGCAATGCAATGATTCAAATTCATCTGGACCACAAACTAGGGTTTTTGGGAAAAAGTCAACCATACCTTTGACTTTTGACCAAAACATGATCTCAAACCTTGGGACATGATTCAAGACACTCTAAAACACCTATGGAATCCATCCATTAGGTTCAATTTATCCCAAGGACTTGATTTCATAAAGGATCACAAAGTTCAAAATTCATCTGATATAAAAAGTCAACTGTGATCAAAACCAAGTTTGACTTTTGGAATTTTTTGAAAAACATGGCCTCTTCAAGTCAAAAACAATGTTAACTTGTGATTTGGATCATCATCAATCAAGAAAAATCAAGAAAAGTGAGGTTACTTACAAAAAGGGAACCTTGAGAAACTTGAAATTTCACTAAGTTATGGAAAAAAAGTTATTTTTACCCAACTTTGCAAGGCCATAACTTGTGATCCAAGCAACCATTTTCTTCCATCCAAAGCTCAAACGAAAGCTCTCATTCCATACTGCAAAAGTGTCATACTGATCCATGGTCAAAAAATGCCTATATTTTGAGTTATAAGACCATAAAGTTAGGGTTTCATAAGATTTGAACTTTGACACTTAGAAAAATTTTAGGCTGAATCGGTCTCATGTTTTGTCCAACTTTGGAGGCATTTTTCATTATGATCCAAAAGGAATCAAGACCAAATGTAAACATCAAAGTTGAAGTATGATATACAAGCTTTCCAAAGAGTACAAGAACATCCATTGATTCAACTTGAGCAAAGAGTTATGGACCTCACAATAAGCCTTGATACTAACTATTTTTTGACAGCATTTGCACATAACTTGTATCCCACGATTTCTTGAGCCAATTTTGGACACTTGCATCATTGGATTTCTGTCCAATATCAACCTAAATGATGAAGAATCTGAACCATGAGGTCATTTAGTCAAGAACCCTATCTCTTTGGCATGTGATCATCAATGTTGCAAATCCAAAATCCAATTTTGTCATATGGTATTGAAAGGTTGCATTGAGGTGTCATGAACCAAGCCATATCAGTCCAAATGAGTCAAGATTTATCCAAGGATCAGAAGACCTAAACCTACCAAGTATAACTCAAGTTAATGGCTAGAGGAGACTTTGAACACATGGCCATATCCATTGGATAATAGGGTGATCCAGCCCCCATTCACTATTACTTGCAGAACAAACTTCCTCTACTATAAATAGAGGTCATTTATGATGTTTCAAACCACACCAAACCAATACCAAAGCCTTGTTTTCTCATTCTCTCTCTCTTACTTCAAATTTCAAAGTTTCAAGGATCAAACTTGAAATTCTCAAAACCAAAGCTTGAACCACTCAAACCACCATCCAAACACATTACAAATCATCCAATGGAGGTGTTCAAACCTTCATATTCATCTCACAACACCAAAATAGAAAGTCAACCATCAAAACCTCAAATTTTGACTTTTCTGCATTTTTCAAGCCAGACTTGATTCAATCACTTTCAAAGCCAAACAACACTTCAAACACTCTTCAAATATCATCCCTAAACTGTTCCAACAAGTGTTCCTCTACTGTAACACCAATTGAGGGAGTTGCCATTTTGGTCACTTTTGCCAATTTTGCAAGAAGGAGTCAGTTTCTGTTCCAGAGGTTTCCTTTAGATTTGGATCATCCCAAAAGCTTCTAAGGGGTCTATTAAGAGTGTCCAAGGCATTGGATTACTTCTATCACAAGTACCTTGAAAGATAGCAAATGGAGCTTCAAGAGGTAAGTGCATAACAACTTGAACTTTGGGAAATATGCAATGCTTTGATGTACATTGATCATGAACATGTCATACATATCATATTTGTTGTGTTTGAACTGATTTGCTATGTTATTATTGCTTGTATGGAGTTGTAGCATAGAACTTGCAAATACTGACCTATTTTGAAACCACTATCGGATTTTAAAATGTAGGCATTTTTAGAAAATTCCAAGGCTACCATTGGATTCCTCGTGAAATTCTAGGTAGGATCCATCTTTATTTCATCCATTTTCATGGAGAAATAATAAAGTTATGGCCTTCTTGCAAAGGCACCAAAACTGGCCTCCCTTGGGCAAGGGCCAGGCCATGGTGCCTTGGCCTGACCTAGAAATCAAGTCACCCATATATGTTTATGGGGTGGTTTTGATACACGTATTAGGGGTGGCAAAATGGATGGATTGGATGGATATGGATTGGATTGTTAATGGATGGATCAAAACAATCCATTACTCCATTAACAATCCACTAATATTTCTTTTGAAAAATTTAATCCAATCCATCCATTAAGAATATAATCCATCAAATCCATTCATTAACAATTTCTTAATGGATGGATATTGTCATACCCCAAATTTGTCCTACCTGTAAATCACCTTTCACTTGTACATCCACCCACTGACAATTATTCAAAAATCTAAAAAAATATGTTGTCTTCAACTTCACCTCTCTTTTATTTTAAGTCATATCCACTTTTTAACTTTTTTTATTTATTTTCCATCCAATCCAACATCCATTTTTTATATCCATTTTACACAATATCCATTTTCCACTTCATTTACTCATTTCATTCTAATTTCATTTTTAATAACAATCCATTTTGTTTAATTTTCAATTTTCAAATTATTTCCAATAACCATTTCTTTTAAACCATATCCTTTTTTATCCATTTCATCCATAAAGTCCATTAAACCATTATTCAAATTCCACTTCATGTCTATATTTCATGTTTTTATTCCAATTACCCTTTGTATTATTTTATTATTACCATTCAATTTCCACTTCTATAAATATTTCTAATCCCTTTTCTTTTCTTTTTTTCCTAAATTATTTCAATGTCCATGTTTCTAGAGGATCCTTACTAATTTCACTTCAAGTGATTTACATCATTTTGCAGCCCAATTCCAAAAAAAAAAACTTCATTCAAACTCCATTCTACAAAATAGTAGGAGCCCATTTACAATTGCAAAACCCATTTACACCATGAAAATAATAAAAAAAAAAGAGAAGGACCAGCCACGTTTGGTCCAACGTGAAGTGTCACCAACATCACCATGCCATCACTGCTTCAACCTGTCACAATACAAACACACCCCACCAAAATTTGCATCAAAATACCACCTGCACGGACCTGCGAAATCAAAAGAAAAAAGCTCTATCATTTGTAAAAAACAACCTGTCAAAAATTCTGCAATTCAAACCTGCAGAACCTGAACCTTGAAAGCAACATCACCACGAGCACCACTCTAAAATTCAAAGAGAGAGGAACAAGGTTAGAGGGATAAAGAGGACCCAGAGCAGAACAAAAAGGGAGGACGTCCTTTTACTCGGACCGACCCTCTCAAACAAACACTCTTCAATACTTCTTCCTCCATCAAATACATCGCCCTTTTTCATCCTCCCTCAAACCCTTCAACCAAACTTGTAGCAACTACACCATAACCTTTTGTTTTCTTCACAAGCTGTAACAAGTCAATACACTAACAGCCACCAAAACCCACCTTCATTTTTCGTGCCCCGCTTTCCATCTTCCATAAACCATCAACCAATAACATCTTCTAAAAACACTTCAACAAAACCTCCACTCCGCCGTCGAATCGCCGCGCACTCTACGCGTAAAACATCAACTCCGAAAAAACCTTCAAGTCCGCCTTCAATTCCAACCCCAACCCATATTTCAGAACCAACCCGAAAACTCAGAAATTGAAATAGGAAAAGAAGAGAACCGGAAGAAACAAACCCAAATCATCAAAATTGAAACAGAATTGGAAAGACCGAAATCAAGTATAGAACCAGAAACAAACCTGAAGGATTAAAAGCAAATCGAGCACGAGCGAAGACGAAGAGAACAAGGTCGGAATCGCAAGATATGGAGTTGTTGTTGTAATCGTTATTTCGTCTTCTTCGTTTTACTTTTTAAATCGTTCTTTTCGCACTGCTTTAAGGATGAGTCGTCGTGTTGCTGTTCAAACCTTGCTTTGTTCTCTCGCTTAAAACAAAAAGAGGAGAGAGCAATATCCTTGAATGGTTATTCTGATAAGGCTAATGGGGTTTGCTACTCAACCCACCCCATCCATTTTCATAAAGATGGGTGATGGGCCTTGCTTTAAGCCCAAATGATCTCCAATCGGTACTCACACGCCCCCATTTGATTTCACACCCCTTTTCTTACTTTTTTTAAATTTAAATAATTTATTTTTTCTTTAGATTTTCTATACTAAAAGTTTTTTAGAATTGTGATTTGTGTTTTTTTAGTTGGTTCATTTTAATATTTTAAATCCAATCTCTATTTGATTTTCTATTGTTCAAGGGGCCAATGATATGACTCAATTCATAGTTTAATCAAACCGATTAAATTTTGATTTATTTGAGGCCTACCATTTTTTTTATTCATTTTTATTTTGATTTATGTAATATTTATCATTTTAGTTCATTTATTTCAATTTATTTTGTATTTATCATTTTATTTATTTAGATTTTTTATTTCATTTTTTAGTATTTTTGGTCAACGAAAACCAAATATCGATCGATTTATCGATTTCTCGATTAAATCTCGATAAATGTGAGACCTTTATGCTTTGTACTCATATTTTCGATTTAATTTCTTATTTGTCACTTTGTATTCTTTTTTTGGTCAATGAAAGTCAAAAGTCGTCGATTATCGTTTCGTCGATTAAATCGTGATTAAGACGAGATCAACTTTAATTTTATGTCAATATTATATCTTGTCATATTATCTTGATTATACTATTGTTCATATTCTCTTATCATATTGTTCATATCCTTATTCATTTTTATCTAACCTTTTCTTCATTTGTACACCATTTATCGAAAATAATTAACAATTATCGAAACCTAAAAACAATCATTTAATAGACTGTTGGTTATGAGGATCATTTGCTCGACGCGCATTCAAGGCTTAGTTTAGGACACTTTGCACACACACGGCTTCCTCTTGGGCTACCTTACAATGAGACCATTTATTTCTGTCAACACTTGTAATTTACATGTATCCCTCCCCCGTTCTGATGTACGCACTTAATATTGTTTTGATTGTGGTTTGTTTACTAGGAGCACCCCTAGGGACTAGCATAGGCAACCCATTTTCAAACCGAAACCTCGATTCGTCGTCGAGACATTTTTCAAACAACCCATTTTCACACCAAAGCCTCAATTCATCGTCGAGCCATTTTCAAACAAACCTCTTTTCAAACCAAACCCTCGATTCATCGTCTAGTCATCTTCAAATCTAACTCTTTTCGCAAATAAACCCTTGATCCAACGTCAAGCGGATTTTCATAATCAAACTCCAAAAACAATTAACGATTATCGTAACTCTTTAAGGTGAAAAATGGGGGTTCAAATCTTTGATCTTCCTTTGATTGTTTGGGTGCGAGTTCTCTTACTCATGTGTGAGCAGTTGACGCCTCTTCTTTTAACAAATCAAATCATTTTTAAAATAACCAAGCGCATGCAATAAACCCTTGATCCCACGTCAAGCGGATTTTTATAATCAAACCTCAAAATGACTAACAATTATCGTAACGCTTTAAGGTGAAAAATGGGGGTTCAAGTCTTTGATCTTCCTTCGATTGTTTGGGTGCGAGTTCTCTTACTCGGTGTGAGCAATTGGCGCCTCTTTTAAAAATCTACCAACTCCCTTGTTTCGTGGGCGTACTACGAACTACGACTGCTCTGATTCTTTATTCTCGTCCGAGTAAAGATACGTAGGCACAAGATTGCGATGATCTTGGCGAGCAAACTTTTTCCTTTTTCCCCGTTTGCGTCCACACTACCATCTTTTTCTGTCAAACCCCGTAGTCGAACTACGATTGCTCTGATTCCTCATTCTCGTCCGAATGAGCATACGTAGGCCCGAGGTCGCGATGATCTTGCCGAGCACCCTATCCTTAAACCACCCATTTCCCCTTAGCATTCGTTTCCTTTTATCTTTACCTATCCGCATTTATCTTAGAGAAGAAAATAGACAAACTTAGCTAACGAGTATCGCGATTCGAATCAAGAGGTTCCCGTTGAGTACAACGGACGTTAGGGGGTGCGTGTATCTTCCCCTCACGTAACCGACTCCCGAACCTAGAATGTGGTTGCGACGACCATGTTCTTATCCCTCCTTAAAGGTTTTTTCGATATTTTCCTTTCCCTCTTTTGGGATAAATAAAGTTCGGTGGCGACTCTATCGAACCGTTTTCCGCGCCTTTCGCGCGAGGGTCGTGTCTTCGATTAAGCGATTGATTTTTCGAGGTGCGACAGATATCCATCCATCATAAATGAATTTATTTATTTATTTTCATAATAATTTATTTAATTTATTACATTTTACATTTTTTATAATATATCTATAAATTAATATATTTTAATATTGATGATCAAAATGTATAAAATGTATATTTTGTAATGGATTTCAAAAGACTCTATACTCACATTAATAAAATAACATTAATAAAATAGAGTATATGTTTTATTTTATTTCCCTATAATATCTATAATATTTTCAACTTTTCCATTTTTTTCACTGTAGTATATGTCTCTTTTTACGTAAATTATGGTTAGCAATGAGAAATGAATTTCTACAATGGTTAATGGTTAGCGACAATCAACGAGAACATATTTTCTGCAACTTTTTATACCCATATGTAATTCCTTTTTTTTTCATTTCTTTTTAATAATTGTGCAGCAGATGAAAATTTCAAATGCTTAAAATGGTGTAAACATTCATTTTTGGATTATTATTAATTTTTTAATATATATATATATATATATATATATATATATATATATAGTTTGAGACATAACTAATGAGCATATTGAATAAATATATTTTATTATTATTTTATATTAAAAATAATTTATTAAATGTAAAATATAAAGTAAAATAATCTGTTGGATTTTTAGAATATGTTGGATGGATTGGATACATCCATTACTTTAAATTGATGGATTATATCCAATCTATTAACTAAGATTTTACATAATGGATGGATTATTTAGTGTATGAATTGGATGGATAATTGCTTAATAGATTTAATTGCCACCCCTAACATGGATGTATTATCACCCTAGTGGTAGCAACTTGTGTTTTCAATAGTGTATGTGTTGGAGGGCGTGAGTTCAACACCCACACATGCCATTTTGTCATTTTTTTTTGTCATTTTTCATATTTTTTTTATATTTTTCTATTTTATTTTCAATAATTATTTTTGTTAATCAATTTTAATTATTTTAAAATTATTTTTTGCACAAATATCACTCACACATTAAAAATATTTTATTCACCAAAAAAATCACAAAAAATATTTTTTATTTGATATATTTTTAAATATTTTAAAGAATTTTATTTTAATTTGTTTTAAATATTTTAAATAATTTCTTTTTCTTGATTTTAAAAAACCAATTTGATTTTAAATCATCATGTGAATAAAACCTTATTTTCCAAACCTTAAACATAATTCATAACATGTTTTTTGGATTTGTTTGATTTTTTTTATCATTTTTAATTAATTTTCCTTTTTAAAAATACAAAAAAAATAGGAATTACGTTTGCTTTGATTTGATCTTTCAAAATCTTCATTTCAATACACTTGGGCCTCTATTAGAGTGTAAGACCCAACCCCCTATGTACATAAATAAATTTTTGGGCCTCTGCTATAGTATAAGTCCCACAACGTCTTTCGGTATCGCAGTGCGATCACTATTTTCAAATAAATTATTTGGGTCTTTCCTTGAGTATAAGCCCCAATCTTTTGTACATAAACTTTGTTTTAAACAATAAACAACCTCCATGGGCCTCTCCCTGAGCTGTAAGCCCCATATTTTTGTTTTCAAAATCATCTATCTATTTTTAAACTGCTTAAAAACACCTGGGCCTCTCCCAGAGTATAAGACCCAATATTTTTCTTTCATTAAAAAATATATTAACTTGGGCCTCTTAATAGAGTGTAAGTCCCATCCTTTTCCTTTTTCTACAATAAAAAGAATATTCAAATTACACTGGTACTAAGAGGAGCATTATTCCTGGTGAAACTGCTCTTAGACCACTTGGGCCTCTCTTTGAGTTATAAGCCCCAAACTTTCTTTTCAATTCATTCAAATAACAACAACATTCTTTTTAATACAAAATTCAAAATTCAAAGTTTTCGCAAAACTTTCTTCAATTTCTCAAAACCCTAATCATACAGTGATAATCAATACAACCAATCACAATACACTTGGGCCTCTATCCAGAGAATAAGACCCATCACCTTCTCAATGCATACTTGTTTATATACTTGTTAAACCACTTATCTGTATATACTTGTGCATACCTGTCAAGAGTTCCCTCAGCAGTTAGGTCATCCTCAGTTCACACTTAGGTTAAACAGTAGGATACTTATAACTTAGTTTAATCAACTAGTTCATTCTTATACAAAGAAATTCATTTCCCCGGAGAGGATTAATTCCTGGTGAAACCTCTTTTAAATTTCTTCAAACCTTAGAACTGTTCAGCAAAGAAAGGATTATTTCCCGGTGAAACCATTCTTGAACTTTTCTTAGGCTTAGACCCACAAGCTTCTTAGAAGTTACCCACAACCTCCTCTTGGGCTTAGAACAAGGACCCACAGGCTTCCTAGAAGCATCCCAACCTCCTCTTGGGCTTAGTACAATGATTCAAAGTCTTCCTAAAAGAATAGGAAAGAGTTTAGCCATCTCTACTAGTTCAATCCTCAAGAAAGTCAAAAACTCTAGAACATCCAATCCTTCAAGGGTTGATCTTCATCCCTAGAACCCCCAACCTCCTCTAAGGCATCATACAAAGATATTTCTTCAACCAGAGTCTGCCTCTTCTTAAGAGACTTGGGTAGTCTCATCCTCCTCTTGGGCTTCATACAAGTAGACTTGGAAAGTCTCACCCACATAGCCTCCTCTTTGGCTTAACACAAGAACCCTCAGGCTTCCTAAAAGCTTAAGATAAATCCTAATCATCTTTACCAATACATCAATTCCCAGAAGAGTTAAAACCTCTAAGGCATTCAAACTCATCTATAAATCCCTTTTGACCCCCAACAAGGCTTGACTTCCGCCTTAAAATCCCCAGCCAGGGTCAGGTTACCATCAATAAATCCAAAAAAAAAAAGTATCAGAGCCTCATGGCATCTGATAATTCAACTCTTCTCCGATCACCAGCAAGAGTTAGTTTCCCTTTGGATTCCTCAAAATAGTTTAGACCTTCTCCTGGATTTGGATAAATCCTCAGCAAGAGTCAGCTTCCTCTTAGGCTTCATATAATGATTTTCACCAGTCAGCCTCAATCTTGGTCTTTGTACAAGACAAATATCATACTCCCCAGTTGAGTCAGACTTCTTTAAAGCTATACTTGTAATACCCCGTAAATTTATAAACGCTCTGGTGAATATTATTATGATCAACTGGGTTCCGGAGTACTCTGAGCAATTATTTGATAAAATAAATAGAGTAAACTGGCGACCTCAGAGTTGATTAATTTAATAGTATTTAACTTTGAGTTTTTATTAATTGAAGCTTTTGAGCTAATTTGGATATTTAGTAGTGTTACTAAAAATGATAGTTTCTATACTATCTATTTTCTTTTCATTTTCCTTGGAAAAACAAACAAAAGCTAAAGAGAAGAAAAGAAAGGAAAAAGGAAAGAAGGAAAAAGAAAAGGAAGAGGAAGAAGAGAAAAGTGTCCAAGAGCTCAAGAATCATCATCCATTCATCTGTTCTTCGTCTATTCATCTCAGTATCAACCTCCTCGTCTAGTAATCCAGGTGGGTTCTAGTTAGACTCTTTAGAGTAGAGTTATTTTGAGTTTAGAGTTAGATTGGAAATTGGGAAAAATGGGTATTTTGGTATAAAATCATGAATTTAACTGTTAAAATTCAATGTTTGATTATAAGTTATACTGGTTGTGATGTTATAACATATTTTGATGCATTTTGATTGATGAAAAATGGGATTTTGGGGTGATTTTGGATCAACCCGTAAACAGGAAATTCTGCAGGTTTTTCTGCATTTTTCTCTGCCCATACGCGTATGGAGCATGTCAATACGCGTATGGGGCTTGTCATTACGCGTACGGAAAGGGCAATACGCGTATGGCAATTTTAAAAGGAATTTTCAGGGAAAAACGTCTCTGCCCATACGCGTACGGCCTTGGGCAATACGCGTATGGATGGCCGAGGATTTTGGGCAATATGCGTATGGCCTTGGCCAATACGCTTATGGCCAGGAGAGTTGCAGAAATTCTGCTGTTGTGTTTATTTTTCGATCGTTTGTTTACAATGCCGTAACTTTTTGTACGTAACTCGGATTGGAACAATTTTGGTATCATTGGAAAGATAATAAAATGTACTTTCTTATTACAATAGTTTTAACATTGTCGGCCGATTTAATTATGTCGGAATTTCTGAAATAGTGTCGTTTTGTTGACTTTTATCCGTAAATGATGTGTAATAAATGGTTAAAATGCATGCTAAAATATATGATAGGCAGAGTGAGAATTATTACCATAAAACAGTGTTGGAAGTGTGAAATTTTATGTGTGACAATGCTCGTGCATAAAAGGCCGAGGCGTGTGCATTCTGTTTATCAATAACCACAGTTTGTGCGGTGTAGTTCATGAGACTCGAGCACCTCCTCTGAACATTATACACAACTACTTGGCAGGTTTGAGTCCCGTGTTAGTACGATGGAACCTATGGGTAGAGACTTGTGACGGTGCACTGGCCATGTGAAGTGACGGATCACGGTGTACGGACCGGTGATCCCGAATCCATTCGTATGCCAAGTAGCTACAAGGATCCATGACTCGGATCGCCTTCTAGACGTAGAAGGGTACGGGAAAAGGGGATGCCTTGGTATTGGTTATTGATATGTGAGTTCTTGAGTGTACGGACTCAGAACGTACTTCGGTACTTTGTGAATCCTTGAGTTTACAGGCTCAAGAGGTACTTCGGTACTAGAGTGAGTTTACAGGCTCACCGTGATGGTTACTTATGTGTGTGTACTCATGGTCTTTCCCCTTTCCCCTTGGACATGAGTTAGGATTTTATTAGAACCTTGTAAAGCCGAGAGGACTTTAAGATAGGGAACTCACTGAGATTTGATGTATCTCACCCCACTGTTGTTGTTTACATCACAGGTTCTGCAGGTTCCGCGAAGGGTAAGGATAAGGTTATTTGACTTTCCTTACGGATCGTAGCTTTTGAGATGGCATGGCTTCCGCTATGGCGTTTATGTTTTGAGATCATTGTTTTGATCTAGTTCTTAGTTTCTATCATTTTGGAACATCTTGTATATGTAATGCCTTAGTCTTTAGTGTTTTTGTTTTAGAGGCATTTATGTATAGAATGTGTTAACTAGGAACTTATGGTATATTTCAGTACCAAACGTACTTATCATGTACAATATATGATTTGATGCATGTATTAGTATATGGTCTTTACAGTTGGTATCAGAGCAGGTCGTATCCTCGACCTAGCCATGAAATAGAATAAGTGTTTCTTTCCGTTTCAGATACGTGGTGTCGCCTTTGGTCTTGCTTGTTATATTTGTAGTATTGGGCCTGATCAACTTAATTCTATTTGTATGACATTCAGGAACATGGCTGACGGACGTAGAAACAACCGTGGAAGACCAAGGACTCCGAGGACTACTCCAGCTGGGACGGTTCCATAAGGTGATGAAGGGAATGCCCCTTTGTACCAATTTATGCAACAGATGCAGCAGCAGCAGAATCAGTTCATGCAAGGAATGATGCAACAAATGGCTGATGGTCTGCATCCTCCAGTGGTTGTTCCGGAAGTTACAGGAGGAACCTACAGGGAATTTGTTCGTATGAATCCTCCGGAGTTTCAAGGAGGTCTAGATCCGGTGAAGGCACACGAATGTATAACAGGTATGGAACGGATTTTTCAGATAGTTCATTGCAGTGAGGAGAATAAGGTGGTCTTTGCTTCTCACTGGTTGAAGGGTCCTGCCATGAGGTGGTGGGAGAGCGCTTCAGCCTTGATGACAACTCAGGAGGTGCCGAAAGTGTGGGAACAGTTTAAGGTAATCTTTATGGAGAAATATTTTCCGAGTTCATTAAGGTCTCAAAAGGAGTTTGAGTTCCAACAGTTGAGACAGGGAAATTTATCAGTGGCTTCTTATGCGGAACAATTTGAGATCACGGCTGACTATTCTAGATAGGCCATGTATGCTCCTGATGAGAGGTGGAAGATATATCAGTTTCTGTTTGGGTTAAGGGCTGAGATTTCACACAGCGTGTCTCAACGGGAATTTGCTACTTATACTGAAATGTTAAGACAATGTTATGTGGCAGAAAATAGTTTGAAAAAGGTACAAATGGAGGTGGATTTGAACAGGGCAACTCAAAGTGACCGTGGAAGGTCGAATCAACAGTTTAGGCAAAGGCAACAGTCTTCCAAAGGGAAGCAAGTGCAGAGTTCTAGAACTAGTGTGCCTCCGGTATGCCGTACTTGTGGGAGGAATCATTCTGGGAGGTGCAATTCGGAGGGGATACGGTGTTATCAGTGTAATAGGATGGGTCATGTAGCGAGGGATTGTCCTCAGGGTAGGAATCAGACACAAGGGAAGACTACTGGCCGAGTCTATACCTTGGATGCAAGGAAAGCAAAGGGTGATAACTCCTTGATTGCGGGTACGTGTTTCGTAAATGGATATCCTTGTTTCGTTTTATTTGACTGTGGGGCTACACATTCTTTTGTGTCTTTGAGATGTGTGAAGCGACTGGGGTTGCAAACTATTCCTTTGTTTCCGCCTATGGTGGTTACTACTGCCATGGATGAAATGGTCGAAACACCATTAATGTGTGAAAATTGTGTGTTGTCGGTGAACGAAAGAGTCTTCCAGATTGATCTTATTTGTTTGCCGCTTAAGAAAGTGGATGTTGTTCTGGGAATGGACTGGCTTTCAGCTAATTCAGTTTTTATCGGTTGTGAGGAGAAGCTAATTATTATTCCATCTGCTGAGGCTACTCCAAAAGATGTATTATCAACGATTTTAGAAGGTACGGTGGGAATGGTAAACTTCTTGTTTGAGAAAGAGAAATCTGTTTTATTGGTTCTTACTAAGGAAGGAAGTAATGAACAGCAAGTTCTGAGTATTCCTATAGTGTGTGAGTTTCCTGAAGTTTTTCCTGAGGAACTTTCTTCTCTTCCTCCGGAGAGAGAAGTTGAGTTCTCTATTGACCTGGTACCGGGAACGGCTCCTATATCCATTTCTCCTTATCGGATGGCGCCGCTTGAATTAAGAGAATTAAAGGATCAATTAGAAGACTTGATGTCTAAGCATTTTATTAGACCTAGTGTTTCACGTGGGGAGCTCCAGTGTTATTGGTAAAGAAGAAAGATGGGGGAATGCGTTTGTGCATTGATTATCATAAGTTGAATAAAGTCACCATTAAGAATAAATACCCCTTACCAAGGATAGACGACTTGTTAGATTAATTGAAAGGAGCCTGTGTGTTCTCGAAGATTGATTTACGGTCGGGTTATCATCAGATTCGAGTGAAGAGTTCCGATGTGCCAAAGACTGCATTTAGGACACGTTACGGTCATTATGAATTCTTAGTAATGCCTTTCGGTGTGACTAATGCTCCAGCTGTTTTTATGGACTACATGAATCGTATATTTCAGGCTTACTTGGACCAATTTATGGTAATCTTTATTGACGACATTCTTATTTATTCTCGTACTCCACAAGAGCACGGAGAACATCTGAGAATTGTCTTATCGATATTGCAAGAGAAGCGATTGTTTGCTAAGTTGAGTAAGTGTGAGTTTTGGATGTCGGAAGTTAATTTTCTTGGACATGTTATATCTCAAGGTGGTGTGGCAGTGGATCCATCGAAGGTAGAAGCAGTGATTAATTGGGAGAGACCGGGAAATGTTTCAGAGGTTAGAAGTTTCTTGGGGTTGGCAGGTTACTATAGAAGGTTCATTAAAGGATTTTCTCAATTGGCCTTACCAATGACGAAACTTACTCGGAAGGATTTTGCTTTTGAGTGGGATTCGGGTTGTGAGCAAAGTTTTATGAAATTGAAGGAAAGTTTGACGAGTGCTCCAGTATTAATTATTCCTGATCCTAACAACTCTTATGAAGTATTCTGTGATGCTTCTAAGAGGGGATTAGGGGGTGTTCTGATGCAAGGTGGTCAAGTAGCAGCTTATGCTTCTCGACAGTTGAAAGTTCATGAGAAGAATTATCCAACTCATGACTTGGAACTAGCTGCCGTGGTGTTTGCACTGAAGGTGTGGCGTCATTATTTGTACGGTGTACGCTTTGAAATGTTCAGTGACCACAAAAGTTTGAAGTATTTGTTTGACCAAAAGGAGTTGAATATGCGACAAAGAAGGTGGATGGAGTACTTAAAGGATTATGACTTAGAATTGAAGTATCATCCAGGAAAGGCGAATAAAGTAGCGGATGCTTTAAGTCGGAAAATGGTTCATAGTGCGGAATTGATGATTTTGGAGTATTCCTTGTTGGAGAAGTTTAGAGATCTTAATCTCCAGTTTGTGTGGACTCCGAATGGGGTAATTATGGGAAATTTGAATGTCAATTCTACCTTAAGAGTTGAGATTCAACAGGGACAATTGTTAGAAGAAGAGTTACAAGAATTGTTACTTCAACCGGGTTTTACACAAACAACTGATGGGGTTGTTTTGTTTAATCGACGGATTTGTGTTCCAAAGGATGAGGCATTGAAAAGGAAGATTTTAGATGAAGCTCATAAAGGTACTTTTACGATACATCCTGGTTCTTCGAAGATGTATCAGGATTTAAAGAAGGATTATTGGTGGTCTGGGATGAAAAAGGATATAGCGGGTTATGTGTCAGAATGTGCGGTGTGCCAACAGGTGAAGATTGAACACCAAAGACCGGGCGGTCTGTTGCAACCTTTGGATATTCCAGTTTGGAAGTGGGATAGTATTTCTATGGACTTTGCAGTGGGTTTACCCCGTACCCAGGGTGGGTATGATTCTATTTGGGTAATTGTAGATCGACTAACGAAATCTGCACACTTCTTAGCCGTAAAGACTACTTATAAGGCGAGTCATCTTGCAAGGTTATTTATTGCTGAGATTGTGAGATTGCATGATTCTATTTGGGTAATTGTAGATCGACTAGAAAGGATTGGTGAAGTTGCTTACAGATTAGCCTTACCACCCTCTCTATCTGAGATGCATGATGTCTTTCACGTATCTCAGCTCCGTAAGTTTATTCCTGATCCTCTTCAGCCAATTCTACCAGAATCGGTGGAAATAGAAGCGGATTTGACTTTTGTACCACAACAGAGTTATATCATGGGAAGAGAGACAAAAGTGTTAAGGAACAAAGATATTCCACTTGTTAAGGTGCAATGGGATATGACGCATCCGGGCGATGCTACTTGGGAACGAGAATCGGAAATGCGAGATTCTTATCCACATCTGTTCAGGTAATATTCTTAATTCGAGGATGAATTTCTATTTAAGGGGGAGAGGATGTAATACCCCGTAAATTTATAAACGCTCTGGTGAATATTATTATGATCAACTGGGTTCCGGAGTACTCTGAGCAATTATTTGATAAAATAAATAGAGTAAACTGGCGACCTCAGAGTTGATTAATTTAATAGTATTTAACTTTGAGTTTTTATTAATTGAAGCTTTTGAGCTAATTTGGATATTTAGTAGTGTTACTAAAAATGATAGTTTCTATACTATCTATTTTCTTTTCATTTTCCTTGGAAAAACAAACAAAAGCTAAAGAGAAGAAAAGAAAGGAAAAAGGAAAGAAGGAAAAGGAAAAGGAAGAGGAAGAAGAGAAAAGTGTCCAAGAGCTCAAGAATCATCATCCATTCATCTGTTCTTCGTCTATTCATCTCAGTATCAACCTCCTCGTCTAGTAATCCAGGTGGGTTCTAGTTAGACTCTTTAGAGTAGAGTTATTTTGAGTTTAGAGTTAGATTGGAAATTGGGAAAAATGGGTATTTTGGTATAAAATCATGAATTTAACTGTTAAAATTCAATGTTTGATTATAAGTTATACTGGTTGTGATGTTATAACATATTTTGATGCATTTTGATTGATGAAAAATGGGATTTTGGGGTGATTTTGGATCAACCCGTAAACAGGAAATTCTGCAGGTTTTTCTGCATTTTTCTCTACCCATACGCGTATGGAGCATGTCAATACGCGTATGGGGCTTGTCATTACGCGTACGGAAAGGGCAATACGCGTATGGCAATTTTAAAAGGAATTTTCAGGGAAAAACGTCTCTGCCCATACGCGTACGGCCTTGGGCAATACGCGTATGGATGGCCGAGGATTTTGGGCAATACGCGTATGGCCAGGAGAGTTGCAGAAATTCTGCTGTTGTGTTTATTTTCCGATCGTTTGTTTACAATGCCGTAACTTTTTGTACGTAACTCGGATTGGAACAATTTTGGTATCGTTGGAAAGATAATAAAATGTACTTTCTTATTACAATGGTTTTAAGATTGTCGAACGATTTAATTATGTCGGAATTTCTGAAATAGTGTCGTTTTGTTGACTTTTATCCGTAAATGATGTGTAATAAATGGTTAAAATGCATGCTAAAATATGTGATAGGCAGAGTGAGAATTATTACCATAAAACTGTGTTGGAAGTGTGAAATTTTATGTGTGGCAATGCTCGTGCATAAAAGGCCGAGGCGTGTGCATTCTGTTTATCAATAACCACAGTTTGTGCGGTGTAGTTCATGAGACTCGAGCACCTCCTCTGAACATTATACACAACTACTTGGCAGGTGTGAGTCCCGTGTTAGTACGATGGAACCTATGGGTAGAGACTTGTGACGGTGCACTGGCCGTGTGAAGTGACGGATCACAGTGTACGGACCAGTGATCCCGAATACATTCGTATGCCAAGTAGCTACAAGGATCCATGACTCGGATCGCCTTCTAGACGTAGAAGGGTACGAGAAAAGGGGATGCCTTGGTATTGGTTATTGATATGTGAGTTCTTGAGTGTACGGACTCAGAACGTACTTCGGTACTTTGTGAATCCTTGAGTTTACATGCTCAAGAGGTACTTCGGTACTAGAGTGAGTTTACAGGCTCACCGTGATGGTTACTTGTGTGTGTGTACTCATGGTCTTTCCCCTTTCCCCTTGGACATGAGTTAGGATTTTATTAGAACCTTGTAAAGCCGAGAGGACTTTAAGATAGGGAGCTCACTGAGATTTGATGTATCTCACCCCACTGTTGTTGTTTACATCACAGGTTCTGCAGGTTCCGCGAAGGGTAAGGATAAGGTTATTTGACTTTCCTTACGGATCGTAGCTTTTGAGATGGCATGGCTTCCGCTATGGCGTTTATGTTTTGAGATCATTGTTTTGATCTAGTTCTTAGTTTCTATCATTTTGGAACATCTTGTATATGTAATGCCTTAGTCTTTAGTGTTTTTGTTTTAGAGGCATTTATGTATAGAATGTGTTAACTAGGAACTTATGGTATATTTCAGTACCAAACGTACTTATCATGTATAATATATGATTTGATGCATGTATTAGTATATGGTCTTTACAATACTCAAACTCTTCAGGTTCATCATCTTGGGCTTCAAACAAGATACTCAAATAAAACATCTCCAGTGGAGTCAATCCCCAAACCTTTTTTTAGTTTCAACCTTGGGCTTTGATCAAGGCACAAAATCCATCATCACATATAAACAATCAAAACCCTTTTTCCAGATAAATTGATGTAAGTGGCACACTTGTTGATTCAAAATCCAAGCTGGAGTTCCTCCTTTATCATGGCTAAAATTTCTTTTTCATCTAACTGATGTAAGTGGCAAGCCTCTGGATTCTACACATCTAAGCCAATGTCCCTCTCTTGGCATGCAAAGATTTATAAAGGAAGATATGGCATTGCTGGATTCCACACAACCCAGTTAAATTAACTTCCCTTATAACCAATTACTCAACATTTGTGATGAATAGGTGAGATATCTCCCTTTAGAGATGACAAATTCTCTCTCATTCAACTGATAGCTTCAATCTTGGGCTTTGAACAAGACATAAATACCCTGATAGCTTCAATCTTGGGCTTTGAACAAGACACCAAACAAGTTTTTTTCCGCCCATAGAATAGGAGGAACTACGATTTCTCTGATTTCCCAAATCTCTTTACGGGAATACGTAGGCATAAGATTGCGAAGTCTTAGCGAGCACATAAATAAAAAATCTTAGGTCAAGCACCTTCCCAAAAATAATAGAAAACCCAAAAACAACAAAAAAAATTCCCTCAGCCCTCACAAAAGAGAAACTTTCCCCAATCAACAACAGATAGACTTAAGAAATCATTTCAAACAGTAGAAAATATATGCAAATGAAGGTTCCTATAGATTACTATAGATACTTTGGGTGTTAATAGCTTCCCTTTGTATAACCAAACCTCGATTCCAGATCTCTTTGCATTTGTTAAAGAAAACATTTGCACGCAGGGTTAGTTTAAGATATCTTACCCTTCCTTTTAAGCTTCATAGGATAAATACAGAAATCAAAAAGTAGCGTAAAAAACTGTAGTGGTCGCGTCACAAAATCGGAGCTACAGGTGGTCCAATGTATGTTCAACAAGGTGAACAAAATTAGCATAATGTCTAAGTGATGAATTCTCCTCGAAGATACCTCACAAAACAAGGTAACATGGTTATCACATGAGATGTAATGAAATGTATGGAAATTAAAAGGAGGAAGCCAACATAGATCATAACAATCAATGACAAATAATCAAAGTCAAAAGTTAACCCAACATGAAGTTCAAAGTTATCAATCAAAGTTTTAAATTCAAATGACGCACCACAAATATTAACCACAACCATGACCAGGCATTAAACATGTGGGTAATCAAAAAGAAATATCCAAACATAATTCAACTTGAATCAAAATTCATGCTAACCCTAATTCATATTTATGATTAAAAGATAAAAATGCAAAAATATTCAAATGAAGAACAATTGTGTTAAAATAAATTTTAAACAGAAAATAAATCAAATAAAATGATAGGCAATTAAATTTCATGCAAATTAAAAAAAATCAAAAAAAGCTTTTGAAAATAAAAAGTTATGAAATAAAATAAAATAAAATAAAGGTGGAAATAGTAAACTGGGGAGTGTAAATAAAAAAACAGAGGCCCAAAAGCCTCAAGAAGCTCAAGGCGTTGGGGGATTTGGTGTACCTCAGTCAACACAAGTTGACTCACACGGATAAACCAGAATCGTTAGATCTGACGGTCAAAGATCTTGACCATATCTAACGCTAATCAATGGAAGGCACATGGTAATGCCATGGATGGGAGAACATGAGAATAAGAAGAGAAATAGATGCCATTTAAAAAAATAACGGTGACATGTGTCACCGTCCTTCCAAGCCAGGTCACACAAGCGTTAAAGAAAAAAATACTTGGTACATGACACACGATTAATACAACTCCAAAGTAAAAAAGAGAAAAAAATGTTCAAATCAAATTGTCATACCCTAATTTTTTACCCCTAAGATGCCACCTCATTTACATCATTTGCATAACATTCACCATTACATATATATATATATATATATATATATATATATATATATATATATATATATATATCTGTGTGTGTGTGTGTGTTTATGCATCACTAACTCATTACAAATACAAGATATGTGTGCTTGCATACTTTATAGGTTAGGTGATCCCCCAAGTGCTCAAGCAGATGAATTATTAGAGGATAAGCATCATATTTAACATCTCAAGTCCCTATATCATTCATGAAGATCAAGAGCTTTCAATCATCAATAATCAAGTGCAAAATTGCACCATGAATAAGCTCATCAAAGCTCAAGATCCTCAGTTCACCATAATTAGGGTTTGACCTAATTCATTCCCTAAGTTGAGTTTCGAAGCAAGGCATGATCCCAAACCTCCAAATATGTTTCAAGGACCTCAATTTCCTCATATTAATCCCTTTATATGATTGGATTAACCCAAAGTACTTGATTCATAAGCAATCCAAGAAGTTAAACTCATCTAGTTCCCAAACTAGGGTTTTTAATGAAAAGTCAACTGTACCTTTGACTTTTGATCAAGGCATGATCTCAAGCCTTGGGACATGATTCAAGACACTAAAAAACACCTTTGGAGTCCATCCATGGTGTTCAAAAAGCCCAAGGGTTTGATTTCATAAAGGATCAAAAAGTTCAAAGTTCATCTGATACAAAAGTCAATTATGGTCAAAATCAAGTTAGACTTTTGGAGTTTCTGGTCAAACATAGCCTCTTGAAGTCAAGAATGATGTTAATATGTGATTTGGATCATCATTGATCAAGAAAAATCAAGAAATATAAGGTTACTTGTAAAAAGGGCAATATTGGAGAAGTTGAATTTTTTGTTATAAAATTCAATGATTTTTGCCCTACTTTCCAAGGCCATAACTTCCAAACCAAGTAACCATTTTCTTTGATCCAAAAATCAAATTGAAGAGCGTGTTACATACTACAACTTTGTCCTTGAGGAGGAATTCCCAAAAAATTCTTAGATTGAGAGATATGAAACCATGAAGTTGGAGGTTCCATACTTTTTGAAACTAAACACTTAGTGAAATTTTAGATAGAATCTGTCTTATGCTGAAGCCAATTTTAGGGCTATTTTACACTATGATCCACATTGATTCAAGATAAACCTTGAACATCAAAGTTGAAGTATGTTATCTCAGCTTTCCAAAATCCTGTACTTGAGCAAGTTATGAATGCTGCAACAAGCCTGGTTGCAACTGAAGTTCCAAGGCAGATTTGCTGCATAATCTTGGTACACGATTTTGGAGAACTTGTTGTACACATTGCTGGCCTATATCATCACAGGGTAAATACCAAAATCATCACAAAACATATGCTCTACAAGATCAAAAGAGAATTTTGCAATTTCAATCCAAAATGCATGTGAAACAAAGCTTGAAGTGATTTCTAGCATTGATTGGAATAGTGAATTGACTAAAAACCTCCACAATGAGCCAAAAAATTATCAAAACACCAAGGATTCATGTGCAATCTGAAGTTTCAAAATTCAAATGATTAAGATTTTGTAGCCATGTGGGATTGGAAGCTATGAACCTTAGCACTCAAGTAACTAGCTACACATCATTACACATTGGATAATAACATGTATCCTCGTCCAATTTCCTCTCAAATATATGAACTCATTTTCCTATAAATAGAGGTCATTGTGCTTCATTCTAAGTACACCAAAACATTGTAAAATCTTTTTTCTCTCATTCCTCCTCTTTCCAAAATTTTCAAGAATCAAAGGAGTGAAAACTTGAATTCTCCATTCAAGGCCATTTCCACTCAATTCAATCATCCACACACTTCATAAACATAATATAGAGTTGATCCAAACATTCAATCATCATCTGTAACACCAGAATCATAATCATCATATCTCACTTGCATCAAGTTGCAGTTTGAATCGAGCCAAGTGATTCAAGAGGTTTTAACTCATTTTAAGCATTGCAACGCCATCCTTGAGGGTCAAGAAAGATGTCTGAATCATCAAATCATTTATGTAACACCTCCAACAGAGAATTTTATTCTCACTTGCAAGGTAAGCCTCAAACTTTCAAACTCTATGATCCATGCATCATTTTTTATATTTTAAATTCCAGATATGCTTATTATGATGTTGTGATTATTTTCCATCAATTAATTGCTTTGTATCGTTAACATATAGGGTCCCCCATTAGATTTTGGAAATTTAGGGTTTATGTGTTCTTACGGACTAATTTAAATTCTAGCAAGAATAAATGAAATTGGATTGTTCCATTCAATTCCTCTTGAAAAATCCATCAACTTTCATTTTTATTTCATTTAATTTGGTTGCGTATTGAGGGAGATAGAAATTCAAATTGATGATGAAGATGATGAACACGATGAAGATGAACAACAATGGTGATGCCGCCATTTTCATATTTTAATCTTCATTTTTACTACTTAATTAATTGGGAGTGGTTTGATACACGGATGTATCACCACCCCAGTGGTTGAAGGCGCGTGTTTAAGGCTTTGTGTTACCCTTAGGTATGGGGTTCAAATCCCCCTCGCCCCAGACCTTTTGGTTTATTTTTTTTCAACATTTTCAAAAGGAAACTTTCATATATTATTTTCATCATCCATTATTTATCAACCACATGCGCATGGCTCATATGGTAATGTTTTAGCCCCACCAGTCCTAGGGTGTGGGTTCAACCCCTAGTGAGACCATTCCTATATTTTTTAACACTGTTTTTTATGGTTTTCTTCACAACTTCACCCATTTATTTCACCAAGCAAAAATAATCTTTTTGAGACAATTGTTTTCACACTTCTCATTTATCTTGCATATTTTGAGAATCCATTTTTAAATTCCAAAAATATTACTTATTTTTGACATTTTTATTAGGTTGAAAACTAGTACTTTTCACGCCTTTCCTTGATTTCTTTTGATTCTTTTATCAACCTAATGACATCCATATGTCTTTATGGTCATGATACACATTGTTTCAAGTCTTGAAGATATAGATAACATGTTTTCTTGACTTATACACACCATGTTTAAGTATTATTTCCTTTTAAAAAAAATACTTTGATCAAATGTTAATTAGAAAGAACTTTAGGGTTTTATCCTGATCAAACTTTTGAAAACATCTTGAGGATGACTAGGGCTTCCACTTAAGTTTGGATTCCACAAAGGCCTTAATTCAACCATGTTTGAATACTTGGTTCCTGTACTTATCTTCATGAACTTCTGTTAGGGTTTTGTTTACCCTACATCACCATTTGATCCTCGATTCATCTTGAACATATTACTTGAACTTCTTTGTGATTGCTTCCATGGATTAAACCTTTGCTCACATATTCAAGTATTTCTTTCATAAACTCTTACCATGATGAACACATCTCTTTGTCTAATGTACATTCACATGTTGATACATCATGCTTAATCATACCATACTCATGTCATCCTCGATAACTACACTTGTTTAAAAGCTTAATCAAACTTGTCTTGTTAAGTTTCTTTTGACATTTACAACACTTGTATAACTGTTGCATTTCAATACTCATCCTTAGTTTAGACTTAGTTCAAACTTTAGGATTCACTTCAAGTTATAACTTAGTTCAAACTCTAGGACCCCCTTTGAGGTTCTCAACCTCAATAAAACATTAGGATTCCCCTTGAAGTTTCTCAACTTCATTCAAAGCTCAAAACCATAGCACATTTGTGGCTTCAAACCTCAAACCTCAAGTAAAACCCTAGCCAACCTTTGGCTTCAAATTCAACACTCCCTAGAGATGAGACAGGAATAATCCCTATAGAAGAGATATCTCTTTTATTTCCCACAAAAAGTCAAACATTTCAAACTTTTTTCCCATTCTATGTGATGTAAGTGGCACACTTGTTGATTCAAAATCCAAGCTAGAGTCCTTCTTTTATTATGGTACAAAAAACACTTCTTGCATTTAAGTGATATAAGTGGCACACTTGTTGATTCTATATCCAAGTCAAGGTCTTTCTCTTAATATGTAAATACACATTTAAAGGAAGATGTGGCATTACTCTAGATTTTATACATCCAAGTTTAAATCTTTTTCCCTTATTATCTTCTTTCTCAAAATGCTTGTGGTGAATAGGTGAGATATCTCCCTTAAGATGACAATTTGTCTCTTCTCAAAAGCCAACAAACCCAATTCCACCCATTAGTTGTTGGAACTATGAACGCTCTGATTTTTCAAACTTCCTTTTGAGATTACGTAGGCATAAGATTGTGAGATCTTAGTGAGCACAATAATAAATAAAATCATTAGGTTCCTACACCTTTTTATCATAGTCTATCTCAACATGCCCTACAGAAACATTTCCCACTCTTATCATTCACTCAAAACAATCAACAAATCCCCACTACATAGCAAGTAACTCAAAACATCAGTAACACAAATATACACAAGAGGTTCCTATAAGATGCTATAGATACTTAGGGTGCTAATACCTTCCCTTTATATAACCAATCCCGATTCCCGATCTCTCAAGTGCATTGTTTTGCATTGTACACACTCACGAGTTTATTTAGATTTTTTCCCTTCCCTCCTTTTTTTGGGATAAATAAAAAGTTCACATGTAAAACGTGCGACCCCATTTCGAAAGTAAGGGGAAGAGTCGCGCCGACTATAGAAAAATGGTAACTTCACAGGGGAACTAGGGATTTCATCCCCCCTAAAAGGATTAAGCCTATCTTGCATATATATTTGTGATTTTTACTGTTGATATTACTTACTTGTTGTTTTATTCATCCTATTTGTTTGGGCTCTCTGGTTGATCTCTATGAGTGAGACAAATCCTAACCCTAATTTGAGTGTACATAAATAAGATAGGACGTTGATATAATCAAAAGTTACATGTCTGGAGTAATTCTATGCATGAGTGACATATGATATAATCACACTCAGTGGAGGCCCCTTTGGAATTATTGATGTCATGCGAGTAGTCGTATTGGCATACTTTTTCCGATTTGGGAGCCTGAGAAGCTGAGGACCTTTAGTATCCATTTGCCCCACTTGGCCTTTTTAGGATGTAGTGCGGTGATTATCCAGGTGTAGACCTGAGATAGTGATACGCAATACTACACTCAGACGAGTTTCTCTTGAGAATATTATTGATTCCCAGTAGTCGGTGTGTCGATAATATCCAAAAGATGGACATATGACTCTGGGAACCATATTAGAACATGTTATACAAGTACAATAAACCCCTAATACATATTCTTTTGGTTTGGATAGACCCATGACTCTATGCTCGTGACGTCGAACCCTTGAACCCATGTTTTTTATTTTGTATATGTGTTCATCCATACATTCATACATTCATTCAAACATCATTTTCTAAACAAAATTTTTCAAGGAACTTAAAACCTTTATGGAAAATATCATAGGTTTTAAACAGGGATTTTGGGAAAAGAATTACCAAGAAGTACAACTTCAAGGATCCTGATACAACAAAATTTAGAAAGTTAGGTCGTATGATTTCTTGTCCAGATAATTTCAGAAGTTATGGAGGTCTTTTAGGTGTCTTAAAGACCAATGTTGAAAAAGGAATTCTTGACACCCTTGTACAATTCTATGATCCTCTCTACCATTTTTTCACATTCCCATATTATTAACTTACACCACTTTGGAGGAGTATTCATATTGGATTGGTTTGCTAGTACTAAACAAGATTCCTTTCAATGGCTCGGAGGAAATTCCTAAGTACTCAGTTATTGGAAAGGCCCTTCATTTGGAAACTTCAGATGTGAAAGACAACTTCACTTCCAAAGGAGTAATCAAAGATTTAACTTCCAAATTCTTGATAGATAAAGCTACAGAGGTGGCTAGAGCTAATAGTATGAGTGCCTTTGAAGCTATCTTTGCATTACTCGTCTATGGTCTTGTACTAGTTCCAATTATCAACCATTATGTTGATCTCAATGCCATCCAGATATTTTTGAGTGGTAACCCAGTACCTACTTTACTTAGGGATACTTACCATTCAATTCATCACATGACTATGAAGGGTAGGGGAACAATCATGTGTTGTGCACCTTTGTTGTACAGATGGTTCAAGTCACACTTGCCAAGGACCAGACTCTTTGTTGAAAATCCTGACAAACTCAGATGGTCTCAGAGACTTATGTATCTCACTCATACTAATATGAATTGGTATGACCTAGCTTACGACAAAGGAGTTATCATCGACAGTTGTGGAGAATTCCCTAATGTACCCCTTCTTGGTATACATGGAGGAATTAACTACAACCCCGCTCTTGCAAGACATTAGTTTGGGTACCCCATGAAAGATAGACCTATTAGTCTTTTAGTGTCAGGTTTCTTCTACCTAATAAGGGTGGAAATCCATATTTGAGAAAAGAAGTTATAAAGGCTTGGCACACTATTAATAAAAAGAGCAAAGATCAGCTGGAAAATAAAGACTGTGTTGCTTTGAACCCCTACACTCAGTGGGTCAATACTAGGGCTTGTGAGCTCAAGATGCCTTATCCTCTTGAGAAACCTTCACAACCTTTCATTGATTTATCCTCTACCATCCCTATTGAGAAAAAAGAAGAATATCAAGAGCTCTTAACCATGATGAAGTTGGGAAGAGACACTTGGGAAGACAAATTCTATACTGCGAGGACTGAGAGAAGAGAGTTGAAGAGACAACTAAAATAAAAAGACAACTTGATAGAAATCTTGGAGCAACATGTTGTGGAGAGACAAGAAGAACAAGAGAATTTATTTTTCTCTGGTCATATTCCTCCTATCTCAGGTGCTTGGAAAAAGATCGTCGATCAGCTTACGATAGATAATACACAACTGAAGAGGCAGAAGAAAAAGCAATAACATGGGGCTAGATCTTCATCGACAAGATTTCCCTAAGACCCACATGCTTAACCTTTTTCATCTTTGTTCCAGATCTTTTTGAAGTTGTACTTCCATTAATGTAATCCTTTGAATACATTAAATAAAATAAGATCTTTTTCAGTTATCATAAGTGTTATAATTACTTATAATATTTACGACATAATTGTTAAAGTTCCTTGTAAAACAAAGTCATTTGCATTTTGCACATCATACATCATTTAAGCATTTTGTATTTTACCAGAAACATACACATGTTCTCACTTTGAAGCCAAACTGTCTTATTCATATAATACTCGGGCTAGTCGTCAGAAAAAGATGGACGGACTTGAGCAAGAAAACAGAGAACTTAAAGATGAAGTTACTGCTCTAAAGGACAATATAGAGAGACTAAGTAACATGGTAGAATCATTGACGACTGCTCAAAATCAACCGTCAACTCCAATTCAAATGAATGTCGTCTCAGAAATCCTCTCTGCACCCGTCACATCGGTTGCCATGCCACAATATTCCATTCCTCCCGGATTTCCTTGGGGCATGCCTTTCAACTTTGTACCGGAGGGTTACAAACCTCCAGACCCTGAAGCTTCAAAGGTCTTAGCAATCATAACAGTACCACCTCTTGTGATGCACACCACTCCATACATTGAAGAACATATCTTCCATGCTCCTCTAAGTGAAACAATGGGAGTAGATGACAGGTGGGATGAATTCCAAGATAAGTTCTCAAACATGCAAAAAGAGATTAAAGCTCTCAAAGGACAAGACTTATTTGGGAAAAATGCAGCTGACCTCTGCCTGGTTCCAAATGTCAAGATACCACTTAAATTCAAAGTACTTGAGTTTGAAAAGTACAAGGGGAATTCTTGCCCATGAAGCCATTTGGTTATGTATGCACAAAAGATGTCCATGCAAATAGACAATCAACAGCTGTTAATTCATTACTTTCAGGATAGTCTAACTGGGGATGCACTGAAATGGTACATGGGATTGGACAGTGTAAGAATCCAAACTTTCGGTGATCTTGGCAAAGTCTTTGTGAAACAATACAAATACAACCTGGATATGGCTCCTGACCGAGATCAACTCAGGGCTATGTCTCAAAATAAAAAGAAACTTTTAAAGAATATGCGCAGAGATGGCGAGAAGTCGCCACCCAAATCTGTCCTCCTATTGAAGAAAAAGAAATGACAAAGATATATTTGAAAACTCTGAAATCCTTTTACTACGACCGTATGATTGCCAGTACACTTAATGACTTTACTGAAATGGTAAACATGGGAGTACGATTAGAGGAAGCAGTCTGAGAAGGACGATTAACCAAAGAGGTGGAATCATCTAAAGACACGAAAGTGGGTTCCATAAGAAGAAGGAATATGATGTATGCACTATGTTGCAAAGCCAGTCGAGACAAAGATATCAACCACGACAGGTAGCAAATGTGTCTCCTGTTATTAATTTGACGCCAGCTCCGGCCTACCAGCCACCAAATTCTCAGAATCAAAATCAGCATTAGCATCAGCATCAACATCAGCAACAACACCCTAGTATCAGCAAAGGCCGCAACAGCCTCTACAATAGGCTCGCCCGCAATACAATAGCAACAAAAATCGTGTTCAAAGGCCATTTGGGTTCTATCTTATACCAATCCCATACACAGAATTGTTCCGAGCATTGTTGGCAAAAGGACATATTCAAACAAAGTCTCTTTCTGTTCTCCCAAAGGACCCCCTATTGGTTCAAAACTGACCAGTTTTGCCCCTATCATCAAGGAGCACCCGAGCATGGTATTAAGAACTATTTTAGCTTCAAAGCTGATGTTCAAAGACTTATCAAAAATGTCATTCTATCTTTCAAAGACACTAGTCCAAATGTCCAAGTGAACCCGCTACCTCAACATGGAGGAGCCTCTGTCAACATAGTCTATGGATGCATAGGAAGCTATAAGATCTATGATGTCCGTTTATTAAGGAGGAACTTAGTGAAAATACACGCAGGACACAGTAGGTGGGGTCTTATAGACACACATGATTACGCAACATGCAGTGTTTGTTCTGTAAATAATCAAGGGTGCTACTTTGTAGAAGAAGCCCTACAAGAGAAAATGAACCAAGGTTGGATCCAGGAATACAGAATGAGGCCTAACTAACCAATCAATATGTTACAAGGCTATCCCAGAGAACACACAGTTTATGATATCAAATATATCAAGGAGTCGCGGGTCAAATTTCACAAATGTTTGTGCAAACTTGATAACTTTGGTCCCAATCCTCACAATCATACTACTTGCAGAAAATGTCGTACGTGGTTGCCTTCTCATCCAAAATGAGATCCAAGGGTTGTTAGACCGAAGGACCATCACGGTCCTCCATGAAAGAGAGTGTAGCGAGCAATTTTTGTCGGTGACGCGACCACCTTATCGCTGGGTTTTCCTCACCGCAATGAGGAGGGGGTGCTACTTTCTTCTTTCTTATTTATCCCGTGAAGCTGAAAGGGAAAGGGAAGCTATCTAAAACTAACCTTGCACGCGATTCTTTAACAAACGCTTTCAAAGAGATTGGGGGTCCGGGGTTAGGTTATACAATGGGGAGCTGTCAATTACCCATCCTATATGTGGTTATCCACAGGATATTAGCTTTAGGTTTCGCTTTATACTTGATGGTGTTTATCTGTTAATGGGTTGGGAAAGTTTCTTGGGAAATATGAGTGAGTGAGTGAGTTGATATTGATGTTCGGGTGTTTTTGGTAAAGAACTAGACCTAAGTTCTGATTGATATGAAGGCACTGGACCTAAAGTTTTTTATTAGTATGCTCGCTAAGAATTCGCAATCTTATGCCTACGTATTCCCGTTTAAACAAAACAGGGAAATCAGAGCAATCATAGTTCCTCCTATTCTAAGGGAGGAAAAAGATGTTTTGGTGTCTTGTTCAAAGCCCAAGATTGAAGCTAAAAGCTTTTAACTGAGAGAGAATTTGTCATCTCTAAAAGTGGATTGTTGATTTTTGTCTGCCTTGATCAAAGCCCAAGGTTGAAGCTAAGAGGTTGATTGACTCCACTAGGGGAAGTCTTTACAAAGCCTAAGAGGAGGCTGGAAATGACTGACTCAACCAGAGAGTGTTTTTATCTATCTCGTACAAAGCCCGAGATTGAGGCAAAAAGAGGCTGACCCTTTAGGGATATCATTATACAAAGCCTAAGAGGAGGCTGAAAGTTTGACTTTTTCGGGGAAAACATTCTATCTATCTTGTACAAAGCACAAGATTGAGGGTAAAAGGGATTTTGACTCTGCCGGGGAGATTTGTATGTGTCTTGTACAAAGCCCAAGATTGAGTCTAAAACGAGTTTGACTTTTGCTGGAGAGTATTATCTGTCTTGTACAAAGCCCAAGATTGAGGCTGAAATGAGTTTGACTCTGCTTGGGAAAGATGTTGGTCCCAAGCTTAAGAGAAGGTTATGAAGATTTATGTCTTGTACAAAGCCCAAGATTGAGGCTAAACAAGCTGGAGAACTTATTCTACACAACTTGAGAGAAGGCTAGCTCCTGCTAGGGGAAATCTTTACACCAAGCCTGAGAAGCTGGACAAAGATTGACTCAACAAGAGAGTATTTTTATCCGTCTTATACAAAGCCCAAGATTGAGGCTAAAAAGGTTGACTCAACAAGAGAGTGATTGACTCAACAAGAGAATCTGAAAAAGGTTTTGACTCAACAAGAGAGTCTAAAAAGGTTATTGACTCAACAAGAGAGTCTGGAAAGTTTTGACTCAACAAGAGAGTCTGAAAAGATTAGCTCCGCTGGGGAGAATCATTGTACAAAGCCCAAGAGGAGGCTAAAAATGCTGAGGAAAAATCATTATACAAAGCCTAAGAGGAGGCTATCTTTCTGCTGGGGATTATTAAAATCCCTAGGCAGGTCCAAGTGGGGAATCGACTCTTGCTGTGGGTTCCAGAAGAGTTGAGGTAACATATGCCTTGAGGTTCTGATTTGGGATAGTGTTATACTGATGGTAAGCTGACCCTGGCTGGGTAATTTTAGGAGAAAGACTGGGTTTTAGAACCCATGGGGGTTTTAACTCTACTAGAGATTAATCCAGAGTAACTGGGGTTTCTCCCTATATTTGTAGGGAACTTGAGAATGTCTTTGAGACTCAAGGGGATTAGACTGTCCAAGTCTACTAGTGTAGAAGAGTTTTATCTTTTTTATGATACCGAAGAGGAGGCACGGGTATTAAGGGATGAGAATCAACCCAAAAATCTGATATTTGACACTGGAAAGACAGCTCTAACAAAGGATGACTAAGTTGTGTCTTATACCTTTAAGAGGTCTTCAGGGTCCTTGTATTAAGCCCAAGAGAAGGCAAGAGAACTTCTAAGAAGCTGGAGGGTCCTTGTACAAAGCCCAAGAGGAGGAGGGGATGCTTTTAGGAAGCCTGTGGGTCCCAAACCAAGAAAATTTCAAGAAATGATATTCACCGAGAATAGATCATTTAGTGAAAGTCCTGTGGTTTGAAGAAATTCAAAAGATGTTATTCACCGAGAATAGATCAACTCTGGGGAGTAGAATTTCTTTGATAATTTCTAGGGGTGACAGTCTGAGAAAAGGTTCACGAAGAATACTGCCTTTCTCTTTGTTCCATATTGTTTAAGCCCAAGAGAAGACAAGACTGTATCCGGAAATCCTATGGGGATCTAGTTTTTGCTGTATTCAAGAGTGGCCAACATGGCTTTACCTAGTTCTAGACCTAGTTGTCGGGGAAAACTCTAAATAACTATACTAGTATATATACAGTTAATATATGACAAGTATTTAAAAGCATATGAAAAAAGACTAACCGTGCGCAACTTCCGACAATACAGTTATATATATATATATATATATATATATATATATATATATATATATATATATATATATATATATATATGAAAGTGAGTAAATGAAAGCGGTTAAAACTTACAGGCGAGCAAGCTTCCATGCTGTATGGTTAGTTGTTCAAAGAAATTAAAGAAAGTTTTGATAACAACTGTATATTGAATCTAAATCAAAAAGGAGTTTGTTTGAAAAGATTATTGGGGCTTATACTCGAAGAGAGGCCCAAGTTTTAACAGTGATCGTACTGTTGTTCTAAATATCGTATCGAGACTTAAACAATAACTGAGGTCCAAAGAGGTTTATTTACAAAAGGGTTGGTTCTTACACTCTGATCGAGGCCCAAAGAGTATTTAAAGAAAAGAAATGGGACTTATAACACGAGGGTAGGCCCAGATGATTTTGTTTTAAAAAGGCAACGACCGCGCATGGTTTTGAAAATACAGTGGGACTTATACAATGTCTGAGGCCCAAAAATTATTTATTTATAAAGTAGTTGGGTCTTACACTCTCTCAAGAGGCCCAAAAAGGTTTTGAAAAATAAAAGTGGGACTTACAACACGAGGGGAGGCCCAAAATTGTTTTTGCTCTGAAATGGCGATCGCGCCGAGATTCTTTTAACGCCGAGGGACTTATACAATATCTGAGGCCCAAAATGATTTTGGTTAAAATGGGATTGGGTCTTACACTCTATTAGAGGCCCATGAGTGTTTGAAAAATATTTTTTTGGGTGAACATCAAAGAAACCCTAATTTTTGAATTAAAATGGCATTTTTCAAAGGTAATTTAAATAATAAATGATAAAATATCAATTATATTAAAAAACAAGTTGTACACTTTGGAAAATATTTTGGAAAATCAAGTTTAATCATATGAAAGCTTAAAATCCAATTAATTTTGAAAGATCAAAGTGTGAATTTCATTTAAAAAATGTTTTTAAACAATTAAAATGAAATTAATTACAAAAATTCTAATTATATTAAATAAATAATATAAATTGGATTTTTTTTAGGAATAAAATATTTTAACATTTTTGTGATTTTTTGCAGAAAGAACCAATAAAAAATGATTAAATGTGAGAGAAATTAATTTTCCAAATCATTAAAAATAATATGAAAAATATTAAAAAAAAGTGGAAAAAGTGGTAAAAAAAAGGGTCTGGGTGAGGGGGATTCGAACCCCAGACCTCAAGGTTGCAGTGCGCGCCTTCTACCACTGGGGTGGTGATACATCCGTGTATCAAAGCCACCCTAGAAATACATAAGGCATGCCTTATTTTAGGTCTGGCCAAGGAAAGGCAAGACAAGGTTTTGGACCAAAAACGTAAAGGCCATAACTTTCTCATTTCTCCATGGATTGGGACAAAATTTATATGCATCTGGCCTAGAATTTCCCAAGGAATCCAATGGTGGTGGTGGTTTTTTCAGATGAGACCCCTATTTAAAAACCCGATAGTGTTTTGGAATAGGCCTATAATTACATTTTCTATACTAACACATGGCACAGGCAAGAATTACATGGAAAATTGGTTCAAACACAACATATATAACATGTATGAGATGTTTATGATCAGTGGCCTTCAAAGCAATGCATAATTTAGAAAGTTCAAGTGATGATGCACTTACCTCTTGAGGCTTGTTATGCAATCTGCCAAGTTTCTTGTGCCAGAAGTAATTTGATGCTTTGGACACTCTCAATTGACCCCTTAGAAGCTTTTAGAATGGTTAGAACCAGCTGGAATCCTCAGGAACAAGTTTGAGCTCTTTCTTGCAAAAGGGGCAAAAGTGACCAATATGGCAACTCACTCAAATGGTGTTCCAGATGTGGGGAACCATTTGGGACAATTCAAGGATGATATTTGGAGTGTGTTTGAGGCTTTATCTGGTTTTGAAAGTGACTGAATCAAGACATGGCTTGAAAAATGCAAAAAAAGTCCAATTTTGAGGTTTTGAGAGGGGACTTTGTGATTTTGGTGTTACATGTCACATATGAGAGTTTGGACAGCTTAAATATGACATATTGGATGTGTTTGGATCATGAGCTACGATGGAAATGCTCTCTAACTCAAAAACTCAGAGATACCTTGCTAAAGAAGGCATTTTGGCCTAAAGAGAAGGATTTTGAGGAAAGCATCAGTTTGGTTGCTTTGGTGTACTCAAACTGAGCACAAAGGAGCTTTATTTATGGTAGAGCAAGTTTTTTTCCAAGCAATGGTGAATGGCAACTGCAGCAGGCCTTTGGCCAATGTTATACAAAAGGAATCTCAAGTCTCCTCTAGCCATTGACTAGAGGTTAGGGCACAGGCCTATGGTTCTTTGATTCAGAGCTTATCCTTGACTCATTGAGTTAGAAATGTATTAGTCCACACCACCTTGGTGTATCCATTAAATGCATTGCAACAAAATTGGAGTCTTGGCACCTTTTTAGCTCTTTTAGGTTTGGCATGCTACTAGTAGATTCTTGGACTTTGGAGGCTTGGAGATCAGATCATCCCCCTTGGGTTTGATCCACAGATGTGTCCAAATTGATGACAAGGCTTAGATTTATCAGATTTGGATAAATCGAGCAAAATGCACAAAATCTGCCAAATCTGTCTTGAAAAAATCAGTTCATGATGCCATGTTTCAAGGGTTGTATCTCCTTGCTCAACTGGAATTTGGAGATGATCTCGTACTTGTTGGAAAGCCCTCATGGCATACTTTAACTTTGATGTCCACCCCTAGACCTGGTTTGACTTGGATCAAGGTTAAAACTGCCCCTACATTTTGGAAAAAGTAAGGCAGATTTTGACTTAGTGAAAATTTCACTAAGTGTTGGAAAAATGTTATTTTCATGTTTTCAGCCATTTTGATCACTCCATAACTTAAAATCCATGAGGAATTGGAATGAGCTATAGTTGAAGCTTTTAAAGTAGGTCATGAGAGCTACAAATCCAGCTTTGGACCATCAAAAATGGTTGCTTGGATCTCAAGTTATAGTCCTTGGAAGTTGGTACCCTAGCCACTTTGTTCCATAACTTAGAAAAATTCTAAGTTTTTTATGGTTACCCCCTTTTACAAGTTAACTCACTTTCTTTGATTTTTCTTGATGAATGATGATTCCAATCACATATTAACATTGTTTGAGGGTTAAGGAATCATAATTGTGAAAAATCTCAAAAAGTCAAACTTGACTTTTGTGCACAGTTGACTTTTTATCGGATGAATTCCAAACTGTGCGATCCTTGGTGAAATCAAGTCCTTAACCTAAATCAAACCTAATGGGTATATTCCATAGGTGTTATAGGGTGTATTGAATCATGTCCCAAGATTTGGGAGCATATCTGGGTCAAAAGTCAAAGGTACAGTTGACTTTTCCCTCGAAACCCTAATTGTGGTCCTGATGAAATTGAAGCTTGTAGATCAAGCTTCTTGGATCAATCCATTGTTGCAAATGGATCAATGTGGTGTATTGCAGACCCTCAAATCATGTCTTGAGGTCTTGGCTCATGTTTTGTCCCAAAAGTCAACTTAGGGGTGAATTAGGTCAAGAAACCCTAATTCCTGATTTTTGGGTAAATGCATCCCCTGAGGTTAAATTGACTTGATGATTGGGTTCATGAGGTCCCTTAGAGTATCTTGGGTTATGCTTTGAAGCCTTGGCTCATGCCCAGTGGAAGATTTCCATCTGGAGGCCTCAATCGACCAAAACTTTAATTTGGTGACACTGGCGATCTTGAGGCTTGATCCACTTAGAATGTTGCAACCTTGTGGTTGATTCTTGATGTGGGAGTCCTCTTGATCCTTTATGGGTGTTTGAGAGTTTAGAAAAGTTGAATATCATGTCATTTCTTGATTGATCCTTTATCTAAGTGCTCTTAGAGGGCTTGAAACCCTAATTCTTGTTTGTGGTGAATGCTCAATAATCCTTGGGGAGATTGATGAGGCATGAAGGCACATCCATATTGTGATGATGTCTGGCACAATGATGGGAAATCTTGGTGGTCAAAATTTGGGGTATGACAGATGCCCCTATTTAATCTTCTTGGACCTGAAGGTGTGAATGGCGAAGGTATTCGGGCATTCGGGGTACAAGAGGATTAAATATCGGAATACCCAAAATTTTGATGGTGGTTATGAATGGCAGTTTGCTCATCCATCTTCTTTTGCTAAGCAATGCTGCTTTAAAAAGGTAAAAAATTCCCCTCGATCCTGGTTTTCAGCCAAGGAACTGGTCTCAGTTCCTGAAATAAACTTCCCCTCGATCCTGGTCTTCAGCCAAGGAACTGGTCTCAGTTTCTGATATAAACTTCCCCTCGATCCTGGTCTTTAGCCACGAAACTGGTCTCTGTTTCTGGTATAAACTTCTCCTTGATCCTGGTCTTTAGCCACGGAACTGGTCTCAGTTTCTTTTGTCAATAAACTTTCTTGATAAGGGACGCTATTTGTAGCGGTTTTCCTCAAACTTCTTGCCGAATTTTCCTGGGGAGATGCCATTTGACGAAAAAAGTTTTGATGTCTGATTTACTGGGGAACCCATTAGTCTGAGTTGTAGAGTTGTACAAACTTCTCTATTGGAGACGCCATTTGTTGACTCTACTGGGGAAAACGAGTCTCTCGAGAGACTGCTTTCTACTTGGGGATATTACATCCACTTTTCCTCGAGATCCTTTCAAAGAAATGCCATGTGATGTAATCCATTTTTTGAGGTGCTGATGACTTCATTATTATTGACTTTCTTGGGGAGAAAAATCATTGTTGAGAGTCTTTGGTTACTGTCATACCCCAAATTTTGACCACTAAGATGTCCCATCATTGTGTCAATCATCATCACAATATGGATGAACCATCATGCCTCATCAAATGCCTCAAGGGTTGTTGAGCATTCACTACAATCAAAATTAGGGTTTTATGCCCTCTCAGAGCCTTAGACAAAGGATCAGTCAAGGAAGGACTTGATCTTCAACTTGTCTAACCTCTCAAACATACACAAAGGATAAAAAAGGACTCCCACTTCAAGGATTAAGCACAAGGCTGCTCCCTTCTAGGTGGATCAAGCCTCAAGATCGCCAGTGTCACCAAATTAGGGTTTTGGTCGACCAGGGCCTCCAGATGGAAAATTTCATCTGGGCACAAGCCAATGATCCAAAACATAACCTAATATACTCCATGGAACCTCATGGACCCAATCATCAAGGCAATTTTGCCTTAGGGGATGCATTTATCAAAAATCAGGAATTAGGGTTTCTTGACCTAATTCACCCCTAAGTTGACTTTTGGGACAAACCATGAGCCAAGACCTCAAGAGAGGGTTTGAGGGTCTCTAATGAACTATATTGATCCATTTGGAACAAAGGATTAATCCAATAAGCTTGTGCAACAAGTCTCAATTTCATCTGCACCACAATTAGGGTTTTAAGGGAAAAGTCAACTGTAACTTTGACTTTTGACCAAGACATGCTCCCAAGCCCTAAGACATGATTCAATATGCCCTATGACACCCATGGAACATGTCCATCAAGTTTGATTTAGGTCAAGGACATGATTTCATGAAGAATGGCATAGTTTGGAATTCATCTGATAAAAAGTCAACTGTGCACAAAAGTCAACTTTGACTTTTTGAGATTTTTCACCAAAATGGATTTTTCACCCTAAAATGATGTTAATGTATGATTTGAATCATCATTCATCAAGAAAAATCAAGAAAAGTTGGATAACTTGTAAAAGGGGTAACCATAAAAACTTAGAAAATTTTCTAAGTTAAAAATAAAGTGACAAGGGTACCAACTTTAGAGGATCATAACTCCTAAACCACAAAGCCATTTTTCCTTATCCAAAGATGGATTTGTAGCCCTCATTACCCTCTACAAAAACTTCAACTAGACCTAAGTCCAATTCATTAAGGATTTTGAGTTATGGAGTGATCAAAGTGGCTGAAAAGTGAAAATAATACTTTTTCCAACACTTAGTGAAATTTTCACTAGGTCCAAATCTGTCTTCACTTTTTGCCAAATGTAGGGGGATTTTTCACTTGGATTCAAAAGAGATCAAAACCAAACATGTTCAAACAGTTGTTGTATCATGTAAGGGCTTTCCAAAATGGTCAAGAGCATTACCAAATTCAACTTACACCATGAGATATGACATTGGCAAGTTGCCTTGCTGAAATCTGTCAAGGCAAGGCAGAATTTGTAATTTTGCTCGATTTGCCAAAATCAGCCAAATTCAAATGCTCCTATCCACTTGGACACATCTGAGGATTGAATCTAAAGGGGACAATCACTGAGCCAAGCCTCCAAAGTCCATGGAACAAGAAATAGCATGTTGAACCTAGAATGGCCAAAATAGGGACAAGACTCCAAATTTGGATTGAAGCATTCAATGGAAGCATCAAGGTGGCATGGACTGAGCCATTCTCATCTGAAATCAGTCAAGACTTATCCAAGACCAAGGGAACCACAGCCCTGTGCCCTAACCTCTAGTCAATGGCTAGAGGAGACTTGCATTTCCATTGGCCAACATTGAACAAACACCTGCTGCAGTTGCCATTCACTGTGGATCCCAAAACAAACTTGCTCTACTATAAATAGAGCTCAATTGTGTTCAGTTTGAGTACACCAAAGCCATCAAACAGATGCTTTCCTCAAAATCTCTTCTTTCACCTCTAACTTGCCTTCCAAAGCAAGTAATTCTGAGTTTTTGAGCTAGAGAGCAATTTCACCCAAACTAATCACACACACACACCTCATATATATCATATGTAAGCTGTGCAAACCATCAAAAGTGACCTGTAATCACAACATCACAAAGTCACCTCTCAAAACCTCAAAATAGCACTTTTTTGCATTTTTCAAGCCATGTCTTGATTCAGTCACTTTCCAAACCAGATAAAACCTCAAACACACTCCAAATATCATCTTTGAACTGTCCCAAATGGTTCCCACCATCTGGAACACCATTTGAGGGAGTTGCTATTTTGGTCACTTTTAACCCCTTTTGCAAGAAAGGGACAGTTTGTGTTTTTACAGGTACCAGCTGATTCCAATCATCCTAAAAGCATCCAAGGGATCATTTGAGGTGGTTCAAAGCATAAAATTATATCTGGAGCAAGAGGGTTGGCAGATTGCAGAGAAACCTCCAAAATCTCAAAGAAGGGTAAGCCTCTCAACTTGCACTCACCAAAACATGTGTGCATTTGAAGTCCATTAATCATAAACATCTCATATATGTCATATATGTTGTGTTTGAGCTAATTCACCATGTAATCCATGCTTGTACCAAGTTGTAGCATAGAAAATGCATTTATAGGTCATTTTCAAAACCACTATCGGGTTTTGAGGAGGGAGTGTGATATGAAGAAACTACCACCACCATTGGATTCCTTATGAAATTCTAGCCCAGATGCATATAAATTTTGTCTCAAACCATTAAGAATTGAGAAAGTTATGACCTTCACGTTTTTGAGCCAAAACTTGCCTTGGGCAAGCCAAAACCAAGGCATGACTTGTGTATTTGTTGGTTTGTTTCAAACAATGGATGTATCACCACCCCAGTGGTAAGGCGCGCGCCTTGTATGCTTGAGGTCGTGGGTTCAAACCCCACCCATGCCATTTTGTGATTTTTTCACATTTTGCTATTTTTCCAACTATTTTCATGTTTTGTTAATTATTTGGAAAATTAATAACTCTTTCAATTTTAATTATTTTTTATTGGTTCTTTTTGCAAAAAATCACAAAAATGTTGAGATATTTTATTCCACAAAAAAATTGAGTTTGTATTATTTATTTAATATAATTAGTATTTTTGTGAATAAATTCATTTTTATTTGTTTTTAAGCATTTTAAAATGAATATTCATCTTGAAAAATCAAGACCAAATGAGTTTTAATATCTCTTGTGATTTATACCTCAATTTTCAAACCTTAAACAAAAATCACAAGTGGTTTATTCAAACCTATTTGGTATTTTTCATTGATTTTCTTTAAATATTTATTTTTAAAGAATAAAATTAGGGTTTCTTTGATTTTCACTCAAAATAAATCATTGTCAAACACTCATGGGCCTCTAATAGAGTGTAAGACCCAATCCTTTTTTTGACCAAATCATTTTTGGGCCTCAGTATATTGTATAAGTCCCGATACCGTCAAAAACAAACGGCGCGATCGTCGCCCTTTTGAAAAATAACAACTGGGCCTCTCCTCGAGTAGTAAGACCCATTCAAAATTTTTGGGCCTCTAATAGAGTGTAAGACCCAACCCCCTTTTAACCAAAATCATTTGGGCCTCGGATATTGTATAAGCCTCTTCGCGTTAAAAGAAAATCTCGGCGCGATCGCCATTTTTAACGAAAAGTCAACTGGGCCTACCCTCGAGTTATAAGCCCCACTCTTTTTCTTTAAACCTTTTGGGCCTCTTGAGATAGTGTAAGACCCATCGCTTTGTACAGAAAACCTTTTTGAGCCTCAGTCACTTGTATAAGTCCCTCTGTACAAAATTCAAACAGTGCGCTCACTGATAAAACCCTGGGCCTCTCCTTGAGCTGTAAGCCCCAAATCTTTCTTTTTCAAAGCACTTTCTCCTTTGATTTTGAATATACTGTTGTTTTCAATCTTTCTTTGTTGAACAACTAACCAAACAGCATGGAAGCTCTACAACCGAGTAAGTGTTTACCCGCTTTCATTTACCGCTTTCATATGTATATAACTGTATTGTGGGGCTGTTTCACTGTAAGTCTCCTTTCACAAACTCATATATATAACTGTATTATGGGGATGTTTCGCTGTAAGTCTTCTTTCATAAACTCATATCAACTGTGTAATAATAGTATAGATATTTAGAGTTTCCCCGGCAACTACGTCTAGCATTAAGCCCGCTTATCACTCTTAGAAATAGTCTAAACTAGATCCCCATAGGATTACCAGACACAGTCTTCCCTCCTCTTGGGGTTAAACACTATGGAGATATGAAAGGCAGCATTCTCTGTGAACCCTTTCATAGACTGTCACTCATAGAAGTTGTCAAGAAACTCTATTCCCCAGAGATGATCTCTTCTCCGTGAATTGCATCTCTTGAGTTTCTTCCAAATTCTCGAACTTTCCTGACTTTGATCTATTCTCGGTGAATAGCATTGCCTTGAATTTCTCGGGGTTTGGGGACCCATGGGCTTCTTAAAAGCACTTGTCAAGAGACTCTACTCCCCAGAGATGATCTTTTCTCCGTGAATGGCATCTCTTGAGTTTCTTCCAAATTCTCGAACTTTCCTGACTTGATCTATTCCTTGTGAATAGCTTGCCTTGAATTTCTCGGGGTTTGGGGACCCACGGGCTTCTTAAAAGCATCGGCCTCCTCTTGGGCATCGTACAAGGACCCACAGGCTTCCTAAAAGCAACCCCGCCTCCTCTTGGGCTTAGTACAAGGACCCTACGGCTTCATAGAAGTATTCACAGCCTCCTCTTAGGCTTCGTATAATGATCTCTTCCTCCGGGAATGATAGCCTCCTCTTGGGCTTTGTACAAGGACCCGTCGGCTTCTTAAAAGTCTCTAGCCTCCTCTTGGGCTTCGTACAAATTGTCTCGACGACCTCCTAGAGGTATAGGAACAGAACTTAGTCATATTAATAGAACAGTCCTTTCATAGAGTCTACTACTGTTTCTCAAAGCTTGGTACAAAAGATGAAACTCTAGACTTGGACAATCTAACTTCCTTGAGTCTCAAAGACATTCTCAAGTGACCCCTTCGTTAAATAGGAAGGAAACCCGCAGACTCGGACAGTCTCAATACCCTTCGGATTTCCCGTTTCCTCAAAGAAAAGGAAATATCCCAAATCCTTGAATCAAATCCTTGAGTACAACATTGCTCATATAAGAACTGATTTTCTCTTTAAAATTAGTATACTGGACCTGTCACTTAACTGAGACAACATTTAGCCTCTCTCTCGGGCTTTGTACGAGACACATACAGAGACTCCCTCGTTGAGTCAATCCCCCTTTCGCCTCCATCTCGGGCTTTATACGAGATACAAAAAGGTTCTTATTGAGCCAAATAAACAACATCCTCCATCTCGGGCTTCGTACGAGATACAAAAGACTCCCTCGTTGAGTCAAACAACGTTTAGCCTCTATCTCGGGCTTTGTACGAGATACAAAAACTCTCTTGTTGAGTCAAATAGCCTTCATCTCGGACTTTATACGAGATACCAAAAGATTCCCTCGTTGAATCAAAACCTTTTAGCCTCTCTCTCGGGCTATGTACGAGACACATATTAGCCTCCTCTTAGGCTTTGTATAAGAAAACCACTGGTTGATCCAATCAACCTTTTAGCATCAAAACTGTGTCTCGTTCACAGTACACAAACATCAACAACTCCTTCCCCTTTCATCTAATCGCTGTAAGCGGCAAGCCTCTGGATCATCCACATCCATGCCAATGTCCCCCTTTTAGCATGAGAAATTCCTAAGGAAAGATGGCATTACTCTACACTGAGTTAAAGTCTTCTCCTTCAGGTTAAAATCCCCTATAAAGGAAATTATGGCATTGCCGGATTCACAAATCCCGGTTAAAGTAATTCTCCTTTATAAAACAGTCGTGACAGACAAACCCTTCTTTAGAGATGACAAATTCTCTCTAAGGTCAACACCCTTTTAGCTTCACATCTTGGGCTTTGAACAAGATACAAACTACCTTTCAGCTTCACATCTTGGGCTTTGAACAAGATACAAAACACCTTTCGCTTCACGTCTTGGGCTTTGAACAAGACACCAAAAACAACCATTTCCTCCCACAGAATAGGAGGAACTACGAACGCTCTGATTTCCCTGTTTCGGTAAACGGGAATACGTAGGCATAAGATTGAAAGAAAAATCTTAGCGAGCACACTAAACAAAAACCCAAAACCCCATACTCTCATGTATAATTCAAAAGCACCGGTCCAAACATCCTAATCCTTGTTCCCCGCCAGAAACCTTCTGTCAAAATAACACAAGAAATGCCCCCACATTGATAGCATCCGTAACCTAACAGACCGTTGTTTAAACTCGATATGCAAGCAGGGTTAATTGGAGACATTTATTTCCCTTCCTTATTCAGCTCACAATAGGATAAAAAATGAATCGACCTGTAGTTAACGCTCAAACCGTAGAGAGCGACCAGCGCTTAAGAACCGCGTCCAAAATCGCTCGCTACAGTTACGAGGCTTTCTCTGGGAATTTTCCTCAATCCGGGAAAGCGAAGATATTATCTTCAATGGCGAAGAGTGATATTTGTCAAAGGTCTTCTTGTCTTTTAGAGGTTCGAGTTATCAAAGTGGTCGAGGACTGTCTCCAATCCAGAAATATACTGGAGGAGAGATATGGTTGTTCAGACGCAACATTTCCTGACGAGGACAGAACTGACAACTCGATTGAGAGGACTTCTATCACTTGGGGATAAGACTGACCAGAGTGATAGTGATGCAATATGAATATGAATGTAAATTAATAATGCATGATGTATGTATGTTTATTCTGACAAAACTGACACGACATACAGACTAGTGGATGAACACGACTGGATACTCGGCCACTGCAGGGGACGAAGAAATACCATTTGTTCAAGATTGCAATTCTGCCTTGCTTAGGAGAAATAGTTCTCGCGGGGAACAATGTTGGCCAGGCTTAAGAGATAAGAACTCTGTCGAGGATCTCAGATGAAACACGGTTTTTGACACAGCTGGTCCTTTATTCAGGCGTACTAGTTTAGAAGAAGTACTTTGATTCTGCACTTTGAAATTCGATTACTTCTGGAGAAGTGATCGATGTTCTTTCGATGTTCAGCAGTCAAAAGAATTGTCATCTTTATTTTAAAAGCAGAAAAATTTTGACAAGTAAAAATTCATTTTTGTTTTATTTCAAGAATCGTTGATCATATTAAAATGTCGTTCTGTAAAGCTAAAACAAATAAGAATTGCAAACAAAAGCACTAGGGCTCAAATTTTATTAATAGGATAGAAATCAGCCAAGCGCGTGATTCCATAGAGTATTTATAAAGTTAGAAAATGGTAATTTAAGGGAAAAGGGCTACATTGAAATATAACGACCACTATCCTTCTACCAACTTTGAATTCTGGACATCCTGAGCTTCCGTCGAAGATGACTTTGACTGGAGTTTTCCTGATGGATGGCGCGACTGCCACTGAGGGACCTGTCCCTTTGTTGGACGTAGTTACTTGCCATGAATCCCTAACTTTTGCCTGGATTTTACTTTGGGATTTCCAATCCATCGGGATAATTTTTTATCATGTCTCTAATTTTTTCCTGGACCGCCCTTTCGAGTTTTCAATCCACCGAGACGTTTTTTTTTATTTAGGCGAAGTATTTCTTGACTATGTCAACATTCGTGGGATAGGAAAATTCCTCTCCATCCATGGTTGCGAGTCTCAAGGTTCCGCCTGAGAAGGCTTTCTTGACCACATAGGGGCCATCATCATTCGGAGTCCATTTGCCCCAGGAATTAGTGAGAAATGATTGTATCTTCTTGAGCACGAGGTCTCTTTTCCTGAAGACGCGAGGTCGGACCTTTTTGTCAAACGCCTTCTTCATCCTTTGTTGATACAACTGACCATGGCATAGTGCCGCTATTCGCTTTTATTCGATCAGGTTCAGTTCGTCGTGTCGACTTTGACACCATTCAGCTTCTGTTAGCTTAGCTTCCATCAATACCTGGATTGACGGGATCTCTACTTCTATGGGAAGCACTGCCTCCATGCCATATACTAGAGAGAAAGGGGTTGCCCCTGTTGAAGTGCAGACAGATATGCGATAACCGTGAAGAGAAAAGGGTAGCATCTCGTGCCAGTCTTTGTAGGTTACAACCATCTTTTGAACGATCTTTTTGATGTTCTTGTTAGCTGCTTCTACCGCTCCATTCATCTTAGGTCGGTAGGAGATGAATTATGGTGTCTGATCTTGAACTCAACGCACAACTCTTTCATCATCTTGTTGTTCAAGTTGGATCCATTGTTAGTGATGATCTGGCTTGGAACACCATAACGGCAGATGATATTGTTTTTGATAAAGCGGACCACGACTTGTCGGGTTACATTGGCGAATGGCGCTGCTTCGACCCAGTTGGTGAAGTAGTCAATGGCTACCAGGATAAACCGATGTCCATTTGAAGCTTTGAGTTCGATCATGCCAATCATGTCGATTCCCCATATGGAAAAAGGCCATGGGGAAGAGAGAACTTTGAGATGTGTTAGCGGTACATGGATTTTGTCTGAGTATATCTGACACTTGTGACATCTCCTCATGTACTTTTAGCAATCAGATTCCATGGTCAACCAATAGTACCCTGCTCTTAGAATTTTTCTCACCATTGTGTAGCCGTTGGCATGAGTGCCAAAGGATCCTTCGTGAATTTCTTTTATCAGCATGTTTGCTTCTGGTCTGTCTACGCATCGGAGCAAGACCATGTCGAAATTTCTCTTATAGAGTGTATCACCACTCAGAAAGAAGTTGTTTGCTAGCCTTCTGAGGGTTTTTCTGTCTTTTCTGGATGCCCCAGGTGGGCACTCTTATTTCTGAAGGAAGTATTTGATATCGTGATACCAAGGTTTACCATCTATGACTGCTTCGATCGTGAAGATGTAAGTGGGTCGTTCAAGGCGTATTACGTCGATCTTAGGTATGTCATTCCATTGACCTACACTAATCGTGGAAGAGAGAGTGGCTAATGCATCCGCCATGTGATTCTCTTAATGAGGGATATGGTGAAACTCGATTCTGTTGAAGAATGGTAACAACCTTCTCGCGTAGTCTTTGTAAGGAATCAATCCTGATTGGTATGTGTTCTAATATCCTTTGATCTGATTGATAACTAGGGCTGAGTCGCCATATACATCCAAGTTCTTGATCCTTAAGTCGATTGCTTCTTCGAGACCCATGATACAAGCTTCGTATTCGGCCTCGTTGTTTGTACACTTGAATGTCAGTCGGGCTGTGAAAGGAATGTGGGCACCCTGAGGGGTTATGATAATTGCCCCAATTCCATTTCCATAATGATTGACAGCTCCGTCAAAGATTAGTCCCCATTGGGAACCTGGTTCTGGCCCTTCACTGGGTAGTGGTTCATCGCAATCTTTCATTTTCAAATACATGACATCTTCGTCTGGGAAGTCAAATTCGATTGATTCGTGATCGTCAATCGGTTGATGAGCCAAATGATCGACTAAAATACTTCTTTTGACGGATTTCTGAGCATGGTACTCGATGTCGTATTCTGATAACAACATCTGCCAACGGGCTATCCTTCCCGTGAGAGCAGGCTTTTCAAAGACATACTTGATTGGATCCATTTTGGAGATTAACCAAGTAGTGTGACGAATCATATACTGGCGAAGACGTTTGGCTGCCCAAGCCAGAGCACAACAATTTTTCTCAAGCATAGTGTACCGAGTTTCACAGTCAGTGAACTTCTTGCTTAAATAGTAGATGGCAGACTCTTTCCTTTTCGTTTCGTCTTGTTGGCCAAGTACATAACCCATTGAGTCTTCCAAGACGGTTAGGTAGATGATCAGTGGCCTTCCTTCCACTGGAGGTGATAGAATCGATGGGTTCAACAGGTATTCCTTGATACTGTTAAAGGCGGTTTGGCAATCTTCTGTCCAAATGCAGTCCTGATTCTTTTTGAGTAATTTGAAGATTAGCGCACATGTCGCGGTCATGAGGAATATGAATCTGGAAATATTGTTCAAACGTCCCAGAAATCCTCTAACTTATTTTTCAGTCTTTGGAGAAGGCATTTCTTGAATGGTCTTGACTTTGTCAGGATTAACCTCAATTCCTTTCTGGCTGACAATGAACCCTAAAAGTTTTCCTGAGCAGACACCGAATGTGCACTTATTGGGATTCAAGCGGAGTTTGTACTTTCTCAACCGCTCGAACAGTTTTAATAGGTGGATCACATGCTCCTCCTCTGTCTTAGATTTGGCAATTATATCATCGACATATACCTCAATTTCTTTGTGTATCATGTCATGAAACAGAGTAGTCATTGCCCTTTGATAGGTTTCCTCGGCATTCTTCAAACCGAACGGCATTACCTTATAACAAAAAGTACCCCATGTGGTGATGAACGAAGTTTTCTCCATGTCTTTCAGCGCCATTTTGATCTGATTATAGCCCGAGAATCCATCCATGAAGGAGAATACTTTGAATCTTGTTGTACTGTCTACCAGCATGTCAATGTGTGGTAGGGGAAAGTCATCCTTTGGACTGGCTTTGTTCAGATCCCTGTAGTCTACACACATTCTGACCTTTCCATCCTTTTCAGAACTGGTACTATGTTGGCTAGCCATTGAGGATATTTTGATGTGGCGGGAAATCCGCGTTAATCTATTTTTGTACTTCCTCTTTGATTTTGATGGTCATATCTGATGAGTCCGTCTCAACCTTTGTTTTACTGGCGGACATTCTGACCTTAACGGTAGATGATGTTCCACGATGTTGGTATCCAACCCTGGCATATCCTGATAGGACCAAGCGAATACATCGGGAAACTGTTTGAGAAGCTTTATCAAACCTTCTTTGACAATTGGAGTGAGCAGTGCCCTAATCTTGACTTCTTTTCTCTCTTCCTATGAACCCAAGTTGACCGTTTCCAACGGCTCTTTATGAGGTTCAATGGACCTTTCCTCTTGTCTGAGTAATCGGGAGATCTCTTCTGGGATTTCTTCATCATTTTCTTCTTCAGCCTCAAATACCAAGAATTTAAAGTTGGGAGAAGGCATTGGATCGTATGTTTCAATGGGGTTTAAAATAAGCAATCTGTATAACGTGATGATTGGTTTTTAGAAGAGATAGAAAGAATGCAAGAGTGCGTGCAGTGTATATTATTTTTTTTGCTTGTTTTTATTATTTGAGTTATTTTTTAGGATTACCATTTTCTGAAAAAGCGAAAAGAGAAAACAACAATAAATGCGGAAATTACATAACGACGTTATTTTATTTATGATTTTGTCGATTCTTGAAACTACAGCCCTATGAAACAAAACTCTGTCGCTTTGGACGAAGCGAAGAGGTGCATTTACAGAAAGTGAGCCCTATAAAAACATTTGTTTCACCTGGGCAGGGTGAAAGGTTAAAGTAAATACGGCAATTACTTCGACTTATGAACAATTTTTGGAATGTTGACAGCCACCCATTGGCGGCGAACTCCTCGGTGAATCACAAAGTCTGGTATTTTCCTTCTTGATTTCTGTTCAGAAATAATGCTGATTTCTGGTGGAGCAGGATCGTTGGAATCTGTCTCCCAAGCAGAGTTATCGTAGAAGGATTCTTCTGTTGTATTTTGCACAGTGTTTGTATTCTCAAGTATATCTCCCCATCTAGTTGGCTGGATGTCTTCGAGCCTGATACAAGAGCGTTCAAGAATGGTATACTTGACTAAAAAGTTGAATTTTCCACTTGGTTGTCCTAAAGTGTCCCACACTTCTTTGGAATTGGAGGTGTCATCCCTTTCGATGACGTTGACCTCAGGAAAAGAGTAGTTGATGAACTGATATCCTACAATCTTTGCAAATTCATCATCATACTAGATATTTTCTGAATGCCCTGAGTAATGATCCCATGATTCTGTGGGGACGCAGGTATTCTTTTCAATGATGCTCAGTTGATATGCATCGTTCGGTTGACTCTCTTGCCCCAAGTCTCCTCGGTACGGCTGCCAGATAGGCAGGCCATCCATTGGGCCATAATAGTCGTGGTTAAAGTTATCTTTCATCAGAGTGTCCTCCTCTAATGAATTTGGTGGAGCACGACATCCTTCCGGATCACAATCTCCGTATATCATCCTGACATCTGACCTTGGTATATATCTCGGACTCTGTGCCGGAAAGCAAAATGGTGTAGGCACCTCTTCCTGAGACATATAACCGTCCTTGTTAAGGTAGGACTTCCACTTTTCATCTGTATCGGAGGAACCACCCTCGTTGATGGTATGTACTTCTTGAGACACTGGGTGAAGGAAGCCTCCACTATGGAAGAAGTTTTGCATGGGATGAATACTTTCATTGTTAATAGCAGTCTGGGTACAGGTTGAAGAAAAACCAAGACCTTTCTTTTTCTTATTGTCAGTAGGAATGACAAGCTGTCCCCATCCTTTGGTATTGTTACTTTTGATCACTTCAAGAGCATCTTTGTACAAGGAGATCGATTTTCCTCTTTCTGATTGGTTGTCATTGTTCACCAAAAGTCCTTGGAACTGTGTTCCAACAACCTCCTCCGGTTCTACACAAGTGGACGATGATAAGTTGCTCACGATCAAGGCTTGCTCTCCGCAGACTGTGACTAGTTGGTCATTCTTGACGAACTTCAGCTTTTGGTGAAGTTTCGAAGTGACTGCCCTAGCCTCGTGTATCCAAGGTCTTCCTAACAAATAGCTATATGCTGCCCGGATGTCCATGACATGGAAAGTGACTTGGAAAGTGTGAGGACCGATAGTTATGGGAAGGTTGACTTCACCGATAACTGTTTCCCGGGATCCGTCAAATGCTTTGAGGATGACCTCACTGCCTCTCATCGGAGATCCTTTAAATGATAGTCGCATTAGAGTGGACTTCGGCGTCACGTTTAGATCTGATCCGGTGTCTACCAGTACACTGGCTAAAGCATCGTCATGGCAGTTGATTGTAATATTGAGTGCCATGTTATGATTTGGGCCCTCTTCCGGCAGTTCCTCATCACTAAATCTTATGTTATTGCAGGAAGTGATGTTGGAGATGATGTTGTCGAATTGTCTTATTGTTACATCATGTTCCATAAAGGCCTGCTCTAAGACTTTCTGTAGAGCTTCCCTGTGAGCTTCAGAACTGAGTAAAAGAGATAGCAGAGAGATTTTTGAAGGAGTTTGCAACAGTTGATTAACAATGTTGTATTCACTCTTTTGGATGAGCTTCAGCATCTCATCGTTGTTCTTTGAAAGGTCGGGATCACAGGATTGACTGACTGGTTGACTGGGAACTTCTGTTTGAGGTTCCTTTTCTCGGATAGGTTCTCCGACTCCTCGGTTGAAGATTCGGCCACTCCGTGTTACTCGACTGATGTCTGCAATATTCACGACGGAGGGTAATGGAGTTTCCTTTCCATTTTCAATTGTTGTTGCGCCGTATTTATAAGGGATGGCCTTATCAGATTTGTACGGTACTGGTCCCGACAGATAGATGACTACAGGGGCCTTTTGATTTTTCTGGCTATCGTAGCCGGCCTCAATTGGTTCGAGGTTGAGAATCCTTCCACCATCGAGAGGAACTCTTGATTCATGGAGTAAAGGGATTATGGCACACACATCTTTGGCCATTTCTCGCTTAGGGATCAAGACAACATCCTTACCTTGATTAGGATGATAGTCCGACATTGAACCAGAGCTTGACCATGGTTGAGTCTCCTTATGGTCCAACTGACTTTGAAGGGTTGCTCGCACGAGGTATCATCCTTGATTATTCTCTGAGCAAACTCTACAGCGCTCATAGTTGTGTGGTGGCACCCGACCACGTCCGCTCTGTATGTAGTGTAACCTCACTAGGCCTGTTTCCATTATTCGAACGTCCTGACTTTGATGCCTAGTAGGGTTCCCGTCGGCCATACTGACTTGTTGCGTGTCTTCATCTAGATAGATCGGAAGCCACCAGTGGTTTAACAAATGTTGTAGTGTCCTTTGAACGAGTACACATCCTTAGTCACTCTCCCGACACACTTTACAGTTCTGATAGTCGTGCGAAGTTAGAAAGCCGAGCTGGACTTGCTTAGCGTATAATTCCACCAAGCTAGTATTCATTAGCGAATATCAAATATTTGAATCATATTCACTTGATAATGACTTCTATCGCGGTAATCCTGAATCCATCCAAGATCCATCTGATGCTGGAGGGCCTCTTGTACAAAAGAGCATCCCTGATTGTTCACCGAGAAGATTAGACAGGAATCATAATCGTGTTGTGGCAGATTATGATGTTGGTTTTGCCTTGAGTGCATGGCCACCAAGTTGACATTCATTGGACGGATGTCGTGGTTCTGAATGACGCTGGAATTCGTATAAGTCATGTTGACCTCACGAATTCGGTGGTCTTGGATCCATCTGAGATCCATCTGTTCCTGTATAGTTGATTGCACCACAGAACATCCTTGATCGTTTTTAGAGCAGATATTACACTGGTGATAGTTATGAGACGGTACATGACCATATCCGCTCTGTCTGTAATGCATCTTGACCAGGTTGGTTCCTAATAAGAGTACATCGTGAATTTGATAGTTGTGCTTAAACTCTTCTTCTATCAAATTTACCGCAACTTTCTTGTGTTGAGGCAACGGGTTCGTCTAAACATTTGGATTTGAATCCTTGAAGGATAAGACCTTGCTCCTGACAAGCTTCTGTACGTCGGATTTGAAGCTGAGACAGTTTTCAATGTTGTGCCCCGGTCCTCCTTGATGGTAAGGGCAAGTCTGATCCACCTTGAAGCAAAAAGGCAGATTCTATGGTACCGCAAGAGGAGCCCTGGTTTGGACGTGCCCTTTGGCTAGTAGTAGTGGAAACAACTCTGTGTACAACATTGGTATAGGGTCGAACCCTGGTGGTCGCATTGTATGGTTGTTGTTGTACGGAGGACAAGCCTGCTGAAGAGGTTGTTGTGTCCTTTGCTGATATTGTTGTTGATTCGGTTGGCTCTGAGCAACCTGAGGTTGATACGTAGGAACAGGCGCAGGGTTGCTAGCAGGAGTTACGGCTGCTACTGGTTGGTACCGTCGCCTTTGCTTTCCGAGAGAGATATTACCAATATCTTGCTCTTTTTTCTTAGGGAAAGCACTACCGTATCTTTTGGTACTGCTTGATGGTCCAGCGTCTTTAACTAAATGTCCTTCTCGCACTGCTTCCTCAAGACGAACTCCCATGCCCACCATCTCAGTGAAGTCACTGGGCGCACTGGCGACCATTCTATCGTATCAAAATGAGCTCAAGGTTTTTAAGAAGATCTTTGTCATCTCTTTTTCGTCAAGAGGTGGACAAATCTGGGCGGCAATTTCACACCATCTTTGAGCATATTCCTTGAAGGTTTCCTTATCCTTCTGCGACATGGCTCTGAGTTAATCTCTGTCTGGTGCCATGTCCAGATTATACTTATATTGTTAAACGAAGGCAGTGCCAAGATCTCTGAAAGTGACGATCTTAGTAAGGTTTAAACCCATGTACCATTTGAGTTCGGCACCAGTTAAACTATCTTGAAAATAGTGGATCAGCAGCTGTTGGTTCTCTGTCTGAGTTGACATCCTCCAAGCGTACATCACCAAATGACTTTGAGGGTAAGAGTTTCCCTTGTATTTTTCAAATTCGGGCACCTTGAATTTGTACGAAACTTTCACATTGGGGACCAAACAAAGGTCTGTGGCGTCCTTTCCGAATAGATCCTGACCGCGAATGGCTTGTAGTTCCTTCCGCATCTCCAGGAATTGTTCCTAGAACTCATTCATTCTGTCGTCCATACTTTCATTTCCAATAGAAGGTATCTGTGGAATCTGCCCTTCTGGGACAGTGTGTACCACAGGTGGTGGTATAGTCATCACGGCGGTGACTCTTGGTGCTTCCCTTTCCCGAAGTTTGTAAACTTCAGGAGTTGCTGTCATTCCCCTTGCATCTTCGCTTTCCTGAAGTTTGTAACCTTCAGGCCCAGCGGTTCCTGTGCAGTTTCCAAATATTCCGAGATTGGCGGAATATATCCTTCTGGGATATAGTTAATAAGCATGCCCCAGGGACGATATTTTGGTATGTTGTACCGAGGATCATACTTTTCCACTATGGGTGTCGATGTGATCTCTGAGATCACTGTCCTTTGAATCTGAGCTGCTGCCAGAGCTTGCATGTCATTGTGAAGTTTCCTCAGATCCTCTTTCAGAGCGTCGAGTTCTTCTCTCAACTCTCTGTTCTCTTCCTCGAGATTATCCATTTTCTTTTGTTGACTGGCCTGAGTATTGTACAAATGAGACAGTTTGACTCTAGAATCGAGACACAAACGTGAGATTCGTAGGTAAGAAGAATGTGTTATGTGAGAATGATGAATGATATGCAATGATTATATTATATATATTTTTTTGTTTAATCAAAATAAACTTCAACAATTAGACTGCAAATATCATACAGTGGGGAGACCCCATTTTATTGAATTCAAAGATTACGGAAATGGAAATACAGTAATTTACAAAGTGCTGAAAAAGGAAATGTTTAAACTTATGGATCCTGAGTCCTCTCTGAGGAGGGCTCAGGTGCTGGTTCTTGTATTTTCCTCTTCTTTGACCGGGGCTCTCGAGCCATTGTCGGGTTGTCATTCCTTTGCCAAGTGAAAGGAGCGAGCAAATTCCTTTGGTCTTCTTGATTTTCTACAGCATGTTTCTCTAAAATCTCGATCAGAGCATCTTTTTCTTTTAACAGTTGTTGTATTTTGTTACACTCCACACTAAGAATACGGTACTTGTTCTTCCAAGACCTCTTCTCCTGTTGAACTTTGTTGAGAGTAACCTGAAGTTTTTCCATATCTGACATAAAATAAAGGACATATTCCTTTAACGGAAGAACTTCTTGACGAGGATAAGGCATCCTCAGCTTGAGAGCTCTAGTCTGCATCCAGTGGAGATAAGGTTCCACCAAGACACCGTCTGGTTTTCCTAGAGACTCTCTTCCTTTCCGGTGAACATGTTTCCAGGCATGCACTATTTCTGTCTTTAGTGCCCTGTCATTTTCTCCTTCCTTGAAGAAAAGACCTTCCAGATGAACATTACGCGGGATATGTCTGATCAGGTATCCGAATTGACGCCGAACTAAAATTAGATGATAGTTGATTCCTCCTTTAATCCCTAAGAGGGGTACATTAGGGAAGTTTTCACAACGGTCAATGATTTTTATCCCATCATAGATTCGATTGTACCAGTCTATGTCGGAGTTGGTAAGAGACATGATTCTCTGCAACCAATGTAAAGTACTCTTATGATCCTAAAATGCAGCAGACTTGGGTAAATGGGATGTAAACCATTTGTATAGCAGGGGTACACAACACGTGATCATTCCTCCGCTGTACAAATTCCTTAAGTGTACAGAATGATAAGCATCTGCGAGCAAGGTCGGTATAAGGTTTCTAATCAGAAAAACTTAATGGCATTGATATCAACGAAGTCATCAATGTTGGGAAACAGAAATAACCCGTAGGTGAGTAAGACAAAGATGCTCTTGAAAGCAGTTATGTTCCCTATACTAACAAAGTACAAAGCCTTCTTTATCAAAAACTTGGCTGGCAAACCCTGGATTCCACCCTTAATGGTCAAGTGAGTCCTGACTTCTGACTCGTCCAAATAGATAGCTCTTGCAATGATTTGATCCTTTGGAATTTCTTCCAGTCCAGAAAAGGGAGCTTGGTCAGTGATGGGTAAATCAGTCAGGTGAGAGTACTCTTCCAATGTTGGTGCAAGTTGGTAATCCGGGAATGTGAAACAGTGATAGACTGGATCGTAAAACTGAATGAGCATAGCCAGGATTCCTTCAATTACATGGACCCTTAACAAAGACAGCAGTCCTCCGTATTTAGCTCTGAAAGCATCAGGGTTGGTGATCATCCTTGACAACCCTCTTAAATCCCCTAACTTTGGAACCTTGAAGGTGTACTTGTGAGTCTTCCTTCTACCAAAATCCATAATGCAATCTTTCTCTCTGATTTTTGCAATCACTGTCTTAGTTTAATTTGAAAAAAGAGAGACTAGAAAAGAAGATTTTCTTTGTTTGCTGTTTTTTTAATGGAATGAATGCGTGAATGCAGCACACAAAAACATAGAAAAAACATGGGGTCAAAGGTTCGGTGTCATGAAGTCATGGCTCTACCCATCCCCAAAGGTTGTATTGGTGATTTTTTGTACTTGTCCTCAAAATCATTGACCCCTCTTGGGATAACAACAGCAGGCTGGTTCACCCGAGCGAGCTGCAGTATCTTAGAGTAATCTCATATGAGGGTAGTATCGCGTGACAACTATTTCTGATAGCTTCCTCACTACAAAATAGTAACAAGGTCTCAGCCTACTAAATCCTCAGATTCACGGACACCGCAATCGAACAATCTGCTTTCAACAACCGAAGTCGTATAGGCATTGAATCCGCAAAGGGTATCTCCATTGATTCGATGGTCGACTGGGGTCTCTTATTTGGGAGTCACTCCCTGTAATATTACCCGTTTAATGCCATCACTTATCTTAGGTGTCACTCAAACTTTCCAGATGCGGCATCACCCGCAGTCCCATTAGCAGAAAAATAAACACATATATCAATTAGGAAAAGCGATATATATATTTATTCCTAAAACTAACATCCTAGACCTCTTAAGAGCTATAATCCTAGTCTTATACAGACAATAACTCCCCAGCAGAGTCGCCATTTTACTGTAGCGAGCGATTTTTGTCGGTGACGCGACCTCCTTATCGCTGGGTTTTCCTCACCGCAATGAGGAGGGGGTGCTACTTTCTAATTTCTTATTTATCTCGTGAAGCTGAAAGGGAAAGGGAAGCTATCTAAAACTAACCTTGCATGCGATTGTTTAACAAACGCTTTCAAAGAGATTGGGGGGTCCGGGGTCAAGTTATACAATGGGGAGTTGTCAATTACCCATCCTATATGTGGTTATCCACAGGATATTAGCTTTAGGTTTCGCTTTATACTTGATGATGTTTATCTGTTAATGGGTTGGGAAAGTTTCTTGGGAAATATGAGTGAGTGAGTGAGTTGATGTTGATGTTTGGGTGTTTTTGGTAAGGTACTAGACCTAAGTTCTGATTGATATGAAGGCACTGGACCTAAAGTTTTTTATTAGTATGCTCGCTAAGATTTCGCAATCTTATGCCTACGTATTCCCGTTTAAACGAAACAGGAAAATCAGAGCAATCGTAGTTCCTCCTATTCTAAGGGAGGAAAAAGATGTTTTGGTGTCTTGTTCAAAGCCCAAGATTGAAGCTAAAAGGTTTTAACTGAGAGAGAATTTGTCATCTCTGAAAAGGGATTGTTGATTTTTGTGTGCCTTAATCAAAGCCCAAGGTTGAAGCTAAGAGGTTGATTGACTCCACTAGGGGAAGTCTTTACAAACCCTAAGAGGAGGCTGGAAATGACTGACTCAACCAAAGAGTGTTTTTATCTGTCTCGTACAAAGCCCGAGATTGAGGCAAAAAGAGGCTGACCCTTTAGGGATATCATTATACAAAGCCTAAGAGGAGGCTGAAAGTTTGACTTTTTCGGGGAAAACATTCTATCTATCTTGTACAAAGCCCAAGATTGAGGCTAAAAGGGATTTTGACTCCGCCGGGGGGATTTGTATGTGTCTTGTACAAAGCCCAAGATTGAGGCTGAAATGAGTTTGACTCTTGCTGGAGAGTATTATCTATCTTGTACAAAGCCCAAGATTGAGGCTGAAATGAGTTTGACTCTGCTTGGGAAAGATGTTGGTCTCAAGCTTAAGAGGTTATGAAGATTTTTGTCTTGTACAAAGCCCAAGATTGAGGCTAAACAAGCTGGAGAACTTATTCTACACAACTTGAGAGGAGGCTAGCTCCTGCTAGGGGAAATCTTTACATCATGCCTGAGAAGCTGGACAAAGATTGACTCAACAAGAGAGTGATTGACTCAACAAGAGAGTCTAAAAAAGGTGATTGACTCAACAAGAGAGTCTGAAAAAGGTTTTGACTCAACAAGAGATTCTAAAAAGGTTATTGACTCAACAAGAGAGTCTGGAAAGTTTTGACTCAACAAGAGAGTCTGAAAAGATTAGCTCCACTAGGGAGAATCATTGTACAAAGCCCAAGAGGAGGATAAATATGCTGAGGAAAAATCATTATACAAAGCCTAAGAGGAGGCTATCTTTCTGCTGGGGATTATTAAAATCCCTATGCAGGTCCAAGTGGGGAATCGACTCTTGCTGTGGGTTCCAGAAGAGTTAAGGTATCAGATGCCTTGAGGTTCTGATTTGGGATAGTGTTATACTAATGGTAAGCTGACCCTGGCTGGGGAATTTTAGGAGAAAGACTGGGGTTTAGAACCCATGGGGGTTTTAACTCTACTGGAGATTGATACAGAGTAACCGTGGTTTCTCCCTATATTTGTAGGGAACTTGAGAATGTCTTTGAGACTCAAGGGGATTAGACTGTCCAAGTCTACTGGTGTGGAAGAGTTTTATCTTTTGTATGATGCCCAAGAGGAGGCACGGGTATTAAGGGATGATAATCAACCCAAAAATCCGATATTTAACACTGGAAAGACTGCTCTAGTAAAGGATGACTAAGTTATATCTTATACCTTTAAGAGGTCGTCAGGGTCCTTGTATTAAGCCCAAGAGAAGTCATGAGAACTTCTAAGAAGCCGGAGGGTCCTTGTACAAAGCCCAAGAGGAGGCGGGGATGCTTTTAGGAAGCCTGTGGGTCCCAAACCAAGAAAAGTTCAAGAAATGCTATTCACCGAGAATAGATCATTTAGTGAAAGTCCTGTGGTTTGAAGAAATTCAAAAGATGTTATTCACCGAGAATAGATCAACTCTGGGGAGTAGAATTTCTTTGACAATTTCTATAGGTGACAGTTTGAGAAAAGGTTCACGAAGAATAATGCCTTTCTCTTTGTTCCATATTGTTTAAGCCCAAGAGAAGGCAAGACTGTATCCGGAAATCCTATGGGGATCTAGTTTTTGTTGTATTCAAGAGTGACCAACATGGCTTTACCTAGTTCTAGACCTAGTTGCCAAGGAAAACTCTAAATAACTATACTGGTATATATATAGTTGATATATGACAAGTACTTAAAAGTAAATGAAAGAAGACTAATCGTGCGCAGCTTCCCACAATACAGTTATATACATATATATATATATATATATGAAAGCGAGTAAATGAAAACTGTTAAAACTTACAGGCGAGCAAGCTTCCATGCTGTATGGTTAGTTGTTCAAAGAAATTAAAGAACGTTTTGATAACAACTGTATATTGAATTTAAATCAAAAAGGAGTTTGTTTGAAAAGATTATTGGGGCTTATACTCGAAGAGAGGCCCAAGTTTTAATAGTGATCGTACCGTTGTTCTGAATATCGTATCGGGACTTATACAATGATTGAGGCCCAAAGAGGTTTCTTTACAAAAGGGTTGGGTCTTACACTCTGATATAGGCCCAAAGAGTATTTAAAGAAAATAAATGGGACTTATAACACGAGGGTAGGCCCAGATGATTTTGTTTTAAAAAGGCAACGACCGCGTCGTGGTTTTGAAAATACAGTGAGACTTATACAATGTCTGAGGCCCAAAAATTATTTATTTATAAAGGAGTTGGGTCTTACACTCTCTCAAGAGGCCCAAAAAGGTTTTGAAAAAGAAAAGTGGGACTTACAACACGAGGGGAGGCCCAAAATTGTTTTTGCTCTGAAATGGTGATCGCGCCGAGATTCTTTTAACGCCGAGGGACTTATACAATATATGAGGCCCAAAATGATTTTGGTTAAAAGGGGATTGGGTCTTACACTCTATTAGAGGCCCATGAGTGTTTGAAAAAGATTTGTTAGGGTGAACATCAAAGAAACCCTAATTTTTGAATTAAAATGGCATTTTTCAAAGGTAATTTAAATAATAAATGATAAAATATCAATTATATTCAAAAACAAGTTGTACACTTTGGAAAATATTTTGGAAAATCAAGTTTAATCATATGAAAGCTTAAAATCCAATTAATTTTGAAAGATCAAAGTGTGAATTTCATTTAAAAAATGTTTTAAAATAATTAAAATGAAATTAATTACAAAAATTCTAATTATATTAAATAAATAATATAAATTGGATTTTTTTTTTTTGTGGAATAAAATATTTTAACATTTTTGAGATTTTTTACAAAAAAGAACCAATAAAAAATGATTAAAAGTGAGAGAGAAATTAATTTTCCAAATCATTAAAAATAATATGAAAAATATTTTAAAAAGTGGAAAAAGTGGTAAAAAAAAGGGTCTGGGGTGAGGGGGATTCGAACCCCAAACCTCAAGGTTGCAGTGCACGCCTTCTACCACTGGGGTGGTGATACATCCGTGTATCAAAGCCACCCTAGAAATACATAAGGTGTGCCTTGTTTTAGGCCTGGCCAAGGCAAGGCAAGGTTTTGGACCAAAAACGTAAAGGCTATAACTTTCTCATTTCTCCATGGATTGGGACAAAATTTATATGTATTTGGCCTAGAATTTCCCAAGGAATCCAATGGTGGTGGTGGTTTTTTCAGATGAGGTCCCTATTTAAAAACCCCGATAGTGTTTTTAAAATAGGCCTATAATTTCATTTTCTATACTAACACAGGGCACAGACAAGAATTACATGGAAAATTGGTTCAAACACAACATATATAACATGTATGAGATGTTTATGATCAGTGGCCTTCAAAGCAATGCATAATTTAGAAAGTTCAAGTGATGATGCACTTATCTCTTGAGGCTTGTTGTGCAATCTGCCAAGTTTCTTGTGCCAGAAGTAATTTGATGCTTTGGACACTCTCAATTGATCCCTTAGAAGCTTTTAGAATGGTTAGAACCAGCTGGAATCCTCAGGAACAAGTTTGAGCTCTTTCTTGCAAAAGGGGCAAAAGTGACCAATATGGAAACTCTCTCAAATGGTGTTCCAGATGTGGGAAACCATTTGGGACAGTTCAAGGATCATATTTGGAGTGTGTTTGAGGCTTTATCTGGTTTTGAAAGTGACTGAATCAAGACATGGCTTGAAAAATGCAAAAAAAAATCCAATTTTGAGGTTTTGAGATGGGACTTTGTGATTTTGGTGTTACAGGTCACATATGAGAGTTTGGATAGCTTAGATATGACATATTGGATGTGTTTGGATCATGAGCTATGATGGAAATGCTCTCTAACTCAAAAACTCAGAGATACCTTGCTAAAGAAGGCATTTTGGCCTAAAGAGAGGGATTTTGAGGAAAGCGTCAGTTTGGTTGCTTTGGTGTACTCAAACTGAGCACAAACGAGCTCCATTTATAGTAGAGCAATTTTTTTTTGCAAGCAATAGTGAATGGCAACTGCAGCAAGCCTTTGGCCAATGTTATGCAAAAGGAATCTCAAGTCTCCTCTAGCCATTGACTAGAGGTTAGGGCACAGGCCTATGGTTCTTTGATTCAGAGCTTATCCTTGACTCATTCAGTTAGGAATGTATTAGTCCACGCCACCTTGGTGTATCCATTAAATGCATTGCAACAAAATTAGAGTCTTGGCACCTTTTTAGCTCTTTTAGGTTCGGCATGCTACTAGTAGATTCTTGGACTTTGGAGGCTTGGAGATCAGATCATCCCCCTTGGATTTGATCCTCAGATGTGTCCAAATTGATGACAAGGCTTAGATTTATCAGATTTGGACAAATCGAGCAAAATGCACAAAATCTGCCAAATCTGTCTTGAAAAAATCAGTTCATGAAGCCATGTTTCAAGGGTTGTATCTCCTTGCTCAAATGGAATTTGGAGATGATCTGGTACTTGTTGGAAAGCCCACATGGCATACTTTAACTTTGATGTCCACCCCTAGACCTGGTTTGACTAGGATCAAGGTGAAAACTGCCACTACATTTTGGAAAAAGTAAGGCAGATTTTGACTTAGTGAAAATTTCACTAAGTGTTGGAAAAATGTCATTTTCATGTTTTCAGCCATTTTGATCACTCCATAACTTAAAATCCATGAGGAATTGGAATGAGCTGTAGTTGAAGCTTTTAAAGTAGGCCATGAGAGCTACAAATCCATCTTTGGACCATCTAAAATGGTTGCTTGGATCTCAAGTTATGGTCCTTGGAAGTTGGTACCCTAGCCACTTTGTTCCATAACTTAGAAAAATTCTAAGTTTTTTATGGTTACCCCTTTTAAAAGTTAACTCACTTTCTTTTATTTTTCTTGATGAATGATGATTCCAATCACATATTAACATTGTTTTAGGGTTAAGGAACCATAATTGTGAAAAATCTCAAAAAGTCAAACTTGACTTTTGTGCACAGTTGACTTTTTATCGGATGAATTCCAAACTGTGCGATCCTTGGTGAAATCAAGTCCTTGACCTAAATCAAACCTAATGGGTATATTCCATAGGTGTTATAGGGTGTATTGAATCATGTCCCAAGGTTTGGTAGCATGTCTGGGTCAAAAGTCAAAGGTACAGTTGACTTTTCCCTCGAAACCCTAATTGTGGTCCTGATGAAATTGAAGCTTGTAGATCAAGCTTCTTGGATCAATCCATTGATGCAAATGGATCAATATGGTGTATTGGAGACCCTCAAATTATGTTTTGAGGTCTTGGCTCATGTTTTATCCCAAAAGTCAACTTAGGGGTGAATTAGGTCAAGAAACCCTAATTCCTGATATTTAGGTTAATGCATCCCCTGAGGTTAAATTGACTTGATGATTGGGTTCATGAGGTCCCTTGGAGTATCTTGGGTTATGCTTTGAAGCCTTGGCTCATGCCCAGTGGAAGATTTCCATCTGGAGGCCTCAGTCGACCAAAACCTTAATTTGGTGACACTGGCGATCTTGAGGCTTGATCCACTTAAAATGTTGCAACCTTGTACTTGATTCTTGATGTGGGAGTCCTCTTGATCCTTTATGGGTGTTTAAGAGTTTAGACAAGTTGAAGATCATGTCATTTCTTGATTGATCCTTTGTCTAAGTGCTCTGAGAGGGCTTGAAACCCTAATTCTTATTTGTGGTGAATGCTCAACAATCCTTGAGGAGATTGATGAGGCATAAAGGCACATCCATATTGTGATGATGTCTGGCACAATGATGGGAAATATTTGTGGTTAATTTTGGGTATGACAGAGAGCCCATGAATTATGAAGCTGATGAGGATGTCTATACCATAATTCCTCAGTTTAATGAACCTGAGCGAACGGAAATCCCTGTTGACAGAAGAATAATTCCTGATGTTTCCACCATTGAACCTATAGAAATCATCTATGATAGTCGGAAGACCATCGTGACTCCTTTGGTCATTTATTTACCAGGTTCGGTCCCGTACAAATCAGAAAAGGTTATACCCTACAAGTACGATGTTACCATGGTTGATGATGGGAAGGAAGTACCCTTACCATCTATTGTCAACATCGCTGACATAAGCCGAGTTACCATAAGTGGCCGGGTATTCAACAAAGAAATTGAGGATGTGGCTGCAAGAAAGGAGAAGCAAATTGAAAATCCTTTTGAACCAATTGGTCAATCAAGTGATACCAATCAAATGAAAGATAATGAGGAAGTTTTAAAGCTGATCAAGAAAAGTGAATACAACATTGTGGAACAGTTGTTAAACACACCTTCCAAGATATCCATGATATCCCTTTTAATGAGCTATGAGGCTCACATGAAAGCTCTACATAAGATCTTGGAGCAAGCATTCATAAACCATGATGTAACGGTGGGTCAATTTGGCAATATCGTTGCTAACATTACTGCCTGCAACAACCTGAGCTTCTGCGATGAAGATCTCCCAGAAGAGGGGAGCAATCATAATATGGCACTAAATATCTCAATCAACTGCAAGAATGACGCCCTGTCAAGTGTATTGGTAGACAATTGTTCATCATTAAATGTCATGCCAAAATCAACTCTTACAAAGTTAGCATTTCAAGGCACTCCTATGAGAGTGTCATACCCTAAATTTTGACGACAAGATTTCCCATCATTGTACCACAATATGGATGTACCTTCATCCCTCATCAACCTTCTAAAAGATTGTTGAGCATTCACCTCAATCAAGAATTAGGGTTTTGGGCCCTCTCAGAGCACTCAGGCAAAGGATCAATCAAGAATTGACATGATCTTTAACTTGTCAAGCCTCTCAAACATCCATAAAGGATCAAGAGGTCTCCCACATCAAGAATCAAGCATAAGATTGCAACATTTCAAGTTGATCAAGCCTCAAGATCACTAGTGTCACCAAATTAGGGTTTTGGTCAACCAAGGCCTCTAGAGGGAAATTTTCATCTGGGCATGAGCCAATACTTCAAAACATGATTCAAGAAGCTAAAAGGGACCTGATGAATCCAATCATAAGTTCAAAATAGCCTCAGGGGATGCATTCATCAAAAAGCAGGAATTAGGGTTTCTTGACCTAATTCACCCCTAAGTTGATTTTTGGAACAATACATGAGCCAAGACCTCCAGAAATGTTTTGAAGACCTCAAATATATCATATTGATCCTCTTACAAGTTTAAATTGACACAAATAACTTGGTTCATGATCAATATAAAGATTAAAATTCATCTGGACCACAAACTAGGGTTTCTGAGAAAAAGTCAACCATACCTTTGACTTTTGACCAAGACATGATCTCAAACCATGGGAAATGATTCAAGACACTCTAAAACACCTATGAAATCCATCCATTAAGTTTGATTTAGCCCAAGGACTTGATTTTATAAAGGATCACATAGTTTAAAATTCATCTGATAAAAAGTCAACCATGCCCAAAACCAAGTTTAACTTTTGAGATTCTTGACAAACATGGCTTCTTCAAGTCAAAACAATGTTAACTTATGATTTGGATCATCATTCATCAAGAAAAATCAAGAAAAGTGAGGTTACTTGCAAAAGCGGCAACCTTAAGAAACTTAAAATTTCACTAAGTCATGAAAAAAAAGTGATTTTTACCCAACTTTGCAAGAACATAACTTGTGATCCAAGCAACCTTTTTCTTCCATACAAAGCTCAAATGAAAGCTCTTATTAAATACTACAAGATTGTCAACTACCCTATATTCCAAATTGTAACACCCTTTTCTACCCCCACAAATGTTGCAGCAGAAACAACTCAAATATCAGAGTAAAACATAAAAGTTCCCTTAAAGGGTGCACATTTCTCATTTAAATCAAAATAATACACTTGCCCTGTAAACAAGGGATTTCCTCAAAATAACTCAAAAGCATTCACATGGCAGTGGAACTCAAAATTCTCAATTAAAAGGTTTTCAACAAACATCGTAATAATCCAAAAAGGTTTTCAACATATAAAACCATATCATCAAATGACAACAAAATAAGGAAAAACATAGTTCGACTCAAAGGACCCCAACCCGATGTTACACTATCATAGCAAGACCCTCTAAATCGACCAAAAGCAAATAAACTTCATGGTCCTCGAAGCATCCACAGCTAAACCTGATCACCTGCACGTTACCCACGTGGAGGCAACATTCAAACAGGCAGGGTGAGTAATCATAATTCATAATAATCATTATAAAACAAGATATACATAAAATGGCTTTAACTTTGTAAATGACATCATCAAGGTCATCATCAAGGAAAACATCAGGAAACACCATATCACAAATTCATCAATGCCACATAAAATGCAATGCATAACAAGACTCATGCATGTGGTACCAATCGTCATAATAGATGGACACTAGGCCATCAACCCTCCAAAGATCCCCGTCAAAAGGATCGATCCCGCAATCGGAACCGGAGCACGTCATAATTACCTCATATCCTCATAATGGGAATGAAGCGTCGTCACAAAGTATGCATATGAATGTATGATACACAACATCATTAATCATCATTGTAAAAATTATCATTATGTGCATCATCATTCACCAAAACGTCTTGTTAATCACGTCATCATATATTCATCAAAACATCACAAATCATCATCATCAATATCATCAATAACATCATAGTAAATCATCAAAATATCACAGCACCAAAACCTCAGAACATCACAACATCATAAACAAATTTCACAAAACAGCAGCAGTTCGCTGCTGAGTTCGCTGTGCGAACACATTCGCTGGGACCTTCGCCTTACGAAGCTCTAGCGAATCCCAGAATCCCAACAAAGCCCCCATTCTGCCTCTCTTCGCCACTTCATTCGCTTTGTGAAGCCCTTCGCTGGGACATTCGCTGTGCGAACCCACGATACCACTTCTCAGAAATCAACCCAGAATCATCACATTTATCGCGCATTTGCTGCGCTACTCGCTTTGCGAGTCCAGGCAAATATTCGCCTTGCGAGTGTTTCATTCGCTTTGTAAACTAACGGTTGCAGGGAATCGCTGCTACGCATCTGTAGCAAACCAGACCCCCATTACATTACGAATTCAACCTCAGTTCACCCAAAAACATCCCCACAACATTCCTAAGGCATTACAACCATTAAGGACACAAAACCTACAACTATTAGGTTGATTAATTTCACTATTCCAACTCGAAATCACCTAAACCTTCACAAACTCTCAAACTTTATTTAAACTCCATAGATCCTTCCCACAAGGTTAAAACTACAACAACGACAGGGAAATCAGCCCCAAGGTCTACTTTAGCGGTTCAATTCCACGTTATTGATCGATTCACAAAAATGCCCTTAAAATCATCAGTTTACCTCAAAACCCATAAACCCTCAAAAACCCCAAAATCCACTTTAATCAATCGAATCCTATAATGAAAACAATGAAAGGCAATTACTCCCCATACCTTAGATTGTCGATCCGATGTGTTCTCTCTTGAGCCTTTGGAAACCGTCACAAAAATCTCGCCTTCTCCCTTTTTCCTCATAGCTCTGCACTTTCTCCTTATTTTCACGATCTCCACAAATGAATTCTAATTCTCCTCAATTCCTCCTTTTTGGTTAATTTAACTCTTGGGCCTCAAATATGGGCTTTCTCAATAATGCCCTCACTAATTCTCTTGAATTGTCCACTTTGCCCTTAATTCCTCTAATATTATTTTAAATTAATAATAATACTAATATATTCATATTATATACTATTATTTAATTAAAATAACCAAAACTCCACAAAACACCGACATCGACACGGATCACCAAAATTCACGGAAAATTCACAAATATTATATTTAAATAAATTAAATCAATATTTCTCATAAATTTGGGGTGTTACAACTCTCCCCCACTTAAAGAATTTTCGCCCTCGAAAATTACCTCAAGCAAATAGAGTCGGATACGACTCCCTCATCAGATCTTCCCGTTCCCAAGTCCAACTTTCGCCAGCTGGTCCACCCCACAACACCTTCACCAAGGCTATGTCTTTACCCTGCAATTGCTTCATCTCTCGACCGTCAACTGAGACACATGGAACACGTCATGCAAATTCGCAAGTGACGGCGGTAAAGCAATTCGATTGGCTACCTCTCCTATCCTCTGCGATATCTGATACGGACCAACAAAATGTGGAGTGAGCTTCCTAGACTTCAAAGCTCGACCCACACCAGTCACTGGCGTCACCCTCAAAAACACGTGATCTCCCTCTTGGAATTCAAGTGCTTTCCTCCTCTTATCATGGTAGCTCTTCTGACGACTCTGCGAAGCTTTCATCCTCTCTTGGATCTTCTTAATCTTCTCAGTCGTCTCTTGCACAATTTCAGGTCCGAGTACAGCACTCTCGCTCGATTCATACCAACACCACGGAGTCCTACACCTTCTCCCATACAAAGCTTCGTAGGGCGCCATTCCAATACTAGCATGAAAACTATTATTGTACGTGAACTCAATCAACGGCAAATGGCTATCCCACGATCCTCCATGATCCAACACACACGCCCTCAGCAAATCCTCTAAATATTGGATCGTCCTTTCTGTCTGACCGTCCGTCTACGGATGATAGGCAAAACTCATCCTTAACTTGGTACCCAACGCATCTTGCAAACTCTTCTAGAACCTCGACGTAAACCTCGGATCTCTATCTGACACTATACTCGAAGGTACCCCATGTAACTTCACAATCTTCTCAATATACATCTCGGCTAGCTTCTGCATGGAATGATTAATCTTCATCGGTAAGAAATGAGCCGACTTAGTTAATCTATCCACGATCACCCAAATTGAATCATTTCCCTTAGCAGTCTTCAGCAATCCCACCACAAAATCCATGGAAATACTATCCTATTTCCATTCTGGAATCCTCAACGGCTGCATCATACCTAAAGGCTTCTGATGCTCAACCTTCGACTTCTGACAAGTCAAACACGCATAAACAAACTCGGCCACCTCTTTCTTCATACTTGGCCACCAAAACAACTTTTTCAAATCTTGGTACATCTTCGTAGCACCGGGATGAATACTCAACCTACTTCGATGTCCTTCTTCAAGAATGCTCTTCTTAATATATGGGACATCTGGATCACACACCCTATCTCTGAACATCATCATGTCATTCTCGTCAATCTGGAAGTCACCTCCGTTACCTTAGTTAATCAAAATCAATTGGTCAACCAACTTTAAATCAGATTGTTGTCCCACTTTGATTTCTTCCAGAATACTACTAGTCAACTTCAACATTCCCAACTTCACACTGTTAGGAGTCGCTTTACATACCAAACTCAAATCTCTGAATTGCTCAATCAACTCCAATTCTTTCACCATAAGCATCGACATATGCAATGACTTTCTGCTCAATGCATCGGCCACTACATTTGCTTTGCCCGGATGATAACTCAAATCAAAATCGAAATCCTTCAACAGTTCTAACCACCTTCTCTGCCTCATATTCAATTCCTTCTGATTAAATAAGTACATCAGACTTTTATGATCACTGAAAACTTCAAATTTAGAGCCAAACAGATAATATCTCCAAATTTTCAACACAAACACCACCGCGGCCAACTCCAAGTCATGTGTAGCATAATTTCTCTCATGAACTCGCAGTTGTCTCGAAGCATAGGCAACGACTTGTCCATTCTGTTTCAATACTCCACCAAGACCCATCTTCGACGCATCATAATACACCACAAAAGATTCACTTGGATTAGGCAAAATCAGCACTGAAGCAGTAGTCAACCTCTTCTTCAATTCCACAAAACTCTCTTCACAAGCTACATCCCACACAAAAGTTTGACCCTTTCGAGTCAACTGAGTCAGAGGTAATGCTAACTTAGAAAAGCCTTCAATAAACTTGCGGTAGTACCCCGCTAATCCCAGAAAACTTCGTATCTCAGTAGTAGACTTCAGAGTCTCCCACTGTAATACCGCGTCAATCTTAGAAAGATCAACAGCAACACCACCACTTGAAATCACATGGCCAAGGAAACTCACTTCCTTCAACCAGAACTCACACTTCGACAGCTTTGCATACAACTTCTTCTCTTTCAACACTTGCAACACAGTCCTCAAATGCTCGACATGTTCTTCTTCAGATTGAGAATATATTAAGATATCATCGATAAACACCACCACAAACTTATCCAGATACTCATGGAAGATCCGATTCATATACTCTATGAACACACCAGGTGCATTAGATACACCAAACGGCATCATAGTATCCATATCTCGTTCTGAAAGCCGTCTTCGGAATATCATCAGGCTTCACTCGAATCTGATGATAACCAGACCTCAAATCAATCTTGCTAAACACACAAGCACCTACTAGCTGATCCATCAAATCGTCGATTCTCGGAAGTGGATACTTATTCTTGATCGTCACTTTATTCAACTGCCGATAATCAACACACAACCTCATACTTCCATCTTTCTTCTTCGCTAACAACACAGGAGCACCCCACGGAGAAACACTTGGTCGAACAAACCTCTTCTCAAGCAATTCTTCCAACTGTTTCTTCAATTCACTTAACTCAGAAGTTGACATCCGATAAGGAGCCATCGACACTGGACTCGTACCTGGTATTAAGTCCATTGCAAACTTTACTTCATGGCTCTGGAGGCAAATCACTGATGTCATCTGGAAACACATCTGGAAATTCACAGACAACCGGCAACTCCACACTCGCAGCTTCACGATTAATTTGCAACGATGCAAACATTGCAAACACCAAAGCTTCGTCTTCCACAAGTTCGTCTACTTGCTTTGCAGACAAGAACATAAACTCCCCACTATCATCAATCTGAGGAAACTCTACAGTCTTGTTATAATAATTGATATGAACACGGTTGAACTCCAACCAGTTCATTCCAAAGATCACGTCAATTTAGTGCAAGGGTAGGCACACCAAATCCATCATAAAGCTCTTCTCAAAAATCGTCACAGGACATCTTAAACACACAAGGGTAGTAGTAACAGAACCATTAGCTGGAGTTTCTATTACCATATTACCATTCATATCAGATAACTTCAAACCCAATCTATTAGCACATGCAAGCGAGATAAAAGAATGAGTAGCACCAGTATCAATAATAGCAACCAATTCGATATCATTAATAAAACAAGTACCTCGAATCAGGTTGTCCTTCTCTGGCACTTCTGCACCACTCAAAGCAAACACTCTGCCACTGGTCTGAGCGGAAGTTGCAGTCTTCTTTGGCTTCTGGCATTGAGTACTGATATGACCTTTCTCACCGCAATTGAAGCAGGTTGGACCCTCATCTTTGCAGTCAGTAGCTCTATGCCCCTTCTTACCACATTGATAGCACCTCACCACATTATTGGTACACGCATCAGCACGGTGACCTTGCTCGCCACACTTATGACACTTTCCAGAAGCAGGAGCTACTCCCCCACTTGTCTTTTTCCCATCTGAAGCCTTCTGCTTCCCTTTGTCAGCTGAAGTTGTATAAGGCTTACCCCTATACTGCCCTTTCTTCTCACTCAACTGCTTATAGTGAGCAGATCGAGCTCGGCTATCCTCATCGTAGATCCTGCTCTTGTCCACCAACTTAGCATACCTGCGGATCTGCTGATACCCAATACCCTGCTTAATCTCTGGTCTCAGCCCATTCTCGAATTTGAGACACTTAGACATCTCAGCATCAGCACGATTGTAGTGCGGACAGAACTTCACTAGCTTCTCAAACTTTGCGGCATACTCTGCCACAGTCATATCTCCTTGCTTCAGCTCAAGGAATTCCACTTCTCTCTTGCCACGAGCATCCTCTGGAAAATACTTTCCCAGAAACTCCTGCTTAAACACATCCCAAGTTATCACAGTGCCAACATCTGTAAGTCTCTAACGGGTGTTATCCCACCAGTCCTCAGCTTCCTCTTCCAGCATATGCATTCCGAACTGAACCTGTTGCTCATCAGAACACCCCATCACTCAGAAAATCTTCTCGATCGCCTTCAGCCACTTGTGTGCACTTGCTGGATCATGTGTACCCACAAAAGTCGGTGGATTGTTCCTCTAGAACTTATCCAAAGCTCGAAACTCATCAGGAGCTCCACCATTTGGATTCAGCTGCGCCACCACATTAGCAACCGATTCCAACGCATCAGCAATCGTACGATCGTTTCTTCCAGCCATCCTGCACACCACCAACAAGGTTAGAAGAACTACAACATCGACAGTGTACACACACTCGTCGACTGACAGGGGACTGACATCAAGTAAAAACCTGGTCAGACGGACCGACCTGCTTTGATACCACTAATGTAACACCCTTTTCTACCCCCACAAATGTTGCAGCAGAAACAACTCAAATATCAGAGTAAAACATAAACGTTCCCTCAAAGGATGCACATTTCTCATTTAAATCAAAATAATACACTTGCCCTGTAAACAAGGGATTTCCTCAAAACAACTCAAAAGCCTTCACATGGCAGCAGAATAATCCAAAAAGGTTTTCAACATATAAGGTTTTCAACATATAAAAACAAAAGGTTTATGTTTTACTCTGATATAAAACCATATCATCAAATGACAACAAAATAAGGAAAAACATAGTTCGACTCAAAGGACCCCAACCCGATGTTACACTATCAGAGCAAGACCCTCTAAATCAACCAAAAGTAAATAAACTTCAAGGTCCTCGAAGCATCCACAGCTAAAGTTGATCACCTGCATGTTACCCACGTGGAGGCAACATTCAAACAGGCAAGGTGAGTAATCACAATTCATAATAATCATTATAAAACAAGATATACATAAAATGGCTTTAACTTCGTAAACGACATCATCAAGGTCATCATCAAGGAAAACATCAGGAAACACCATATCACAAATTCATCAATGCCACATAAAATGCAATGCATAACAAGACTCATGCATGTGGTACCAATCGTCATAATAGATGGACATTAGGCCATCAACCCTCCAAAGATCCCCGTCAATAGGATTGATCCCACAATCGGAACCGGAGCACGTCATAATTACCTCATATCCGCACAATGGGAATGAAGCGTCGTCACAGAGTATGCATATGAATGTATGATACACAACATCATTAATCATCATTGTAAAAATTATCATTATGTGCATCATCATTCACCAAAACGTCATGTTAATCACATCATCATATATTCATCAAAACATCACAAATCATCATTATCAATATCATCAATAACATCATAGTAAATCATCAAAATATCACAGCACCAAAACTTCAGAACATCACAGCATGATAAACAAATTTCATAAAACAGCAGCAGTTCGCTGCTGAGTTCGCTGTGCGAACACATTCGCTGGGACCTTTGCCTTAAAAATGAAATATTGCGATGAACCGCTACCAGACGAAGGGCCAGAGCCAGGATCCTAATGGGGACTAATATTTGATGGAGCCGTCAACGTTTATGGAAACGGAATTAGGGCAATAATTGTTACACCTCAGGGTACCCATATTCCTTTCACTACCAGATTAGCATTCAAATGCACAAACAATGAGGTCGAATATGAAGCTTACATCATGGGTATCGAAGAAGCAATCGACTTAAGGATAAAGAACTTGTATGTGTATGGAGACTCATCCCTGGTTATAAATCAGATCAAAGACTAAGCAAGAAGGTTGTTTCCTTTCTTTAACAAGATTGAGTTACATCATATTCCTCGTGAAGAAAACCACATGGTTGATGCATTGTCTACTCTATCCTCCATGATTAGTGTGAGTCGATGGAACGACGTACCTAAGATCGATATAATGCGCCTTGATAGGCCCGCTTACATCTTTGCAGTTGAAGCAGTCATAGATGACAAACCATGGTATCACGATATCAAATACTTCCTTCAAAGACAGGAATACCCGCCTGGGGCATCAAGAAAAGATAGAAGACTCTCAGAAGACTGGCTGGCAACTTCTTCCTAAACAATTACACACTCTATAAAAGAAACTTCGACATGGTTTTGCTCAGATGCGTAGACAGGCATGAACCAAACATGTTAATGAAAGAGATTCACGAAGGATCCTTTGGCACTCATGCCAATGGACACATAATGGCAAGAAAAAATCCGAGAGCAGGATATTATTGGCTGACAATGGAATCCGATTTCTACAAGTACATGAGGAAATGTCACAAGTGTCGGATATACGCCAACAAAATCCATGTACCGCCAATGCATCTCAAAGTTCTTTCTTCTCCATGGCCTTTTTCTATATGGGGAATCGACGTGATTGGCATGATCGAGCCCAAAGCCTCAAACGGACATCGGTTCATCCTAGTAGTTATTTATTACTCCACCAAATGGGTCGAAGCAGTATCATACACCAATGTGACCCGACAAGTGGTGGTCTAATTTATCAAGAACAATCTCATCTGTCGTTATGGTGTTCCAAGCCAGATCATTACAGATAACGGATCGAAAATAAATAACAAGATGATGAAGGAGTTGTGTGCTGAGTTCAAAATCGAACACCATAACTCGTCTCCCTACCGGCCAAAAATGAATGGAGCGGTAGAAGCAACTAATAAGAACATTAAGAAAATCATCCAAAAGATGGTTGTAACCTACAAGGATTGGCATGAGATGCTACCATTTGCTCTTCACGGAAGCAGTGCTCCCCATAGAAGTAGAAATCCCATCAATGAGAGAATTGATGGAAGCCAAGTTAACAGAAGCTGAATGGTGTCAAAGTTGACACGATAAACTGAATCTAATCGAAGAGAAGAGAATGACGGCTTTATGCCATGGTCAGTTATATCAGCAAAGAATGTAGAAGGCGTTTGACAAAAAGGTCTGACCCCGTGTCTTCAGAGAAGGAGACCTCGTGCTCAAGAAGATACAATCCTTTCTCACTGATTCCATGGGAAAATGGACTCCGAATAATGATGGCCTATAAGTTGTTAAGAAAGCCTTCTCAGACGGTGCCTTGAGACTCGCAACCATGGATGGAGAGGAATTTACCTACCCCACGAATGTTGATGTAGTCAATAAATACTTCGCCTTAATGAAAAAAAAGGGGGGTCTCGTTGGATTGAAAACCTGAAAGGGCGGTCCAGACAAAAATTGGAGACATAAACAATGACCATCCCGATGGATTGAAAACCTGAAAAGGCAATCTAGGCAAAAATTAGGGATTTATGGCAAGTAGCTGCATCCGACAAGATTGGCTCCTCAGAGGTAACGTCATCTGTCAAGAAATCCTCAATCAAGGTCACATTCTACGGAAGCTTAAAAATATCCAGAATTCAAAGTTGGTGAAAGGATAATGGTCGTTATGTTTCAATGTAGCCCCTTTCCCTATAAATTACCATTTTTTAAACTTTGTAATGCTCCATGGAATCACGCATTAGGCTGATTGCCATTTTATCAATGAAAATTTAAGCTCTTGTGCCTTTTATTTGCAATTCTTATTTATTCTTCATTACAAAATGAAATTCTAATATGATCAACGATTCTTGAAACAAAAAATGAATTTACTTTTGTTTTCAAAACAGAAATTTCAAATTTTACTTCTGTTTTTAAAATAAAGATGGCAATTTCTTTTTTATTAGTGAGCACAAAAAGGAACATCGACAGCTTCTCCAGAGGTGATCAAACCTCAAAATGTAGAATCAAAATACTCCTTATGTTCAGTACACCCTGAATGAAGGATCAACTGCTTCATACGGAATTTCCCATCTGACATCCCTGGTAGAGTTCTTACCTCTGAGAACCAATGATTGGTTTTTCTCCCCAATAAGGTCTACCCCTGAAAAACAAGAACGGGTTTCTATCCCTAGCAGGTTTGTACCTTCAGAAATCGGAACAAACACATAAATCCCTGTTCTCGAACAAAAATACTACCTTCAAAATCTCCAGTGATACCCCCATCTCCCAGAGTGGCCGAGTATCTAGTTGTGTACATCACCAGCCTGTATGACATGTCTGTCTTGTCAGCATTCCATACATACATCATGCATAATAGATTCATATTTATACTCATGTTGCATTAATATCACCCTGGTTATACTTATCCCCAAGTGATAAAGCGTCCTCTCTCCGATAAAGTTGTCAGTCTTCCTTTCTACGTCATATAGGATAAAATCTCGGTTAAGTTCTTTCCTCGTCAGGAAATGTATCGTCTAAACAATCTCTCTCCAGTGTATTTCTGGATTGAAATCAGTCTTCGACCACTTTGATAACTTGAACCTCTGAAAGACAAGAAGCCATTTGGTTATACACCTTTGGAACTTCCCACTTCACCAATGAAGGTGATATTTTGCTTTCTCGGATTAAAGAAAATCCCCAGAGAAAGCCTCTCTACAGAAGACTCTTGGAAATATGGCAGTCTCTCCCCAAAAAATTTGCTTTCAATGAAGTCACCAGCACCTCAAAATTTAATTACATCACATGGCGTCTCTCCGAAAAAAGTCTCGAGGGGAAGTATGATGTAATTTCTCCAGCAAATGGCATCTCCAACAGAGAATTTTTCACACCTCTACAGTTCAGACCAATGGTTTTCCCCAGCAAGTCTGACATCAAATCGTTTTTCCATAGAATGGCATCTCCCCGACGAGAAGTTTGGTAAAAACCATCACAAATAACATTCCTTGTCAAGAGAAGAACGAGACAAGAAAGAAACTGAGACCAAATCCATGGATGAAGACCAGGATCGACGGGAAGTTTATTTCAAAAGAAACTGAGACCAGTTCCATGGTTGAAGACCGGGATCGAGGGGAAGTTTATTTCAAAAGAAACTAAGACTAGTTCCGTGGCTGAAGACCAGGATCGAGGGGAAGTTTATTTCAAAAGAAACTAAGACCAGCTCCATGGCTGAAGACCAAGATCGAGGGGAAGTTTATTTGAAAAGAAACTAAGACCAGTTCTGTGGCTGAAGACCAGGATCAAGGGGAAGTTTTACCCTTTTCTAAGTAGCATTGCTTAGCAAAGAAGATGGATGAGCAAATAACTGCTGTTCACAATTAAAATTTTGGGTATTCCGATATTTAACCTCTTTTACCTTGAATGACCGAACGTCTTCGCCATTCACACCTTCAAGTCCAAGAAGATTAAATAGGGGCATCTGTCATACCCTAAATTTTGACCACAAGATTTCCCATCATTGTTCAAATCATCACCACAATATAGATGTACATTCATGCCTCATCAACCTTCTCAAAGATTGTTGAGCATTCACCCCAATCAAGAATTAGGGTTTTGGGCCCTCTCAGAGCACTCAGACAAAGGATCAATCAAGAATTGACATGATCTTCAACTTCTCAAGCCTCTCAAACATCCATAAAGGATCAAGAGGTCTCCCACATCAAGAATCAAGCATAAGATTGCAACATTTCAAGTTGATTAAGCCTCAAGATCACCAGTTTCACCAAATTAGGGTTTTGGTCGACCAAGGCCTCCAGAGAGAAATTTTCATCTAGGCATGAGCCAATACTTCAAAACATGATTCAAGAAGATAAAAGGGACCTCATGGATCCAATCATAAGTTTAAAATAGCCTCATGGGATGCATTCATCAAAAATTAGGAATTAGGGTTTCTTGACCTAATTCACCCCTAAGTTGATTTTTGGAACAAGACATGAGCCAAGACCTCAAGAAATGTTTTGAATACCTCAAATATCTCATATTTATCCTCTTACAAGTTTAAATTGACACAAAGAACTTGGTTCATGAGCAATATAAAGATTCAAATTCATCTGGACCACAAACTAGGGTTTCTGAGAAAAAGTCAACCATACCTTTGACTTTTGACCAAGACATGATCTCAAACCTTGGGAAATGATTCAAGACACTCTAAAACACCTATGGAATCCATCCATTAAGTTTGATTTAGCCCAAGCACTTGATTTCATAAAGGATCACAAAGTTTGAAATTCATCTGATAAAAAGTCAATTGTGCCCTAAACCAAGTTTGACTTTTGAGATTTCTTGACAAACATGGCTTCTTCAAGTCAAAAACAATGTTAACTTATGATTTGGATCATCATCCATCAAGAAAAATCAAGAAAAGTGAGGTTACTTGCAAAAGGGGCAACCTTAAGAAACTTAAAATTTCAATAAGTCATGAAAAAAAGTGATTTTTACCCAACTTTGCAAGACCATAACTTGTGATCCAAAACATTTTTCTTCAATCCAAAGCTCAAATGAAAGCTCTCATTACATACTACAAGATTGTCAACTACCCCATATTCCAAATCTCCATGGATTTTGAGTTATGGATTGATTAAAATCACAAAAATTAAGAAATGAACATTTTCTTGACACTTCGAAAAATTTGAGACAGAAGTTGTCTCATGTTTTGCCCAACTTTGGAGGCATTTTTCATCATGATCCAAGATGAATCAAGACCAAAGTTAAACAACAAATTTGAAGTATGATATATGGGCTTTCCAAAAAGTACAAGAACTCATTCTAATTCAACTTGAGCAAGAAGTTACAAGCCTTGCAACATGACATAAAATTCTAGTTTTTCAAGACAGCATGGATGCATGACTTGTGCCACACGATTTTCTCATTCAAATTTTGTCACTTTGCCAACTTTGTCATCTTCCAAAAACATAAAACTTTTGATGACTCACTTGTTACTTGATCAAAAGGGCAAGAATTCCACTTAGCATATGCAAATCCATCATGACATGAACTTTGAAATTCAATTTTGGCAAGGTTACATTAATGCAATGCATTGAGGTGTCATGAACCAAGCCATACCAATCCAAACCAGTCAAGATTTAGTCCAATGCTTTGAGTGTTCAAACCTACATAAATTAAATTGAGTCAAGCTAGAGGAGACTTGGCACTTTGAAACATCCAAGTCAATGGCTACATAGCTACACATAGTGATCAACCTCCATTCACTATTCCTTGCAAAACAAACTTCCTCTACTATAAATAGAGGTCATTTGTGACTTATTAACACACTAAAACATCATAATCCATGTTTTCCATCATTTCCCTCTTGAACCTCAAAATTCCATTTTCAAAGAAATGAGAATCATGTTTTAAAATAGAGAGCAATTCAGCTCAAACCAATGGTTCTAACACCTCACAAACATCATATATGAATGATCTAAACACTTAAACAACATCTGTAACACCAGATTCGTCAAGTTCATACCCCACCCCAAAGCCATCTGCAGTTGGAGTCGTGCCCACCAATCCAAAGGTTTTCAATCCATTCTAAGCTTCTCAACACACTCACTAGGGTCCATTGAAGTTGTCCAGATCATTCAAACACATCTACAACACCTACAACTAGGATTCAAATTTCTCTTGCAGAGGTAACCTGAACCTCTCAAACTCCATACTCCATGCATCATAAATGTTATTTTGAGTTACCACCATGATTCCGCATGTGTATAGAGTAATAACCCTCAATCAATTGCATGTTATCTATCGTGTATATGATTTCACTTAGTTTTTGCAAAAATTAGGGTTCATCTGTTCTTCACATGATTTTTCACTCCACACTTAAAAGAAATGCAATTAATTGGTATCATTGAAATCCTTGTTAAAAAACGAGCAACTTTCATGTTTACAAAAGTCATTTTCATTGCGTATTGAGTGAGATATGTGAGCTTTAGCAAATCATCCATGGCAGGCACGAGCGAGGAAGAAGAAGGAGCCACTGGCGCCCTTTTTTCAAATTTTTGAATTTTTAAATATTTTGATATTTTCTTATTTAATTTCAAAAATTCATATCTCTCTCATTTTTAATCTTTTTCAAATGATTTTTTTAAACATAAATCATTTATACATTTTAATATTTAATTCCACAAAAAAATCAAAAAAAATATTTTATATTTGATATGTTTTTGAATTTTTCAAAGAATTTCTTTTTAATTGTTTTAAACATTTTTAAAATAAATTCTTTTTCTTGATTTTTCAAAATCAATTGAGTTCAAATCATCTTTTGGATTAAAACATCTATTTTCAAACAATTTTCAAAGTTCACAACATATTTTTTGAATATCTTGGATATTTTATATAATTTTTTATTTAATTTTTCTTGAAAAAATGTATTTTTATTAAACTTAGGGTTTTACCTTAATTTTAAATTTTCAAACTTCATTTGAAATACTTTTGAGCCTCTAATAGAGTGTAAGACCCGACCTCTTTTGTAAATAAATAATTCTTGGGCCTCTGTCATAGTATAAGTCCTAGTGCGGTTTTCAAAATAACGGCGCGTTCATTATTTTTCATTTGGGCCTCTCCTTGAGTATAAGCCCCACTTTTCTTATTTTCAAACACATTTTGTGCCTCTAATACAGTGTAAGACCCAGTCTCTTTGTACATAACAAATTTTGGGCCTCTGCTATAGTATAAGTCCCACAACGTCTTTCGATATCGCAGTGCGATCACTGTTTTCAAAATAAGTCATCTGGGCCCTCCTTGAGTATAAGCCCCAATATTTTGGACAAAAACTTTGTTTTAAACAATAAACAACCTCCATGGGCCTCTCCTTGAGTTGTAAGCCCCATACCTCTATTTTCAAAATCATCTGTCTGTTTTAAACTGGTCCTAAGAGGAGCATTATTCCCGGTGAAACTGCTCTTAGACCACTTGGGCCTCTCTTTGAGTTATAAGCCCCAAACACTCTTTCTTTTCAATGACTTTCTTTTAATTCAAATTCAAATTCAAAGTTTTCTCAAAACTTTCCTCAATTTCTTAAAACCCTAATCATACAGTTGTAGTCAATACACTCAATCACAATACACTTGGGCCTCTTTTCAGAGTGTAAGACCCAACATCTTTTCAATTCAATGCATACTTGCTTATATACCTATTGATTCATTTATTTGTATATACTTGTACATATCTGTCTAGAGTTTGCCCAGCAGTTAGGTCTACACTTAGGTCAAACCAGAGGTTACTTCTAACATAGTCAATAACTAGTTCCCTCATAGGAAACTTCCCTCAGTACAATCTGCCTCCTCTTGGGCTTTATTCAATATGGAACAGAGAAATGCATTATTCCCGGTGAAACTTTTCTCAAGACTGTCAAAACTTAGAAACATATAAAATAAATTCATTTCCCCAGAAAGGATTAATTCCCGGTGAAACCACTTTTGAATTTCTTCAAACCTTAGAATTGTTCAACAAAGAAAGGATTAATTCCCGGTGAAACCTTTCTTGAACTTTTCTTAGGCTTGGACCAACAGGCTTCTTAAAAGTTCCCCACACCCTCCTCTTGGGCTTAGTACAAGGACCAACAGGCTTCTTAAAAGTTCCCCAGCCTCCTCTTGGGCTTAGTACAAGGACCCAAAGGCTTCCTAAAAGCATATGATATGAATTCAGTCATCTCTGCTAGTTCAATCCTCAGGAAAGTCAGAACTCCATAATACCCAGTCATTCTAGGGTTGATCTTCATCCATTAAACCAACAACCTCCTCTTGGGCATCATACAAAGTTCCCTCTCCAACCAGAGTCTGCCTCTTCTTAAGAGATTTGGATAGTCTCAGCCTCCTCTTGGGCTTCATACAAGTAGACTTGGAAAGTCTCATTATCATAGTCTCCTTTTGGACTTCACACAAAGATCCTCAGGCTTCATAAAAGCATAGTATAGATCCAGATCATTTTACCAATACACCAATTCCCGAGAGAGTTGAAACCTCCAAGGTTTTCAAACTCACCTTTAAACTCCTCTGACCTCCAACAAAGATTAACTTTCACCTTGAAAATCCCAGCCAGGGTCAATTTACCATCAACAAATCCCTAACAGAATAAGAGCCTCATGGCATCTGGTACTTCAACTCTTCCGTGATTCCTCAGCAAGAGTTAATTTCCCTTTGGATTCCCCAATAAAATTTAGACCTTCTCCTGGATTTCAATAATCCTCAGCAAGAGTCAGTCTCCTCTTAGGCTTCATATAAGAATTTTCCCCAGACAACCTCAATCTTGGGCTTTGTACAAGACAGTTATAACACTCCCCATAGGAGTCATTTTCTTTCAGCCACAACCTTGGGCTTTGAACAAGGCACACAAAATCCATCATCCCCACAGATGAGACCATGATTCCTCTCTGTAGGAGGACACCTCTTCTATACATCACATATCAAAACAAACAATCAAAACCTTTTTTCCAGATAAACTGCTGTAAGTGGCACACTTGTCGATTCAAAATCCAAGCTGGAGTCCCTCCTTTATCATGGTTAAAATCTCTCTTTCATCTAACAGCTATAAGTGGCAAGCCTCTGGATTCTATACATCTAAGCCAATGTCCCTCTCTTAGCATGAAAGATTCATAAAGGAAAAAGTGGCATTGCTCTACACTGAGTTAAAGCTTCTTCCTTCATGACATCTCTCTTATAAAGGAAATTATGGCATTGTTGGATTCCACACATCCCAGTTAAAGTAATCTCCCTTATAACCAATTACTCACCATTTTGTGATGAATAGATGAGATATCTCCTTTTAGAGATGACAAATTCTCTCTCAGTCAACTTTTAGCTTCAATCTTGGGCTTTGAACAAAATGCAAATACTCTGTTAGCTTCAATATTGGGCTTTGAACAAGACACCAAATATCTTTCCTTCCATAGAAATAGGAGGAACTACGATTGCTCTGATTTCCCAAATCTCTTTACGGGAATACGTAGGCATAAGATTGTGAAATCTTAGCGAGCACACAAATAAATAAAAAATCTTAGGTCCAGGTACCTTCCCAAAAATAATAGAATACCCGAAAACAACAAAAACATTTCCTCAGCTTTCTCAAAGGAGAAACTTTCCCAAACCATAGCAGATAAACTTAAGAAAACATTTCAAACAACAGAAATACATGCAAAAGAAGGTTCCTATAGATTACTATAGATACTCTGGGTGTTAATAGCTTCCCTTTGTATAACCAGGCCCCAATCCCCGATCTCTTAGAATTTGTTAAAGAAAACACTTGCGTGCAGGGTTAGTTTAAGATGTCTTCCCCTTCCTTTCAAGCTTCATAGGATAAATACAGAAATCAGAAAGTAGCACCAATTATGCGGTAGGTGGTCGCGTCACCAAAAAACCGACGCTACAGAGAGGCAGTGGAATTGTTGTCAAAGCTTTTGATGGATCCAAGAAGACTGTTATTGGTGAAGTTGATCTCCCCATAACTATTGGCCCCTATACATTTCAAGTTACCTTCCAAGGAATGGACATCCAAGTAGCATATAGTTGTTTGTTGGGTCGTCCCTAGATCCATGAAGCAGGAGCAGTCACTTCGACGCTACATCAAAAGCTGAAACTTGTACAAAAAAAAATGCCAAATTGGTTACTGTATGTGGTGAATGGGCTTTGGTTGTAACCAATTTGTCATTGTCATACCCCAAATTTTACCCTTAGATTTCTTGATCTTTTACACATCATCTTAGGCCAATCATCCATGCATAGATAACTAATTTATTAGACTTTGTTTGGTTTCATTTGTGAAATTAGGTTTGCTGCAAAAGGTTTTAAGGTCATGGAGGCCTTGTGAGGGCTCATTGGAATTATAGTCCCTTGCAAGTTGTGTTTAATTCCTGTGGAGATGAAGGAAGGATATGCCCTCATTCTTATGATCCCTTAGCCAATACAAGGTCATTTTCTCCTCAAGATTCCTCAGAGGTTTCTTTAAGGAGGATTAGGGTTTTCTGTCCATTGGTTTCGAGCATAGTCATTTGAGAACTGGTTGGAATTTTGTGGTGTGTTGCATTACAAGTGATATCCTCACTTTCAAAGGACTTCTCAGGGCATAGTTTAGTCTTATTCGCAAAGTTGGATCACTAGTCGTCAAGTGGAAGAGTTTATACTTTTGGTAGTTTGTGAACCATACACTTTGAAATGGTAAAATTTGGATGAAAAACTTGGAATCAAGTTTAGGCAAGAAGCTCTCAAATTGAATTTCAAGATTCATGTTCTATACAAAGTTCAAGTAAATTTATTATGTTTTAAACTTCAAATCCAAATTCGAGCTTCATATCCAAGATACAATTTCAAAGAGGTTTTGTATATCATTTCAAGTTAGTATTCAAATGGGATTACACCATAAACTATTAAGAGTTTTGATTCAAAAGAGTTTTTGGCATGATTAAATTCTACTAAGTGCAAGATTCATGTTTTTCACAAAGATTCAAGTCGCAAGGTTCATACAATTTTATTTGCAAAAATTCAAAAGTTGCAAGCTAGAGGATTTCATGTCATAAGAAATCTAAACCATCCATACAAAATTACATGCCCAGTACACTTACATCAAGAAACTCATCAATTACCAAGCATACAACTACGACGAACAATACGGAAAATCTGGAAACAACTAAGTCTCCTGAAGGCCACAACAAAATAATAAATGGAAACAGCGGGCGAAGACAAATAAAATTGCTAAGCAATTTGAGAAACATCTAGAAATAGCAACACGGGGTATCTATAAAGGTAAGGACAAAGAGATAAACCGTGAAAAGAATAAATAGAACATCTTTTTGAAGATCAATCTGTCGAAGACATCCTCAAAGTAGTCCAGATTGGTACTTCGCAGTTAATGATTCACAACAGCCAAAATGATCAATTTCATGGCCAAAAAAACAAACTTAATCAGCTTGGTCCTAAGAGCCTCAGGGCACAAGGCGCATTATCTCCTCACCTGATTGATAATCCTGTTACCGCGAATACCATGGCCACTAATTATGAAGACAATCCAGCAGCCACAAAAACTTGGTTTGAGACTGCTGAGGAAATTAATAGGTCTGACAAAGAACTGGAAATTGATGAGCAGTAATTAGTGCTTTGGTCCCTACTTTTCTTCTTTGGTGTTTATGAATGCAAATCATCTTTCCTATTTTTTTTTTTGGAATTGTCGAGGAGCTAGCAACGCTGCTTTCATTCGTGTTTGTAAGTCCTATACTCAAACAGCTAAACCTGGTATCGTTATCATCATGGAAACAAGAACTGGCCCCCTCAAACTCATGCTTCTCCTTTCTAGACTAGGTTACTCGGGTTTTGCTTGTTCAGAAAATAGAGGTTTTGCTGGTGGCATAGCTTTAGGCTGGAAAGAGGAAAATGGTCAGCTTTCCATCTTAAAGTGTCACTTCCAATACATTCATACTCAAGTCGTCACGGCGGATGGTAGAATTTGGTATCTTACTCCGGTTTATGCTAGTCCATTGGAAGAAAGAAGGAAGGCGTTGTGGAAGCATACAATCACATTCCTCATGAGCTCAACAAAATCTCTGCATCACTAACCACACAAAAGTCATGTAAATCCTCATCAGAAAGTCATGGAAGGAACAGATTTCCAAACATAACCAAAGCATTTTCCCTACATTCCAAAACAAGATGCAAACACAATCCTACCAAAACGGAAGCCATTTAAAAAATAAGACAAAGATAAAAAAATGTTCCAAGACATGATTCAACGTGTCGGTACGGAAATGGAAAGTTTTCTATAACGCAAGCAACACAAAATCTGCAGCTTTATTTCACATTGACTTTCAAAATTAAGAGTGAAGCCTATAAATTGCAGAAGGCATCAATTCACAGAGGATCAGAACCAATGTACGGTCTCGAAAAATAGCATAACATTCACATACCACAACCATTCACAGCAGTGTACACATACACAGTACCAAACACATTCACAAGAACAAAAGTCATACCACACACCAGAAAAACATGATACAAATCCATCACAGTTATCCCAACACACACATTGCAGAAAAACAGAAAATATCATACACAGAGAAACACAGATACAGCCTTCACACTGAGAAGTTCACACACAAACATCAATTGCACAACAAGCACACACAGGGCATCGATAACAGTATCACCAAACCAGAAATCCATAACCATACATCACACACATGGTTTGAAAAGAGAAGAGAAGATACGCACAAGAACAACATACAACAACACGCGAAGAACAGGAAATTCACAAAAGCAACAACAACTTGCACAGAACATTAACAATCATCGGAGGATAGAAATCATACCTGGAAATTGCCGCCGTCGAACCGTAGCGTCAAACTGTAGCATCGAGCCGTTGCGTCGAACTCTTCGAAGGTACGCAATTCTTTATTCTTAGACTTGTGAAATTCAATTGTGAACTTGTAATACTTCAATTCGTTGTTTTCGACTTGAAACCCGCGATTGGTCGAATTGGGGGAAGTTTCGTCTTGCTGTTGAAACGAGGTTGCGATGCATTTGTGAGCGAAAACCGCGCTAGATTCGCGATGGCGCCGGAGATGTGAGTTGAAGAGGAAGATGGTGAATTTTCCGCGACGAGAGAAAGCAGCGGTGGAGAAGCATTTCGAGAGAGAGAGAGAGAACGAGAGAGGAAGCTCGTGGAAAAGAGAGAGTGAATGGAAGAGGGGACAGATTGTTTTCCGTTCCTTCATGTCACGTTTCTGGGTTGACTTTGATTCATGTGGGCTGTAACTATTAAGTCCAATGAAAATTGTTTCTACATACCACCCTTTTCTTCTTAAAAATAAAAAAAAAAAAATATTTTTTAATTTTGTTTCAGATTTTAATTTAAAATTTAATTATAAGTAATTATTTGGATTTTTAGTTTAATTGTTTAAAACAAAAAAAAATCTCAAAAATATTTTCTCGTTAATTGATCCTTTAATTTTGTTTAGAATGTAGTCATTTAGGGTTTTAATTTTATGTAGTCAATTTAGTTTCTAACTTAGTAACATGGTAACCTAGATTTCTTTTGCTTGATCTTATGATTCTGATTTTTGATCATTCATTACATATTATTTCTCTTCGCCTGATTTTATCTTAGTCTCTATTACTTTCATGACTTGCTTCTTATTTTTAAAATCATCCTGATACTTGAGTCATATCTCGATTACTTGTTTACCTGTTGTCAGTTGTTCACAAACCTAATTCTGACATTATAGGTTCTGCTTTACCTTATCTTTATACTGTTTTTCATAATGACTATTTTATATGATTGTATGTGTGATTCCAAAGGAAAGGATTCTCTCTCGTTGACGGCCATGTCATTTAGGATAGCCTTGTCCACCATTCCCTTGAAACCTTGTTAAAGTCTTACCTGTTTATCCTAGCCTTAAGATCAGAGTCGCTGTACTCTATGTGAGTGTCTTGCCACAGACACTTACTTTCCCTTTTATCCTAGCCTTAGGATTAGAGTCGCCGTACTCTATGTAAGTTCCTGTCATGGACACTTACTCATCTTTCCCTTTTATCCTAGCCTTAGGATTGGAATCGTCGCACTCCATATAAGTGTCTTGCCATAGACATTTACCTCTTCCCTTTGGAACCTTGACCACAATCAAGAGTTCCTTACCCTTATTGAGGGGAACTACAAATGCTCTGATTCCATTCCCGTCAGGATACTTAGGCACGAGATGCGATGTCTTGGCGAGCATACTTAGTATATATACCCTAGGTCTTTACCTTAGCACATTACCCTTAGCAAGCAAACAATAACAAATAACACAATAAAATAAGAGGTTCCTGTAGAGTACTACAGATACTTAGGATACTAGCACCTTCCCTAGGTATAACCAACCCCCGAACCTTAAATCTCTTGCATTGTTTTACATTGCACTTAGGGTTTTCTTCGATCTTTACCCTTTCCTTTGGATAAATCAAAGATCGGTGGTGAATTATGATTTGTGATTCAAGTTAACTAATAGCTTGATATCTGATTCTCACCGCAACAGAAATTGCGACTTCACTGGGGATCCTTAAACTAAGAGGGTTAAGTCCACCTTGTTTGTATTTGGGTTTTTATGTTTTCTTGCCTGTATACTTGTATATCTGTATATATTTGTTCTGCTTGGTTTTTTTTGTTTGCGGGGTGGTTACATACTGTGGTGAGATAAGTCCTAACCCGGATTTGAGTGCACTTATGATATGAAGGTGATATATTCAAGGAGGTTTATAGGGAGTTGATTCCCTACCAAGCTTAGTTGAGAAATCACCACTCAGTTGAGGCCCTCTTAAGAGTAGTGTTATTGAATGAGTATTCGTGAAAACATTAGTACTTTCGACCTAGGAGCCCGTGACACTGAGGACCTTTAGTTACCTTTTACCCCACTTGGCCTCTTAGGACGTAGTGCGATGACTATGAGGGAGTAGTCCCGAAGTAGTTGATACGCGATACTACACTTAGACGAGACTCTCTTGAGAATATTATTAACTACCGAGTAATTGGGAAATTGATAATATTCGAAAGATGGGTCGATGACTCTGGGAACCTCTTAGAACCCTTATTCTGCAGATACAAGAATCCTTAGTACACACCTTTTGGGATGGGAAGACCGTGGCTCCATGCTCGTGATCTTCAAACCTAGGCCTTTGTTTATTTTTCTGTATATATGTGTATATGTGTATATCTGTGCATACATCCATACATTCATGCATTCATGAATAACATGTTTGGTTTCAAGGAATTCAATTGTTCATTCATTTGCAAAATCAATAGAGATCATGGATTATAAAATGAAACTTTTTCAGACTTTCCAAAATGTTTGCAACTTGTTGTTGAGTTCCTTGAAATTATTGCATTGCATTGCATTCATGTCATTGTGCATTTTTCTTTCGCATTTTGCTCTTTCTGTTGTCTCGTCTTCAATTCTTTCACCCTGAATCCTCTGCGCCCATACAACACCAGAGCTTAAGCTCGTAGAAGAATGGCGGAACATAGTCAAGAGCTTGATCGCATCAACAATGAATTAGAAGACCTATGTGGGAATGTAGGGCAAATTATGGAGATACTACAGGTAATACGCATGAAAATGGATACTCAGCCCACTGTTGTTTCTGAGATTGTCAATACAGTTGTGGAGCCTCGGCCAGCAATTATTACTACAGCAAATGTACATCTATACGGTCTTTCACCAGGTTTTGTGCCTGCACCTGCTGCAATCCTCATTGTTCAACAAGTCCAACAAGCGGTTCCTTTGGTTACTGAAGCTCCTCGTGTGATTCCAACTTTTGCACCAGCTGTTGTGCATACTCGTGTGCAACCATACTTCAATGAGCATCAACAGTATATGATGTCCTTGACATGCCGGGAGATGAGGATGAACGTCATGAGAGACTCAGAGAAAATGTGGAAATTAATGATAAAAGGTTAAGAGCAATGTGTCATACCCTAAATTTTGACCACAAGATTTCACATCATTGTGCAAATCATCTCCACAATATGAAGGTACCTTCATGCCTCATAAATTCTCTCAAAGATTGTTGAGCATTCACCTCAACCAATGATTAGGGTTTTTGAGCCCTCTCAGAGCATTTAGGAAAAGGATCAATCAAGAATTGACATGATCTTTAACTTGTCAAACCTCTCAAACATCCATGAAGGATCAAGAGGTCTCCCACATCTAGGATCAAGCACAAGAATGCAACATTTCAAGTTGATCAAGCCTCAAGATCACCAGTGTCATCAAATTAGGGTTTTGGTCGACCAAGGCCTCCAGAGGGAAATTTTCATCTAGGCATGAGCCAATACTTTAAAACATGGTTCAAGAAGCTTAAAGGTACCTCATGAGTCCAATCATGAGTTCAAAATAGCCTCAGGGGATGCATTCATCAAAAATCATGAATTAGGGTTTCTTGACCTAATTCACCCCTAAGTTGACTTTTGGAACAAAGCATGAGTCAAGACCTCAAGAAATGTTTTGAAGACTTAAAATATCTTAAATTGATCCTCTCACAAGTTTAAATTGACACAAATAACTTGATTCATGAGCAATATAAAGATCCAAATTCATCTGGACCATAAACTAGGGTTTTTGAGAAAAAGTCAACCCCACCTTTGACTTTTGACCAAGACATAATATCAAACCATGGGACATGATTCAAAACACCCTAAAACACCTATGGAATCCATCCATTAGGTTTGATTTAGCCCAAGGACTTTATTTTATAAAGGATCACAAAGTTTGAAATTCATCTAATAAAAAGTCAACTGCGATCAAAAACCAAGTTTGACTTTTGAGATTTTTTGACAAATATGGCCTCCTCAAGCCAAGAACAATATCATCTTATGATTTGGACCATGATCAATCAAGAAAAATCAAGAAAAGTGAGGTTACTTGCAAAAAGGGCAACCTTGAGAAACTTAAAATTTCACTAAGTTATGGAAAAAGTGATTTTTACCCAACTTTGCAAGACCATAACTTGTGATCCAAGTAACCATTTTCTTCCATCCAAAGCTCAAATGATAGGTCTTGTTACATAATACAAGTTTGTCAACTACACCACATTCCAAATCTTTATGGATTTTAAGTTATGTATTGATCAAAATCACAAAAATTAAGAAATAAACTTTTTCTTGACACTTAGAAAAATTTTAGGCAGAATCTGTCTCATGTTTTGCCCAACTTCGGAGGGATTTTTCATCAGGATCCAAGATGAACCAGGACCAGATATAAACATCAAAGTTGAAGTATGATATGTGGGTTTTTTAAAAAAGTACAAGAGTCTCCCATGATTCAATTTGAGCAAGAAGTTATTAGCCTCACAAAATGTCAAATTTCATCCCAATTTTACAAGACAGATTTCACAACACAATTTGGTTTTGTCATTTTTGTGACTTGGCAAGCCTTGTCACCATGCAAGACAAGTTTCTAAGATGTAATGCACCTGTTATCTGCATAGGAATCATACCATAGAGCCTTGCAAGTCAAGACATTATCCCTTAGGCATGTGAAATTCAATGTTGCAAATCCAAAATCTCCAAGTTTGTCATGAAGCATTAAAGGATACATAGAGGTGGCATATATAAGTCCATAACTATCCAAATTATTCAAGCTTAATCCAAGAATCAGAAGACCATAGGCCTGCAAGTTCAGTCCAAGTCAATGGCTAGAGGAGACTTTGGACTCCTAGCCATATCCATTGGATAATAGGATGAACCAGCCCCCATTCACTATTCCTTGCAAAACAAGCTTCCTCTACTATAAATAGAGGTCATTTGTGATTATTTTAAACACGCCAAAACATCAGAATACATGTTTTCCACCATCTCCCTCTTGAACCTCAAAAATCATTTTCAAAGATGTGAGAATCGTGTTTTGAAATAGAGAGCAATTCATCTCAAACCAATGGTTCTAATAGCTCACATACATCATATATGAATGATTTAAACACTGGAACAACATCTGTAACACCAGATTCATCAAGTTCATACCTCACCCCAAAGCCATCTGCAGTTGGAGTCGTGCCCACCAATCCAGAGGTTTTAAATCCATTTCAAGCTTTTCAACACACTCCCTAGGGTCCATTGAAGCTGTCCAGATCATTCAAACACATCTAAAACACCTACAACTCAGGATTAAAATTCCTCTTGCACAGGTAAGCCTGAACTCTTCAAACTCCATGATACATGTATCATAAATGTGTTTTCAAGTTACCAACATGTTTTTGCACTTATGTAGAGTGTTTCCCCTCAATCAATTTCTTTGTATCTATCGTGTATAGAATTTCATAGTGTTATTGCAAAAATTAGGGTTCATCTGTTCTTCACGTCATTTCTCACTCTACACTTAAAAAGAAATGCAATTAATTGGTATCGTTGAAATCCTTGTTCAAAAACACATAACTTTCATGTTTGAATCGTGCAAAATCATTACGTATTGAGAGAGATATGAGAGGTTTTGCAAATCATCCATGGTGGGCACGAGCGAGGAAGAAGAAGGAGTCGTTGGCGCCCTTTTTCAAATTTTTGAATTTTTAAATATTTTTAAATATTTTCAATTATTTTCAAAAATTCATATCTTTCTCATTTTTAATCTTTTTCAAATGATTTTTTAAACATAAATCATTTATACATTTTAATATTTTATTCCACACAAAAATCAAAAAAATATTTTATATTTTATATATTTTTGAATTTTTTTAAAGAATTTCTTTTTAATTGTTTTAAACATTTTTAAATGAATTATTTCTCTTGATTTTTCAAAACCAATTGAATTTCAAACCATCTTGTGAATAAAATATCTATTTTCAAACATTTATCAAAGGTCATAACATGTTTATTAAATATATTTGATATTTTTTATTTAATTTTCCTTTAAAAATGCATTTTATTTAAATTAGGGTTTTTCCTTGATTTTAAATCTTTCAAAACTTCATTTGAAACACTTTTGGGCCTTTAATAGAGTGTAAGACCCAACCCCTTTGTAAATAAATAATTTCTTAGGTCTCTGTCATAGTATAAGTCCCGATACAAAAATGGTGCGTCCACTGTTTTTCATCTGGGCAGCTCCTTGAGTATAAACTCTTCTTTCTTTCAATAAAAATTTTGGGCCTCTAATAGAGTGTAAGACCCAACCCCTTTGTAAATAAATAATTTCTTAGGCCCTTTTCATAGTATAAGTCCCGATACAAAAACGGTGTGTCCACTGTTTTTCATCTGGGCAGCTCCTTGAGTATAAACTCTTCTTTCTTTCAATAAAAATTGTGGGCCTCTAATAGAGTATAAGACCCAACCTCTATGTACATAAACAAAATTTTGGGCCTCTACTGTAGTATAAGTCCTACAACGTCTTTCGGTATCACAGTACGATCATTGTTTTCAAAATAAGTCATTTGGGCCTCTCATTGAGTATAAGCCCCAATCTTTTGTACATAAGCTTTGTTTTAATAATAAACAATATCCATGGGCCTCTCCTTGAGTTATAAGCCTCATACCTCTGTTTTTAAAATCATCTGTCTATTTTAAACTGGTACTAAGAGGAGCATTATTCCCGGTGAAACTGCTCTTAGACCACTTGGGCCTCTCTTTGAGTTATAAGCCCCAAACCTTCTTTTCAGTCAAAATAACAACAACTTTCTTTCAAATTCAAAGTTTTTTCTCAAAACTTTCTTCAATTTCTCAAAACCCTAATCATACAGTTGTAATCAATACAACAAATCACAATACACCTGGGCCTCTTTTCAGAGTGTAAGACCCAACATCTTTTCAAATTAATGCCTACTTGTTTATATATCTGTTAATTCACTTATTTGTATATGCTTATGCACACCTATCTAGAGTTTCCCCAACATTAAGGCCATCCTCAGTTTACCTTTTAGGTCAAAAAGTAGGATACTCATAACTTAGTTCAATAACTAGTTCCCTCATAGAAAACTTCCCCAATACAGTATGCCTCCTCTTGGGCTTTATTCAATATGGAACAAAGAAAGGCATTATTCCCGATGAAACTTTTCTTAAGACTGTTAGAACTTAGAAACATATAAAATAAATTCATTTCCCCTGAGAGGATTAATTCCCGGTGAAACCGTTTTTGAATTTCTTCAAACCTTGGAACTGTTCAACAAAGAAAGGATTATTCCCGGTAAAACCTTTCTTGAACATTTCTTAGGCTTGGACCAACAAGCTTCTTAAAAGTTCCCCACATACTCCTTTTATGCTTAGTACAAGGACCACCAGGCTTCTTAGAATTTCCCTCAGCCTCCTCTTGGGCTTATTACAAGGACCCAAAGGCTTCCTAAAAGCATATGATAGAATTTAGTCACCTCTACTAGTTCCATCCTCAGGAAAGTCAAAACTCTAAAACATCCAATCAGTCAAGAGTTGATCTTCATCTCTTGAACCCTCAGCCTCCTCTTGGGCATCATACAAAGATCTTTCTTCAACCAGAGTCTGCCTCTTCTTAAAATACTTGGACAGTCTCAGCCTCCCCTTTGGGCTTCATACAATTAGACTTGGAAAGTCTCACCCTCATAGCCTCCTATTGGGCTTAGTACAAGGACCCACAGGCTTCCTAAAAGCATAGGATAGATCCTGATCATTTTTACCAATACATCAATTCCCATAAGAGTCAAAACCTCTAAGGTTTTTAAACTCATTTTTAAATCCCTCCGGACCCCCAACAAGGCTTAAATTTCATCTTTGAAATCCCCAACCTGGGTCAGATTGACATCAATAAATCCTCAAGAGAATCAGAGCCTCATGGCATCTGACAAAACAACTTCGTTCAAATCACCAGCAAGAGTGAGTCCCCTTTTGGATTCCCCAACACATTTTAGACCTTCTCCTGGATTTCAATAATCCTTAGTAAGAGTCAGCCTCCTCTTAGGCTTCATATAAGGATTTCCTAGTCAGCCTCAATCTTAGGGTTTTGTACCAGACAAACATCATACTCCCAATTGAGTCAGTTATCTATACTCAAACTTTTCAGCTTCATTATCTTGGGCTTCAGAAAAGATACTCAAATAAAACCCTCCCCAGTGGAGTCAGTTTCCTTTAGCTTCAACCTTGGGCTTTACAAAAATCAACATCTCCACAGATGAGACCATGAGTCCTCTCTGTAGGAGGATATCCCTTCTATATATCACATGTCAAAACAAACAATCAAAACTTTTTCCCAGATAAATTGATGTAAGTGGCACACTTGTTGATTCAAGATCCAACCTGGAGTCCCTCCTTTATCATGGTCAAAACTCCTCTTTCATCTAACAGCTATAAGTGGCAAGCCTCTCGATTCTACACATCCAAGCCAATGTCCCTCTCTTAGCACGAAAGACTCATAAAGGAAAAAGTGGCTTTGCTCTACACTGAGTTAAAGCTTCTTCCTTCATGACATCTCTCTTATAAAGGAAATTATGGCATTGCTGGATTCCACACATCCCAGTTAAAGTAATTTCCCTTATAACCAATCACCTGACATTTTGTGATGAATAGGTGAGATATCTCCCTTTAGAGATGACAAATTCTCTCTCGGTCAACTTTTAGCTTCAATCTTGGGCTTTGAACAAGACACAAATACTTTGATAGCTTCAATCTTGGGCTTTGAACAAGACACCAAATTTTATCCCATAGAATAGAAGGAACTACGATTGCTCTGATTTCCCAAATCTCTTTACGGGAATACGTAGGCATAAGATTGCGAAATCTTAGTGAGCACACAAATCAGAAATCTTAGGTCCAGTACCTTAAAAAAACAATAGAAAACCCCAAAACAACAAAAACATTCTCTCAATCCCCACAAAGGAAAAACTTTCCCAATCAACAGTAGATAGACTTAAGAAAGCATTTCAAACAGTAGAAAATATCTGCAAATAAAGGTTCCTATGGACAACTAGAGACACTCTAGGTGTTAATAGCTCTCATTTTGTGCAGCCAAACCCCGATCTCTGATCTCTTAGAATTTGTTAAAGAAAACACTTGCATGCAGGGTTAGTTTAAGATATCTTCCCCTTCCTTTCCAGCTTCATAGGATAAATACAGAAATCAGAAAGTAGCACCAAAAAATAGCGGTAGGTGGTCGCGTCACCAAAAAACCGACGCTATAGAAAAATGGCGACTCCGCTGGGGAGATTCCTAGGATTTCCTAAGAGGTTTAGGCTTTTGCTTTGCATTTATTTTCTTCTTTTTTATATGCATTCTCCTTTATATCATCTGCTGTTATATTATCTGTCTATTTGCTATACTTGTTTAAATTACCGTTATTTGGGAATGCGATTAATACGCATGTGGTGAGTTCGAGAGCACATTAAGATAAGTGGTGGCATATTCAGGGAGGCTTATAGGGAGTGAGTCTCGACCAAGCTAACTTGAAAGTCCACCGAATCAGTGGAGGTACCCTTTTGGAATTACTGATGTTGAACGAGCAAGTTGTGAAAATATTACTTTTTCCATTAGGCACCCTTGAAATTGAGGATTACTGAACATTTAACCACTTGACCATTAGGCAGTGCGGTAACTATCGAGAATAGTTGATACATGATACTACACTCAAAGGAGATTCATCTTGGGAATATTACAGCTCTCATGAGTCAGTCAATTTGCTGTTAATATTCCTGAGAGGGGTCAATGATTTTGGAAACCTTTGTTAGAACCCATTCTACAGGTACAAAATTAGACCCTAGTACACACCTTGGGGATGTGTAGATCCATGACTCCATGCTCGTGACGATGAACCCATAAACCCATGTTTTCAAATGTTTTTGTTTGCTGCATTCATGCATCCATGCATTTCATTCATTAAAAAACCTTTTAAAACAAGAAAAAAAATTCTAAAAGAACTAAAACAATCGTTGCAAATATCAGAGGTCGTACAATGGATTTCGGTAGAAGAAAAACGCACAAGTACACCTTCAAAGTTCCAAAACTGGAAGACCTAAGGAAACTAGGAAGGATGATTACTAATCCTGAGGCTTTTAGAGCTAAGCATGGAGGACTGTTGTCTCTTTTGAAGGTCAACATGATAGAAGGAGTCATGTCTATATTAGTTCATTTCTATGATCCAGTATACCACTGCTTCACTTTTCTGGATTATCAGTTCGAACCAACACTGGAAGAATACTCTCATATTGTTGACTTACCTATCACTGATCAAGATCCATTTTCTGGACTAGAAGAAATTCCAAAAGATCAAGCCATTGTAAGAGCTACCTCTTTGGAAGAGTCAGATATCATAACTCACATGACCATCAAGGGAGGAATCCAGGGTTTACCAGCCAAATTCCTGATGGAGAAAGCCTTATACTTTTCCAGTATAGGAAATGTAATTGCTTTCGAGGATGTCTTCGTTCTGCTCATATATGGGTTTTTCCTATTTTCCAACAATGACAACTTCGTCGATGTTAACACTTTCAAGATATTCTTAATTGGGAATCCAGTCCCAACTTTGCTCGCAGATGCTTATCATTTAGTAAATTTAAGAAATTTGTACAGTGGAGGGATGATCACGTGTTGTGTACCTTTACTCTACAAATGGTTTATTTCCCACTTACCCAAGTCGGCAGCTTTTTGGGATCCCAAGAGTGGTATGTGATGGTCGTAAAAGATTATGACGGAATAAAAATCATTGACAAGTGTGGAAGTTTCCCCAATGTACCACTCATTGGTACTAAATGAGGGATCAACTATCATCCCATTTTAGCTCGCCGTCAACTTGGATACCCGATGAAGAATGTACCACACAACGTTCATCTGGAAGGTCTTTTCTTCAAGGAAGGAGAAAATGACAGAGCACTAAAGAAATAAATTGTGCATGCCTGGCAACATGTTCATAGAAAGAGAAGAGAGTCCTTAGGAAGGCCAAACTGCATCACTGCAGAACCTTACCTCTGATGGGTACAAACTAGAGGCATCAAATTGAAGATGCCTTACCCTTGTCAGAAAGTTTTTCCCCTAAAAGAGTACATTCTTTACTTCATAAATGACACGAAGAAGCTTCAGATCGCTTTCAACAAGGTCCAACGCGAGAAGAACTCTTGGAAGAACAAGTACCAGATTGTCAGTTTGGAATGCGCAAAAATCCAAGAGCTTTTAAAGAAAAAAGATGCTCTAATTGAGATATTAGAGCAGTATGCTATAGAAAGTCAGGAGGAATGAAGAAATTTACTTTCTCCTTTTACATGGCAAAGGATCATTGACCTGACAACAATTGAAGGGGCCGATCAAAGAAAAGAAAAATTCAAGAACCAGCATCCGAGCTTTCTTCAGAAAAAACTCAGGATCTGTAGGCCTAGTTTTCCTTCTCGCACTTTGTAAAATAATGTACTTTTCCCTGTAAGATACTGCAATCCTTTGAATTCAATAAAAGGTTTTCACCGCTGTATGATATTTGCAACATAATTGTCAAAAGTTCTTTTAAAAACCAAAATAAAAGGACCATTCTCATTCTTTGCATATCATTCATCATTCTTACATAACACGTCTTTGTCATTGAGTCTCACACATGTGTCGCGCTTTAGAGTCAAACTGTCTCATTCATATAATACTCGGGCCAATCGACAAAAGAAAATGGACAATCTCGAAGAAGAGAACAAAGAACTAAGAGAGGAAATCAACGCTTTGAAGGACAGTTTGGAGAAACTCCACAACACGATTGAATTCTTGGAAGCAGCTCAGGATCAACAACTTCAAAGGACTGCAATCTCATAGATTATATCTACACCAGCATTTGAGACACGTGGCAGTCATCCTCAGTACAATATGCCCAAATGTTTTCCCTGGGGCATGCCTTTCAATTTTGTACCTGAAGGATATATACCCCTGGTCACTGAAGACCTAGAAGCCATAGCAGGAACCTCCAGACCTGAAGGTTACAAACTTCAGGAAAATGAAGACATAAGGGTTATAATGGGGACTCCTGTACCTGAAGGTTACAAACTTCAGGTCACTGAAGCGCCAAGAGTTACCGCAATAATGTCCATACCATAACCTGTGAGACATACTATCCTAGAGGAACAGGTTCTGCAGGCCACTTCTGGCAGAAATGAAGAAGTATATGAAAGGATGAATGAATTCCAAGAACAATTCTTGGAAATGCAGAAAGAACTGCATGCCATTCGCGGGCAGGACTTCTTTGGCAAGGACGCCGCTGACCTCTGTTTGGTCCCTAATGTAAAGATACCACACAAATTCAAAGTCATTTGGTAATGTACGCTCGAAAAATACAAAGGCAACTCTTGCCCTCAAAGTCATTTGGTAATGTACGCTCGAAAAATGTCTACCCAGATAGAAAACCAACAGCTACTTATCCACTACTTCCAAGACAGTTTAACCGGTGTCGCACTCAAATGGTACATGGGTTTAAACCGCACCAAGATCAGTACTTTCAGAGATCTTAGGGCAACCTTTATTCAATAGTATAAATACAATTTGGACATGGCACCAGATAGGGACCAGCTCAGAGCAATGTCTCAGAAAGATAAAGAAACCTTCAAGGAATATGCTCAGAGATGGCGTGAAATAGCCGCCCAGATCTGTCCTCTTATTAAGGAGAAAGAAATGACAAAAATCTTCTTGAAACCCTTAAGCTCATTTTATTATGACCGAATGGTTGCAAGTGCACCTAGTGACTTCACCGAAATGGTGAACATGGGAGTACGCCTTGAGGAAGCAGTCTGAGGAGGCCGGTTGATCAAAGAGGCAGAGCCGTCCAGCAGTACTAAAAGATACAGAAGTGCCTTCCAAAAGAAGAAAGAGCAAGATATTAGTAATATCTCTTTGTGAAAGCAAAGACGAAGGTATCAACCTCGACAGGTAGCAACAGTATCTCCTGTTGTCAAACCCGCGCCAGCTCCAACATATCAACCTCAGGTGGCTCAAAGCCAGCCAAGTCAACAACAGTATCAGCAAAGGCAGCAACAGCCTCTTCAGCAGGCTCGCCCGCAGTACAACAATAACAATCGTACTACACAGTCACCAGGGTTTGACCATATACCAATGTTATATGCGGAATTATTTCCACTTCTGCTAGCCAAGGGGTACATTCAAACCAGGACTCCTCTTACAGTGTCGGACAATCTACCTTTTTTGTTCAAAGTAGATCAATCTTGCCCTTACCATCAAGGAGGACCAGGGCATAACATTGAGAACTGCCTCAGCTTTAATCTGATGTACAAAAGCTCGTCAGAAACAGAGTTTTATCCTTCAAAGATACAAACCCAAATGTTCAGGCGAATCTGTTACCACAACATTAGTAAACTTGATAGAATGAGAACTCGGCAGCAGCTATCGAATTCACGATGTATGCCTACTGGAAACAAATCTGGTGAAAATGCATTGCAGGCATAACGGGTACGGCCATGTACCATCTCACAACTATCACCAGTGTGATATATGTTCTAAGAACAACCAAGGATGTGTTATCATACAAGCAACTCTTCAAGAACAAGTGGATCTAGGCTGGATTCAAAATCATAGAATTCGTGAAGTAAACATGGCCCATGCACATCCAAACATTGTTCAAAATCATGACATCCGTGCAATGAATGCCAATTTAGTGGCAATACATTCAAGACAAAGTCAGTACTATAATTTGCTACTGCACGATTACAACGCTTGTCCGGTTTGCTCAAAAGATAATCAGGGATGCTCTTTTGTACAAGAGGCTCTACAACGTCAAATTGATCTTGGATGGATCCAAGACTACCATGAAAGGAAAGATCATCAGGCCAACATGGTTCAGATCTTCGACATTCGCTTAATGAATACCAGTCTAGTGGAATTGCATGCCAAGCAGGCCAGACTCGGTTTTCTGTCCCCGCATAATTATCAAGACTGCAAAGAATGCTCCGAAAACGATCAAGGTTGTGCACTTGTACAAAGAAACCTTCAACATTTGTTGGACCATTGGTGGCTCCCAGTCTACCAGAACGAGGACACGCAACAAATTAGTATAACCAACAGAAATCCAGGCAGTCACCAAAGCTGTGACGTCTGCTTGCTGGAAATGGATTTGTTAAAGATGCACTGCATACAGAGTGGGTACAGCTGGGAACTACCTCACAACTATGAACATTGTCGAATATGTTCAGAAAATAACCAAGGGTGCTACCTTGTGCGAGCAGCTCTCCAGCATTTGGTGGACCAAGGGGAAACCCAACTGCACTTGAATTCTCAGTCAATAAACATGATACAAGGATGTCTCCTTGGCCAAAACAAGGTCCAAAGACTATAGGATAAAATGGCTATCACACTCTTCGATAAGGAAGAATCTGTTAATTACAAAATTAACAAGGATGTTTTCACCATAATTCCTTTGCTCAAGGAACCGAAGCGCGTGGAAATCCCTCATGACAGTAGAAAAGTTCCCAACCTGGAACCTATTGAGGTTACCTATGACGGTCAAAAGACCCAAAAAACACCTGTGGTCATCTACTTGCCAGGACCAATACCATACAAGTCCGAGAAGTCTATTCCGTACAAGTACGTTGCGACTACAATAGAAGATGGAAAAGAAATTCCACTACCATCAGTGGTCAACATTGCTGATATCAGTCAAGTCACTCAAAGTGGCCGAATCTTCAACAAAGGAGTTGGAGAGCCTACAAAAGAAAAGGAACCTCAAGTTGAAGTTCCTAATCAATAAATTGGTCAATCCAGCAACACAGAACCTGTAAAGAACAACGATGAAATGCTAAAGATCATCCAGAAAAAGCGAGTACAACATTGTAGATCAATTGTTACAAACTCCTTCTCAAATATCCGTGTTATCTCTCCTGCTCAGTTCAGAAGCTCTCAGGTAAGCTCTACAAAAAGTCTTGGAACATGCCTTTGTAGAAAAGGATGTGACAGCGGGTCAGTTTGACAACATTATCCCCCAACATCACTTCCTGTAACAATTTGGGATTCAGTGATGAAGAACTGCCAGAGGAAGGCAAGAACCATAATAAGGCACTCAATATCACAGTCAGTTGCCAGGACGATGCTTTAGCCAGCGTACTGGTAGACACGGGTTCATCCTTGAATGTCATGCCAAGGTCAACTTTGGTACGACTATCTTTTCAAGGTACTCCCATGAGAGGCAGTGAGATCATCGTCAAAGCCTTTGACGGATCCAAAAAAACAGTTATCTGTGAAGTTGATCTTCCTATAACTATCGGTCCCCACACTTTCCAAGTCACTTTCCAGGTCATGGACATCCGAGCAGCCTACAATTATTTATTAGGAAGACCTTGGATACATGAAACAGGGGCAATCACTTCGACACTTCATCAGAAGCTGAAGTTTGTCAAGAACGACAAGTTGGTCACAGTATGCAGAGAGCAAGCTTTAATCGTGAGCAACCTATCATCATTCTCCTATTTAGAACCACGGGAGGTCGTTGGAACTCAATTTCAAGCACTCTCTGTGAGCAATGAGAATCATCAAGAAAAAGGAACGTCGATCTCCTTATACAAAGATGCTCTCCAAGTAATGGAAAGCGGGTGACATAAAAGGATGGGGACAAGTTGTGATTCCTGTTGATAACAAGACAAGAAGAGGTCTCGGTTTTTCTTCAGCGCTCCCCAAGACTACAAAAAGGGATGAAAGCCTTCGTCCCATTCAAGGTTTCTTCCACAGTGGAGGTTTCCTTCACCCGGTATCTCAAGAAGTCCATACCATCAAGGAGAACAACTCTTCTGATACAGATGAAGAGTGGAAATCTTATTTCAACGATGATGGTTATATATCTCAGGGAGAAACGGATATGCCATTCTGCTCTCCAAAGCAAAGTCCCAGATATATATACCAAGATCAGACGTCAGAATGATCTACAGAGATTGCGATCCCGAAGGATACCGTGCTCCACCCAATTCATTAGAGAAAGACACTCTGATGAAAGACAACTTTGACTATGATTCTTATAATCCCACTGATGATTTTCCTATCTGGAAGCCTTACATGGAAGACTCAAGGCAAAAGAGTCAGTCGGATAATGCATATCTGTTGAACGACCTTGAGAAGAATACACCTGTTCTCCTAGAGTCACGGAATCCTTACCCAGAACATTCTGAGAGTGCCCAACGCCACGTTGATGAATTTTCAAAGATCGTAGGACAAGAATTTGTCAACTTTGCATTTCCTGAGGTCAACGTCATTGAAGAAGATGACTCATCTATTCCCACAGAAACATGGGATACTTTGGGGCAGCCGAGCGGCAAGTACGACTTTCTAGTAAAGTACGCTGCTCCCGAAATCTCTCGCATCAGATATGAGGACATCCAGCCAATTGGATGGGGAGATCCTCTTGAGGATGAAAATACTGTTAAAGATGCGACAGAAGAGTCCTCTTATGATAACTCTGTATGGGAAAAAGAGTGCAATAATCCCACTCCGCCAGAAATCAGTGTCATTATTGAAGACAAACCGAGAGGAAGATACCGGACTTTGTGATCCACAGAGGAGTTCGTCGCCACTGGGTTGCGGTCAATATCCCGAATGTCGTCCATAAGTCGAAGTAATTGCCACGTCTTTATCTTAACCTTTCACTTTGCCCGGGTGAAAAAGATGTTTTATTGGGCTTGCTTTTCTGTAAATGTCCCTCTTCACTTCACCCAAAGCGATAGAGTTTTGTTTTATAGGGTTGTGTTTCAAGAATCGAAAAATCATAAATAAATAATGTCATTCTGAATTCCTGAGTTTATTGCTATTTTCACTTTTCGCACTTTTCAGAAAATGGTAATCCTAAAAAACAAAACAAAATAAAAACAAGCGTTTTCAAAAAAAATACACTGCACACACTTTTGCATTCTCTCTGCCTTTTCTAAAAAGGAATCACCACGTCGTGCATATTACTTGTTTTAAACCCCATTGAAATATACGATCCAATGCCTTCTCCCAACTTTGAGTTCCCGGTATTTGAAGCCGAAGAAGAAGAGGATGAAGAAATTCTAGAAGAGATCTCCCGACTACTCAGACAGGAGGAAAGGTCCATTGAACCCCACAAAGAGCCGTTGGAAACGGTCAATTTTGGTTCAGAAGAAGAAAGGAAAGAAATTAAGATTGGAGCACTGCTCAGTACAACTGCCAAAGAAGGCTTGATAAAACTTCTCAAAGAATTTTCAGATGTGTTTGCTTGGTCCTACCAAGACATGCCAGGATTGAATACCAACATCATGGTGTAGCGTGCGATTTTTGTCGGTGACGCGACCATCTTATCGTCATTGGTTGGAATTGGGTGCTACTTTCTGATTTCTTATTTATCCTATGAAGCTGGAAAGGAAAGGGAAGCTATCTAAAACTAACCTTGCACGCAAATGTTTTCTTTAACAAATGCTAAGATATTGGGGGGTCTGGGGTCAGGTTATACAATGGGGAGTTGTCAATTACCCATCCTATATATGGTTATCCATAGGTTGTTCAACAATTTCTTCTGCTTATTCTACTTATCAGTGTTTATCTGTCGTGGGTTGGGAAAGTTTCTCCTTTGAGAGTGTTGAGAGAGAGTATTTTGTTGATTTTCGGGTTTTTCGATGTTTTTGGTAAGGTACGAGACCTAATGTTTTTTATTAGTGTGCTCGCTAAGATTTCACAATCTTATGCCTACGTATTCCCATTAAATAAAACAAGGAAATCAGAGCAATCATAGTTCCTCCTATTCTATGGGAGGAAAAGATGTCTGGTGTCTTGTTCAAAGCCCAAGATTGAAGCTAATGGGTTATTTGTGTCTTGTTCAAAGCCCAAGATTGAAGCTAAATGAGCATTTGTGTCTTGTTCAAAGCCCAAGATTGAAGCTAAAGGTTTGACTGAGAGAGAATTTATCACCTCTAAAGGGAGCTATCTCATCTGTTTATCACAATTGTTTGGGTAACTGATTATAAAGGAGAATTACTTTAACTGGAATGTATGGAATCCAGTAATTCCATAATTTCCTTTATAAGGGATTTGTCCCGAAGGAGAAAACTTTAACTCTGTGTAGAGCAATGCCATTTTTCCTTAGGAATCTTTCATGCTAAGAGAGGGACATTGACCTGGATGTAAATAATCCAGAGGTTTGCCACTTATAGCAATTAGATGAGAGAAGGGATTTACCAGGATAAAAAAGGACTTACAGCTTGTATTTTTGAATCAACAAGTGTGCCACTTACATTAGTTATCTAGGATTAGGATTTGTTTGATTGTCTGTTTTGAATATGTGATTTACAGAGAAATGTCTTCCTGCAGAGAGATTTTTTATTTCCTCTGAGGGGATGTTGATGTTTGTGTGCCTTGATCAAAGCCCAAGATTGAAGCTAAAAGGGTTGACTCTGTTTAGGGAGTTTTATATTTGTCTTGTACAAAGCCCAAGATTGAGGCTGAAAAGGGACTGACTCTTTTAGGGAGATCATTATACAAAGCCTATGAGGAGGATGGAAGGAATTGATTTATTCCGGGGAATATTTTGTCTGTCTTGTACAAAGCCCAAGATTGAGGCTAAAAGGGATTGACTCTACTGGGGAGAGGTTTTACCTGTCTTGTACAAAGCCTAAGATTGAGGCTAAAAATACTGACTTAACAAGAGAGTGTTTTTAGGTGTCTTGTACAAAGCCCAAGATGAGGCTAAAGTTATTGACTGACTCAGCTGGAGAGTATTTATATGTGTCTTGTACAAAGCCCAAGATTGAGGCTGAAAGAAAGATGACTCCACTGGGGAATTTTTATCGGGGTGTCTTATACAAAGCCCAAGATTGAGGCTAAAGCTACTGAGGATGATCATTATACAAAGCCTAAGAGGAGGCTGGTTAGGGGAATTTCTTATATAAAGCCTAAGAGGAAGCTAACTTCTGCTGAGGATTATTGAGATCCAGAGGCAGGTCCAAATTGGGGAATCAACTCTTACTAGGGGATTGCAGAAGAGTTGGAATATCAGAGACCATGAGGTTCTGAGTGAGGGTTTATTGGTGGTGATTTGACCCTAGTTGGGGATTTTGAAGGGAGAGTTTAAAGATTGAGTTTTGAAACCTATGGAGTTTTAACTCTGTGGGTGATTGATGAATGATCAGGGTTTATCCTGTGTTTTTAGGAAACTTGAGAGTTTCTTTGATATCCAAGAGGAGATTAGACTGTCCAATTCTATTGGTATACCAAGGTTTATCTTTGTATGATGCCTAAGAGGTGGCTGACTTTTAAGGGATGAGAATCAACCCTAAGTTGGTCTGATGTTTTGACTTTTGAAAGGACTGCTCTAACAATTGATGACTAGGTTCTGTCCTATACCTGTAGGAGGTCTTTTGGGTCCTTGTATTAAGCCCAAGAGGAGGCATGAGAACTTCTAAGAAGCACGAGGGTCCTTTTACAAAGCCCAAGAGGAGACTAGGGATGCTTTTAGGAAGCCTATGGGTCCAAACTTAAGAAAAGTTCCAGAAAGGTTTCACCGAGAATTAATCCTTTCTGTAGTGAACAATTCTATGTTTGAAGAAATTCAAGAGAGGTTTCATCGGGAATTAATCCTCTCTGGGGGAAATGAATTTCTTAGACAAATTTCTAGATAGTGACAGTCTTGAGAAAAGTTTCACCGGGAATAATGCCTTTCTCTGTTCCATATTTTATAAGCCCAAGAGGAGGCAAGATTGTATCTGGAATTTCCTATGGGGAACTAGTTTTGACTATGTTGAAAGAGTGACCACTGGCTTTATCTAATCCTAGACCTAATTGCTGCGAAAAACTCTAAGCAAGATAATATACAGGCATATATATACATACAGATGAGATATATATGAGCAAGTATTTAAAAGAAAATTGATAGAACTTACAGGTGAGCAAGCTTCCAGCACTACAACAATATGGTTAGTTGTTCAAGAAATTAAAGAAAGTTTTGATAACAACTATGAATTTGAATATAAATCAAACAAAGAAAGTTGTTTTAAAAGAAGTTTGGGGCTTATACTTAAGCAGAGGCCCATGTGAATTCTTTTGAAAAGGCGACAATTGCGTCGTCGTTATGAAAGCAACAGAGGGACTTATACAATGACTGAGGCCCAAATTTATTGTATTTACAAAAGAGGTGGGTCTTACACTCTATTAGAGGCCCAAAGTTTATTTTGTACAAGAGGTGGGGCTTACAATTCAAGGAGAAGCCCAGATGAAAAAACAACGATCGCACCGTTATTTTGAAAACTGTACTGGGACTTATACAATGACTGAGGCCCAAAAAGGTTTTGTATTTACAAGGGATGGGACTTACACTCTATCAAGAGGCCCAAGAATGTTTTAAAAAAGAAGGATGGGACTTGCAACACAAAAGGAGGCCCAAATTTTTGTTTAAAAGTGGCGATCGCGCCGAGATTTTTGAAATCGTATCGGGACTTATACAACGACTGAGGCCCAAAAATGTTATTTTACAAAGGGATGGGACTTACACTCTATCAAGAGGCCCAAAGTGTTTTGAAAAATGTTTGAAAAATCAAAATTAAGAGAAAATCCTAATTTTGAATTTAAAAGATATAATTTTCAAAGGAAATTAAATAAAAATGATATAAAATATCAAATATATTCAAAAACAATGTGTCAACTTTGAAAAATATTTTGTAAAATCATGTTGAATCATATTAAAGCTTGAAATTCAATTGAAGATGAAAAATTCAAGTGGAAGTTTCATTTTAAAATGTTTGAAAACAAATAAAATGAAATAAATTACAAAAATTCTAACTATATTAAATAAATAATATAAATTGGATTTTTTTTGCAAAATAAAATAATTTAACATTTTTGTGACTTTTTAAAAAAAGAACCAATAAAAAATGATAAAAAATGAGAGAGAAATTAATTTTTGAAACCATTTAAATAAAATTCAAATATTTAAATATTTAAAAGTTTGAAAAATGACACCAACAGTCACTTTCTTCTTCCTCGTGATCGCGCCATGGATAATTTGTGTTTTCTCACTTTTCTCTCTGATTACTCAATGGTTTTGCACGATTCAAACACCAATCTTGTTCGTTTTTGAACAAGGATCACAACCATATAGATTAATTGCATTTATATTGAGTATGGAGTGAGAAATCAAAGGATAACCTCAAGAACCCTAATTTCAGGATGAACACAATGAAATTCCATAAACGATTGATTCATGGCAATTGATTGAGGGTTAACACTCTATATACATGTAGAAACAAGATGGTAACTCAAAAATTCATTTATGATGCATAGAATATAGAGTTTGAAGGCTTCAGGCTTACCTCTTGCAGTTGGTGATCGAGCTTGATGATGGAGATGTTATAGATGTGTTCCAATGATCTAGACAGCTTCCTTAGGTGTCAAGGAACGTGTTTGAATGCTTGGAATGGTTGGAAACTTCTTGGTCTGACCAACTCAAATCCTTCTGCAGCAGGTTCGTGAACTTGAGAAAATGGGATACCACTTTGTGATTCTGATGTTCCAGATGTTGTTTATGTGTTTGAATCACTTACATATGATGTATGTGAGGAGTTTGCATAATTGGTTTGGACATAATTGTTCTCAAATGCAAAACCCGATAGTGACTTGCAAGAGAAGGCAAATTTGGAGTGAAAGAGAGATTTTGAGGAAAGCATCAGTTTGGGTGCTTTGGTGTACTCAAACTGATCACAAATGAGCTCTATTTATAGTAGAGCAAGTTTGTTTTGCAAGCAATAGTGAATGGCAACTGGTACATGTTTGTGGCCAATGGTTGTATAAAGGAATTCTAGTCTTCCATGATCATTGACTTGAGATTAGAGCACAGGCCTATGGTCTTCTATTACAGGGATAAGGCTTGACTCATTCAGTGATTAAAGACTCAGTTCATGCCACCTCAATGCACCTCTTGAATGCTTTGAAACAAAGTTGGAGTTTTTGGATTTGGAACATTGAATTCCACGTGCCAAAAGGGGCGGTGTCTTGACTTGCAAGGCTTGTGGATCAGAGATACTTGCTTGGATAAGATCCTTACATGTTTTTAGAAGTGCGACAAGGCTTAAGAATGCACAATTTGGCCAGCTCGAGCAAAAGTGCACAAAACTGCCTTGTACATGACAGTTGGAAAGTGCCATTTTGGGAGGATCATATCTCCTTGCTCAGATGGAGTTATGGAAAGCTCTTGTGCTTTTTAGAAAGCCTTAACATGATACAATACATATGTGATCATAGTTTGTCTTGAAACTATCTAAACCCAACTCAAAAATCCTTATGAACATTGATGTTCAAGGCTGAAAACTCAGGCAGTTTTCACTAAGTGTTTGATTTTTTATTTTTTCCCCACTTTGATCCACCCATAACTAAAAATCTATGAAGAATTGGAGTTTGAGGTAGTTGAAGATTTTGTAGAATGTAGGAAGACCTACAAATCAGGCTTTGGATCACTCAAAATGGCTGCTTGGATCAAAATTTATGGTCCTTGGAAGTTGGCACCAAAACCATTCAAATTTAGTAACTTAGAAAAATTTTCAATTTTTCAAGATTACCCCTTTTATAAGTTATCATGATTTCTTGATCAATTCTTCTTCAAATGACATTATAGATCATATTTTATGAGAATATGAGTCATAAGGATCATTTTTGCCAAAAAAGTCATGTTTTGACTTTTGGCTCCAAAGCGGTTCGTCGCAGAGAAACTCTAATTCCTGACTTTTGAGGAATGTATTCTCCGAGAGTGGTTTAACTTTGTAAAGGGATTGCTAGGGTTATTTTGAACATATTGAATCATATTTTGAAGCCTTGGCTCAATCCCTTATGAAAATTTCACTTTGGAGGCCTCAGTCGATGAAAATCCTAATTTGGTGACATCGGGTGTTTAGAGGCTCAAACCACTTGAAATACCACAACTTTGTGCTTGATCCTTGATGTGGGAGATCTCTTGATCCTTTATGGGTGTTTGTAGAGGTTAGACAAGTTGAATATCATGTCATTTCTTGATTGATCTTTTGTCTAAATGCTCAGAGAGGGAGGGAAACCCTAATTCTTGATTATAGTGAATGCTCAACCATCTTTGAGGAGATTGATGAGGCATGATGGTACATCTATATTGTGGGAATGATTTGCATAATGATGGGAAATCTTGGTGGTCAAAATTTGGGGTATGACACGTGGAACATCACTTACCACTGAAACCAGAATGTCTTACGGTTAAACAAAAATTTGAGAAGGACTCGCCCTAATACGACCATCAAAATTAAGGAGGAAGTGCAGAAGCAGATCGACACAGGTTTCCTTGCCACCTCAGAATATCCTCAATGGCTACCAAACATAGTGCCCTTTCCAAAGAATGACGAGAAAGCCAGAATGTATGTAGACTACAGGGATTTAAACAAAGCAAGTCTAAAGGATGATTTCCCCCTACAACACAGTGACATGCTAGTTGACAGCACAACAAAATTCAAAGTATTCTCCTTCATGGATGGATTCTCGGGCTATAATCAAATCGGAATGGCGCCATAAGACATGGAGAAAACTTCATTCATCACCCCATGGGGCACCTTTTGTTACAAAGTAATGTCGTTCGGTCTAAAGAATGCAAGAGAAACTTATCAAAGGGCCATGACAACTCTGTTTCACGACATGATGCACAAAGAAATCGAAGTATATGTCGATGACATGATTGCCAAATCTAAAACAGAAGAAGAACATGTGGAGAATTTGTCAAAGCTATTTGAGCGCCTGAGAAAATATAAACTCCGCTTGAATCCCAACAAATGCACATTTGGTGTACGCTCAGGAAAACTCTTGGGATTCATCGTCAGCCAAAAGGGAGTTGAGGTTGATCCCAACAAAGTCAAGGCCATTCAAGAAATGCCTGCTCCAAAGACTGAAAAGCAATTAAGAGGATTTTTGAGACGTTTGAATTACATCTCAAGATTTATATTCCTCATGACCGCGATGTGCGCGCCAATTTTCAAACTACTCAGAAAAAATCAAAGTTGTATATGGACAGAAGACTGCCAAAAGGCTTTCGATAGCATTAAACAATATCTGCTAAATCGACAAATTTTGTCTCCTCCAGTGGAAGGAAGACCACTAATCATCTATTTAACAGTTTTGGAAGACTCCAAGGGCTGTGTGCTTGGCCAACAAGACGAGATCAAAAGAAAAGAGTCTTCCATTTATTACCTAAGCAAGAAATTCACAGACTGTGAAACTCGATACACTATGCTCGAGAAAACTTGCTGCGCTCTAGCTTGGGTAGCTAAACGTCTTCTCCAGTACATGATTTGTCACACTACTTCTTTAATCTCCGAAATGGATCCGATCAAGTACGTCTCTGAAAGACCAGCTTTAATAGGAAGGATTGCCCGTTGGCAGATGTTGTTATCAGAATACAACATCGAGTACCATGCTCAGAAAGTCGTCAAAGGAAGTGTTTTAGCCGATCATCTGGCTCATCAACTGATTGACGACCAGGAATCAATCAAATTTGACTTCCCAGACGAAGATGTAATGTACCTGAAAATGAAAGATTGCGATGAACCGCTACCCAGCGAAGGGCCGGAGCCAGGTTCCCAATGGGGACTAATATTTGACGGAGCTGTCAATGCTTATGGATATGGAATTGGGGAAATCATTGTTACACATCAGGGTACCCATATTCCTTTCACGGCCAGATTGGCATTCAAATGTACAAACAATGAGGTTGAATATGAGGCTTCTATCATAGGTCTCAAAGAAGCTATTGACTTAAGGATAAAGAACTTGGATGTGTTTGGAGACTTAGCCCTGGTTATAAATCAGATCAAAGGAGAGTGGAACATATATCAACCACGATTGATTCCTTACAAAGACTACGCACGAAGGTTGTTACCCTTCTTCAACAAGATCGAGTTTCATCACATTCCTCGTGAAGAAAACCACATGGCAGATGCACTAGCTACTCTATCCTCCATGATTAGTGGGAACGATGGAACGACGTACCCAAGATCCACATAATGCAGCTTGATAGGCCCGCTTACATATTTGCAGTTGAAGCAGTCATAGATGACAAACCATGGGATCACAATATCAAATGCTTCCTTCAAAGACAAGAGTACCCACATGGGGCATCAAGAAAAGATAGGAAGACTCTCAGAAGACTGGCTGGCAACTTCTTCCTAAACAATGACATACTCTACAAGAGAAACATCGACATGGTTTTGCTCAGATGCGTAGACAGACAAGAAGCAAACATGTTAATGAAAGAGATTCACGAAGGCTCCTTTGGAACTCATGCCAATGGACACACAATGGCAAGAAAAATTCTGAGAGCAGGATATTATTGGCTAACAATGGAATCTGATTGTTACAAGTACATGAGGAAATGTCACAAGTGTTAGATATACGCTGACAAAATTCATGTACCACCAACGCATCTCAAAGTTCTTTCTTCTCCATGGCCTTTTTCTATATAGGGAATCGACATGATTGGCATGATCGAAGCCAGGGCTTCGAACGAACATAGATTCATCCTGGTAGCCATTGATTACTTCACCTAATGGGTTGAAACAACATCGTACACCAATGTGACTAGGAAAGTGGTGGTCCGATTTATCAAGAACAATCTCATCTGCCGTTATGGTGTTCTAAGCCAGGTCATTACAGATATTGGATCAAACTTCAACAACAAGATGATGAAAGAATTATGTGTTGAGTTCAAGATTGAACACCATAACTCATCTCCCTACGGGCCTAAGATGAATGGAGCGATGGAAGCAGCTAATAAAAACATTAAGAAGATCATTCAGAAGATGGTTGTAACCTACAAAGATTGGCATGAGATGCTACCCTTTGCTCTTCACGGTTATCACACATTTGTCCGCACTTCAATAGGAGCAACCCCTTTCTCTCTAGTATATGGCATGGAAGAAGTACTCCCCATAGAAGTAGAGGTCCCTTCAATGAGAGTATTAATGGAAGCCAAGTTAACAGAAGTTGAATGGTGTCAAATCCGACACGATGAACTAAATCTAATCGAAGAAAAGAGAATGACGACTTTATGCCATGGTCAGTTATATCAACAAAAGATGAAGATAGTGTTTGACAAAAAGGTCCGACCCTGTGTCTTCAGAGAAGGGGACCTCGTGCTCAAGAAGATACAACCATTTCTCACTGATTCCAGGGGCAAATGGACTCCGAATTACGATGGCCCTTATGTTGTTAAAAAAGCCTTCTCAGGAGGTGCCTTGAGACTCGCAACCATGGATGGACAAGAGTTTACTAATCCATAAATGTTGATGCAGTTAAGAAATACTTCGCCTAAATGAAAAAAAAACGTCTCGTTGGACTGAAAACCCGAAAGGGCGGTCTAGGAAAAAATTAGAGATATACAAAAATATATGTGTAATAATCCCGATAGATTGAAAACCTGAAAAGGAGATCTAGGAAAAAATTAGGGATTCATGGCAAGTAACTGTATCCTAAAAAAATTGGATCCTCAGCAGCAATGTCATCCGTCAGGAAAACTTCAGTCAAGGTCACCTTCGACGAAAGCTCAAAAATATCCAGAATTCAAAGTTGGTGGAAGGATAGTGGTCGTTATGTTTCAATGTAACCCTTTTCCCTATAAATTACCATTTTCTAAACTTTGTAATGCTCCGTGGAATCACGCATTAGGCTGATTGTCATTCTATGAATGAAAATTTGAGCCCTTGTGCCTTTTATTTGCAATTCTCATTTATTCTGCTTTGCAAAATGACATGTTTAATATGATTAACACTCTTGAAACAAAAATGAATTTACTTTTGTTTTCAAAACGGAAATTTCAAATTTACTTCTGCTTTTAAAATAAAAATGGCAATTTCCTTTTGACTACTGAGCACAAAAAGGAACATCGACGGCTTCTCCAGAAGTGATCAAACCTCAAAATGCAGAATCAAAATACTCCTTGTGATCAGTACACCCTGTCATACCCCAAATTTTGACCACTAAGATTTCCCATCATTGTGCAAATCATCATCACAATATGGAGGAACCATCATACTTCATCAGTCTCCCCAAAGATGGGTGAGCATCCACTACAATTAAAATTAGGGTTTCTAGCCCTCTCAAAGCCTTAGGCAAAGGATCAATCAAGGAATGACATGATCTTCAACTTGTCTAACCTCTCAAACATTCACAATGGATCAAGAGGACTCCCACTTCAAGGATTAAGCATAAGGTTGTTCCCTTCTAGGTGGATCAAGCTTCAAGATCGCCAGTGTCACCAAATTAGGGTTTTGGTCGACCAGGGCCTCCAGATGGAAAATTTTCATCTGGGCACAAGCCAATGATCCAAAACCTAACCTAATATACTCCATGGAACCTCATGGACCCAATCATCAAGTCAATTTTGCCTCAGGGGTTGCATTCATCAAAAATCAGGAATTAGGGTTTCTTGACCTAATTCACCCCTAAGTTGACTTTTAGGGCAAATCAAGAGCCAAGACCTCAAGAGAGGGTTTGTGGGTCTCTAATATACCATATTGATCCATTTGGGACAATGGATTAATCCAAGAAGTTTGAGCAACAAGTCTCAATTTCATCTGCACCACAATTAGGGTTTTAAGGAAAAAGTCAACTGTAACTTTGACTTTTGACCAGGACATGCTCCCAAACCCTAGGACATGCCTCAATATACCCTATGACATCCATGAAACATGTCCATCAAGTTTGGTTTAGGTCAAGGACATGATTTCCTGAGGAATTGCACAGTTTGGAATTCATCTGATAAAAAGTCAACTGTGCACAAAAGTTAACTTTGGCTTTTTGAGATTTTTCACCAAAATGGATTTTTAACCCTAAAATGATGTTAATGTATGATTTGAATCATAATTCATCAAGAAAAATCAAGAAAAGTTGGATAACTTGTAAAAGGGGTAACCATAAAAACTTAGAAAATTTTCTAAGTTAAAAATAAAGTGACAAGGGTACCAACTTTGTAGGGGGATTTTTCACTTGGATTCAAAAGAGATCAAAACCAAACATGTTCAAACAGTTGTTGTATCATGTAAGGGCTTTCCAAAATGGCCAAGAACATTGCCAAATTCCATTTAAGTCATGAGATATGACATTGGAAAGTTGCCTTGCTGAAATCTGCCAAGGCAAGGCAGAATTTGCATTTTTGCTCGATTTGCCAAAATCAGCCAAATTCAAATGCTCCTATCCACTTGGACACATCTGAGGATTGAATCTAAAGGGGACAATCACTGAGCCAAGCCTCCAAAGTCCATGGAACAAGAAATAGCATGTTGAACCTAGAATGGCCAAAATAGGGACAAGACTCCAAATTTGGATTGAAGCATTCAATGGAAGCATCAAGGTGGCATGGACTGAGCCCTTCTCATCTGAAATCAGTCAAGACTTATCCAAGACCAAGGGGACCAAAGCTCTGTGCCCTAACCTCTAGTCAATGGCTAGAGGAGACTTGGATTTTCATTTGCCAACATTGGCCAAACCTACTTAGCAGTTGCCATTCACTATTCCTTGCAAAACAAACTTGCTCTACTATAAATAGAGCTCAATTATGATCAGTTTGAGTACACCAAAGCCATCTAATAGATGCTTTCCTCAAAATCTCTTTCTCTTGGCAAAAATGCCTTTCTTAGCAAGGTAGCTATCGGGTTTTGAGCTAGAGGGCAATTCCACTCAAACCAATCACTCACACACCTCACATACATCATATAGAAGTGATCCAAACACTCACATAACATCTGGAACACAGATTTCACAAAATCACCAGCCAGTTGCTCAAGTTCTTGACAGTTTTGCAGTTGAGGTGCCATCTTCAACTCCAAACCATTTCAATCCATTCCAAGCACTCAGACACATCACTTGGCACCTAGGGAAGCTATCCACATCATTGGAACCTAGTTGTAACACCTCCAACACAAATCACGATCACCAGCTGCAAGTGGTAAGCATGAGCTCTTCTAACTCTATGATCCATGCAATTTTTGCTGCACAATAATTTGGCCATATGTTCATAATCATGCAAGGAATGTTTTCCCTCAATTAATTGCTTTGTTTGAATCGTGTATCAAAAATCCTAGCCTTCATGCAGAAATTAGGGTTCTTGAGGATTTTTCATGATTTCTTGTTATATGTTTAATTTAAATGAAATTAATTGACATAGACATGATCGTGAGGTTGAGACGAGCATAATGATATGTGGATTGCATGTTATAATCAAGTATTCAGTGAGATTGGAGAGAAAATGCAAATCTGGGCAAGCCCAGAACACGCGCGTGTTCTTGGTGTGTTCTTGGCGCCTTTTTTCAAAATTTGAATATTTGAATTTTTTGATTTTATTTAATTGATTCAAAAATTAATTTCTCTCTGAGTTTTAATGATTTTGAGTTGATTCTTTTTTTAATAATTCACAAAAATGTTAAAATATTTTATTTTATCAAAAAATCCCAAAAATATTATTTATTTCATATAATTGATATTTTTTCAAAGAATTAATATTTTAATTGTTTTTGACATTTTAAATATTTTTTCCACGTTGATTTTTCAACTTTTAATGCTTTCTAATTATTTAGTAGGTCAATACTTAATTTTTGAAGCATTAATCCAAGATCACAATTTGTTTTTCATATGTTAAACAATTTTGGTCATTTTAATTGAATTTTTATTCAATTAAATACATTTTTGAAAACAAATTAGGGTTTCTGGATTAATTCAACCCTCATAAATCATTTTAAAACTTTTTGGGCTTCTAATAGAGTGTAAGACCCAATCCTTTTTTTTGACCAAATCATTTTTGGGCCTCAGTGTATTGTATAAGTCCCGATACCGTCAAAAACAAACGGCGCGATCGTCGCCTTTTAAAAATAACCTTCTGGGCCTCTTCTTGAGCTATAAGACCCATTCAAAATTTTTGGGCCTCTAATAGAGTGTAATACCCAACCACCTTTTAACCAAAACATTTTGGGCCTCACTTATTGTATAAGTCCCTCTGCGTTAAAAGAAAACCTCGGCGCGATCGCCATTTTTAAACGGAAAAATCAATTGGGCCTACCCTCGTGTTATAAGCCCCACTCTTTTTCTTTAAAACTTTTGGGCCTCTTGAGAGAGTGTGAGACCCATCCCTTTGTACAGAAAACCTTTTTGGGCCTCAGTCACTTGTATAAGTCCATCTGTACAAATTCAAAACAGTGCGCTCACTGATAAAACCCTGGGCCTCTCCTTGAGCTGTAAGCCCCAAATCTTTCTTTTTCAAAGCACTTTCTCCTTTGATTTTGAATATACTGTTGTTTTCAATCTTTCTTTGTTGAACAACTAACCAAACAGCATGGAAGCTCTACAACCGAGTAAGTGGTTATTGCTTTCATTTACCGCTTTCATATACATATAACTGTATTATGGGGCTGCTTCACTGTAAGTCTTCTTTCATAAACTCATATCAACTGTGTAATAATAGTATAGATATTTAGAGTTTCCCCGGCAACTATGTCTAGAACTAGGTGACGCCGTTTCGTTTGTAGAAATAGACAACTAGATCCCCAATAGGATCACCAGATACAGTCTTCTCTCAGGCTCTCCTCATTAGGAATCGTCAAGAAACTCTACTCCCAAAGATGAATGTATTCTCCGTGAATGGCATCTTTGAGTTTCTTCCAAATTCTCGAACTTTCCTGACTTGATCTATTCCTTGTGAATAACTTGCCTTGAATTTCTCGGGGTTTGGGGACCCACGGGCTTCTTAAAAGCAATCGGCCTCCTCTTGGGCATCGTACAAGGACCCACAGGCTTCCTAAAAGCAACCAGCCTCCTCTTGGGCTTAGTACAAGGACCATACGGCTTCTTAGAAGTATTCACAGCCTCCTCTTAGGCTTCGTATAATGATCTCTTCCTCCGGGAATGATAGCCTCCTCTTGGGCTTAGTACAAGGACCCGTCGGCTTCTTAAAAGTCTATAGCCTCCTCTTGGGCTTCGTACAAATTGTCCCGATGACCTCCTAGAGGTATAGGAACAGAACTTAGTCATCTGCATAGAAGAGTCCTTTCAAAGAGTCTACTACTGTTTTTCAAAACATAGTACAAAGATGGAACTCTAGACACGGACAATCTAATCTCCTTGAGTCTCAAAGACCTTCTCAAGTGACCCATTCGTTAAATAGGAAGGAAACCTGCAGACTCGGACAGTCTCAATACCCTTCGGATTTCCCGCTTCCTTAAAGAATAGGAATAACCCGGATCCCTGAATCAAATCCCTGAGTACAGTGTTGCTCATATAAGAACTGATTTTCTCTTTAAAATCAGTATACTGGACCTGTCACTTAACTGAATAGTCACCATTGCCTCCTCTTGGGCTTTGTACAATGATCCTCCCCAGCGGAGTCAAACAACGTTTAGCCTCTCTCTCGGGCTTTGTACGAGACACATAAGAGACTCCCTCGTTGAGTCAGTCACCCCTTTCACCTCCATCTCGGACTTTGTACGAGATACAAAAAGGTTCTTATTGAGCCAAACGAACTTTCGCCTCCATCTCGGGCCTTATACGAGATACCAAAAGATTCCATCGTCGAGTCAAAACCTTTTAGCCTCTCTCTCGGGCCTTGTACGAGACACATAATAGCCTCCTCTTAGGCTTTGTATAAGAAAACCACTGGTTAATCCAATTATCCTTTTAGCATCAAAGTTGTGCCTCGTTCATAGTACACAAACTTCAACAACTCTTTCCCCTTCATCTAATAGCTGTAAGCGGCAAACCTCTGGATCATCTACATCCATGCCACTGTCCCTCTTTTAGCATGAGAAATTCCTAAGGAAATATTGCATTGCTCTACACTGAGTTAAAGTCTTCCCCTTCAGGTTAAAAACCCCCTATAAAGGAAATTATGGCATTGTCGGATTCGCATATCCCGGTTAAAGTAATTCTCCTTTATAACCAGTCACCCAACAGTTGTGACAGACAAACCCTTCTTTAGAGGTGACAAATTCTCTCTAAAGTCAACACCCTTTTGGCTTCATATCTTGGGCTTTGAACAAGATACAAATACACTATTCAGCTTCACATCTTGGGCTTCGAACAAGATATCGACTACCTTTTCGCTTCACGTCTAGGGCTTTGAACAAGACACCAAAACAACCATTTCCTCCCATAGAATAGGAGGAACTACGAACGCTCTGATTTTCCTGTTTTGGATAAACGGGAATACGTAGGCATAAGATTGAAAGAAAAATCTTAGCGAGCACACTAAACAAAAAACTCAAATCCCATATCTCCATCAATCAAAAGCAGTAATTCAAAAACATCAGTCCTAACATCCTAATCCTTGTTCCCCGCCAGAAACCCTCTGTCAAAATGAAAAGAAAGAAATCGTATTGGTGAAAATACAAATAACCAGTACAAAGGCCCCCCACATTGATAGCATTCGTAACCTAACAGACCGCTGTTTAAATTCAGTATGCAAAGCAGGGTTAATTGGAGACATCTATTTTCCTTCCTTATTCAGCTCACAATAGGATAAAAAATGAATCGACCTGTAGTTAACGCTCAAACCGCAGAGAGCGACCAGCGCTTAAGAACCGCGTCCAAAATCGCTCGCTACAGAAAAATGGCGCCCACCGTGGGGCCTTTCAAAGTTAGATCTAGGCACGGTCTTTCTTTTCATCTCTTGTGTGAATACCACAGAGTGGGGCTTCCGCCGGGGAACCCATTTTCTGTCAGGAACTTAGGATCCTTAGCTTTAAAGGTCTAGGATGTTTATGACAAATATATATACCACTTTTCCTAATTGCTATACGTGTTTATTTTTCTGCTAATGGGAATGCGGGTGATGTCGTATGTGGAAAGATCGAGTATACACTTAAGATAAGTGATGGCGACGGGGTCGACCATCAACCTCAGTGGAGGCTGACCAATGCAACCCATTCTCTCACCTAGACAATGGGCCGATTGTTAAGTCTGAGAAGATGAGGAGCCAAACCCTTTCGTAGTACGGAAACTATCGGGAATAGTTGTTACGCGATACTACCCTCATTTGAGGCTGGTGATCTATTCTCGATGAATGGCACTTACTCTAAGATTGCTCTACAACTCGCTGGCGATCCGCTTGTTGTTTTGCTTTCCTGGGAGGAGCGGATGATAATGAGTACAGGTACAAAAATCACCCTAGTATAAACCTTTGGGGATGGGTAGAGCCTTGACTTCATGACAACGACCCTTTGACCCCATGTTTTTTCTATGTTTTTGTGTGCTGCATTCATGCATTCATCTAAAAAACATTAAAACATTCAAAAAAAATTTCTCTTCTAGTCTCTCTGTTTTTCAAATTAAACTAAGATTGTGATTGCAAATATCAGAGAAAAGGATTGCACTAATGGATTTCGGTAGAAGGAGAACTCATACGTATACCTTCAAGGTTCCAAAACTAGAGGATTTGAGAAGATTAGCAAGGATGATCACTAACCCTGAGGCTTTCAGAGCCAAGCACGGAGGTCTGTTACCATTGTTAAGAGTCCATGTGATTAAGGGAATCATGGATGCGCTTATTTAGTTTTACGATTCGGTTTATCACTGTTTCACATTCCCGGATTACCAGTTAGCACCAAAGCTAGAGGAGTATTCTCATCTGATCGATTTACATATCACTGATCGAGCTCCATTTTCTGGACTGGAAGAAATTTCAAAGAATCAAACCATTGCAAGAGCCATTCATTTGGACGAGTCTGAGGTCAGGACTCACATGACCACTAAGGGTGGCATCCAAGGGTTGCCAGCCAAAATCTTGACGAAGAAAGCCCTGTATTTTGCCAGTATAGGAAACGTGACTGCTTTTGAAAGCATCTTTGTCTTGCTCACCTACGGGTTATTTTTGTTTCCCAACATCAATAACTTCGTCGATATTAACTCCATTAAGGTTTTTCTCATTGGAAACCCTGTACCGACTTTGCTCGCAGATGCGTATCATTCTGTACACTTAGGAAATTTATACAGCGGAGGGGAGGTCACATGCTGTGTACCTCTGCTTTATAAATGGTTTATCTCCCACTTGCCCAAGTCTGCTGCTTTTTGGGATTGCAAGAGTGCCTTACGTTGCTCGCAGAAGATCATGTCTCTTACCAACTCTGATATAGATTGGTGCAATAGGATCTTTGAGGGAATCAGAATCATTGACTGTTGTGGAAACTTCCCCAACGTACCCCTCATAGGAACTAAAGGAGGAATCAACTACCATCCGGTATTGGTTCGCCGTCAATTTGGATACCCGATGAGACACATCCCACGAGGTGTTAATCTGGAAGGTCTTTTCTTCAAGGAAGGAGAAAACGACAGAGCACTAAAGATAGAAATAGTGCAAGCTTGGAAACACGTTCATAAGAAAGGACGAGAGTCTCTAGGAAAACCGGACTGTGTCTCGGTGGAGCCTTATCTCCATTGGGTACAAACTAAAGCTCTCAAGCTAAAAATGCCTTATCCTCGTTACGGAATTCTTCCGCCAAAGGAGTCTGTCATGTACTTCATGACGAAAAATGAAAAGCTTCAGGTTACTCTCAACAAAGTTCAACGGGAGAGGGGGTCTTGGAAGAACAAGTACCGCACCCTCAATGTGGAGTGTATCCAAATGCAGCAACTACTGAAAGAGAAAGATGCTCTGATTGAAATTTTGGAGCAACATGCTGTAGAGAAATGAGATGACCAAAGGAATTTGCTCGCTCCTTTCACCTGGAAAAGGAATGACAACCCGACAACGGCCCAAGAGCCCCGGTCAAAGAAAAGGAAAGTACCAGAATCAGCACCCGAGTCCTCTCGGGACCCATTAGCTTAGGTTTCTGTTTCTGCACCTTGTAATCTACTGTATTTCCATTTCTGTAATCCTTTGAATTTCAATAAAAAGGGGTTTCCCCACTATTTGATATTTGCAATCTAATTGTCGAAGTTTATTTTGATTAAACAAAAAAAACAATTAATATAATCATTGCATTCATCATTCTCACATCGCGTGTTCTTCTTACCTACGAATCTCACGTTTGTGTCTCGATTCTAGAGTCAAACTGTCTCATTCGTATAATACTTGGGCCAATCGTCAGAAAAAGATGGATGATCTTGAGGAAGAAAACAGAGAGTTGAAAGAAGAGATCGACGCTCTGAGAGATGATATGAGAAAGCTTCATAACGACATGCAAGCCATGGCAGAAGCTCAGCTACAAAGAACTGTGATCTCAGAGATCACCTCAACGCCCATAGTGGAGAAGTATGATCCTAGGTATCAGATGCCGAAAGATCGTCCCTGGGGCATGCCTGCAAACTATATCCCGGAAGGATATGTTCCGCCGATCACTGAAGATTAGGGAATCATAACAGATGCTGCTGGTCCTGAAGGTTACAAACTTCGGGAAAGCGAAGATGCCAGAGGCATACTGAAGACTCCTGAAGGTTACAAACTTTGGGAAATGCCAAGACTCACTACCGTAGTCACGGTACCACCCCCTGTGGTGCACACTGTCCCGGAAGGACAGATTCCACCAATACCTTCTGGTAAAAAGGAAACTATGTTTGACCAAATGGATGAATTCCAGGAACAGTTCTTGGAAATGCATAAGGAACTACAAGCTATTCGTGGTCAGGATCTATTTGGAAAGGACGCCGCAGATCTCTGCTTGGTCCCAAATGTGAAAGTCTCACACAAATTTCAAGTGCCCGACTTTGAAAAGTACAAGGGTAACTCTTGCCCTCAGAGCCATCTGGTGATGTACGCTCGGCGAATGTCAGCTCAGACAGAGAATCAGGACCTACTGATTCACTACTTTCAGGATAGTTTAACCGGTGCCGCATTAAAATGGTACATGGGTTTAAACCGTGCCACGATCAGCACATTCAGAGATCTTGGCACTGCCTTCGTCCAACAATACAAATAGAATTTGGACATGGCACCCGACAGAGATCAACTCAGATCAATGTCGCAAAAGGACAAGGAAACCTTTAAGGAGTACGCTCAAAGGTGGCGTGAAATTACCGCTCAGATTTGTCCACCTCTTGAGGAAAAAGAGATGACAAAGATCTTCTTAAAGACCTTAAGCTCATTTTACTATGACCAAATGGTTGCCAGTGCGCCCAGTGATTTCACCGAAATGGTTGGCATGGGCGTACGTCTTGAGGAAGCCGTCCGAGAAGGACGTTTGGTAAAAGACGCTGGATCGACGAGCGGTACTAAATAATACGGTAGTGCTCTCCCTAAGAAAAAAGAGCAAGATATTGGGAATGTCTCTCTCGGAAAGCAAAGGCGACGTTATCAACTAGTAGCAGCTGTAACTCCTGCTATCGGCCCTGCGCCTATTCCTACGTATCAACCTCAGGTTACGCAGAGCCAACCTGATCAGCAAAGGACACAACAGCCTCTTCAGCAGGCTCGTCCTCCATATAACAACAACCGTACAACGCGACCATCAGGGTTTGATGTTATACCCATGTTGTATGCAGAACTATTTCCAATACTGCTAGCTAAGGGGCACATTCAGACTAAGTCTCCTCTTACAGTACCGGAAAATCCGCCTTTTTGGTTTAAGGTGGATCAGACATGCCCTTATCATCAAGGAGGATCGAGGCATAACATAGAGAATTGTCTCAATCTCAAATCTGACGTGCAAAAGCTTGTTAGGAGCGGGCTCTTATCTTTCAAAGATACGAATCCTAATGTTCTTACGAACCCGCTGCCTCAACACGAGAAGGCTGCAGTCAATTTGATAGAAGGAGAATCCAACAATGTCTATCAAATTCACGATGTACTCTTGTTGAAAACCAACTTGGTTAAGATGCATTGTAGACAGAGTGGATATGGCCATGTGCCACCTCATAATTATCACCAATGTGATATCTGCTCTAAAGACAATCAGGGATGTTCTGTGGTGCAAGCAGCTCTACAGGAACAAATGGATCTCGGATGGATCCAAGAGCACCGAGTTCGTGCAGTTAACATGGTCTACACGAATTCCAACACCATTCAGAACCACGATATATGTTCAATGAATGTCAACTTGGTGGCGATGCACTCAAGGCAAAGCCAGTATCATAATCTGCCAGGGCACGATTACAATTCCTGTCTGACTTGCTCGGTAAACAAACAGGGATGCTCTTTCATACAAGAGGCCCTCCAGCGTCAGATGGATCTTGGATGGATCCAAGACTACCATGATAGGAACTCCTATCAAATCAACATGGTTCAGATCTTTGATATTCGTGTGATGAATACCAGCCTGGTAGAGTTACATGTTGAGCAGGTCCGACTCGGATTCTTAATATCACATGACTATCAAAGCTGTAATGCGGGTTGCGAAAAAGATCGAGGTTGTACCCTTGTCTAGGAGGCACTTCAGCACTTGTTAAATCACTGGTGGATGCCAATTTATATGGATGAAGATACTCAGCAGATTAGTATCAGTAACAGGAATCCCACTCGGCGTCAAAGTCAGGATGTCCGATCTGTGGAAGCTAACCTAGTGAGGTTACACTGTATTCAAAGTGGGCGTGGCCAGGTGCCACCACACAATTATGACCGTTGTAGCGTCTGTTCGGAAAGTAACCAAGGGTGTTACTTTGTGAGAGCAGCTCTTCAGGGTCAGGTCGATCGTGGAGAAATTTGTCCATATCCGGGATCTGGACCCATCAACTGGACGCCGAACTACCTTGCCGATCAAGTTGAGGATGTTGTCACAATCTCTGGTCATCACCAGACCAGGGATGTTTTTGCCATTATCCCTCTGCTTGACGAATCTAAAGTTCCCAACCGGGAACGGATCGAGATTACTTACGATGGTCAGAAAAATCAGAAGGTTCCCATTGTCATCTATCTGCCGGGACCAACACCGTATGAATCAACTAAGGCTATCCCTTACAAATACAGTGCAACGACAATTGAAAATGGAAAGGAAATTCCATTACCCTCCATTGTGAACATTGCAGACATCAGTCGTGTGACACGGAGTGGTAGAATCTTCAACCGAGGAGTTGGAGAACCTAACAAAGAAAAGGAACTTCAGACAGAAGCTCCTGATCTGCCAGTCGGTCAATCCAGTAATCCCGACCTTTCAAAAATAATGATGAGATGCTGAAGCTCATCCAAAGGAGTGAATATAACATTGTTGATCAACTGTTATAAACTCCTTCAAAGATATCGGTATTATCGTTGTTACTCAGTTCAGAAGCGCATATGGAGGCTCTACAGAAAGTCTTGGAGCAAGCCTTTGTGGAACAAGATGTAACAATCAGACAATTCGATAGTATTGTCTGTAACATCACTTCCTACAATAATTTGGGATTTAGTGATGAGGAATTACCCGAAGAGGGTCGCCGTCATAACATGGCGCTCAATATCACAGTTAACTGCCAGGACGATGCTTTAGCCAGCGTACTGGTAGACACAGGGTCAGCCCTGAATGTTATGCCAAAGTCCACTTTGACGCAATTATCATTCAAAGGCCCTCCGATGAGAGTCAGCGAGGTCGTCGTCAAAGCATTCGACGGATCCAGAAAAAACAGTTATCGGCGAAGTTGATCTTCCCATAACTATTGGTCCTCACACTTTCCAAGTCACTTTCCAGATCATGGACATCCGGGCAACATACATTTGTTTATTAGGAAGACCTTGGATACATCAGGCTGGAGCGGTCACTTCGACCCTCCACCAAAAGCTAAAGTTCGTCAAGAACGATCAACTTGTCACAGTCTGTGGGGAGCAGGCCTTGCTCGTGAGTAACTTATCGTCATCTACTTGTGTAGAGCCCGAGGAGGTTATTGGGACGCAGTTCCAAGCACTGTCGGTGAGCAAGGATAATCAATCCCAAGGAGGAACCTCGATTTCCTCATACAAAGATGATATCAAAGCGGTCGAGAGTACCGATACAACCGGATGGGGACAACTTGTCATTCCTATTGACAATAAAACAAAGAAGGGTCTTGGTTTTTCCGTAACCTGTACCCGGACAGCTGCCAATGATGAAAGCCTTCATCCCCTTCAAAACTTCTTCCATAGTGGAGTTTTTCTCCACCCAGTGTCTCAACCAGTACATGCTATCAATGAGGAAGATCCCTCTGACACAGGTGAGGAATGGAAGTCCTATCTTAATGAGGACGGTTATATGTCTCAGGAAGAGGTGCCTACGCCATTTTGCTATCCAGCACAGAGTCCGAGATTTATACCAAGGTCAGACGTCGAAATGATCTACGGAGATTGTGATCCGGAAGGATGTCGTGCTCCGCCAAATTCATTAGAGGAAGACACTCCGATGAAAGACCAATTTGACTACAACTACTATGGCCCAATGGATGGTCTGCCAATGTGGCAACCTTACCCAGGAAACTTGGGGCCAGAAAGTCAGCCGAGTAATGAAACTCAGCTGAGCATCATTAAACAGAATACCTGTGTCCCCACCATGTCATGGGATCAACGCTCAGGTCATTCAGAAACTACTCAACATGAAGATGAATTTACAACGTTTGCAGGACTTGAATTCATCAACTATGCTTTTCCCGAGGTCAACGTCATCGAGAGAGATGACTCCTCTAGTTCCAAAGAAGTTTGGGACACCTTGGGACAACCGAGTGGGAAATACGACTTCATGGTCAAGTACACCGCTCCTGAAAGCTCTCGTATCAGGCTCAAAGATATCCAGCCAACTGGATGGGGAGATACAGCTGAGAGCACAAATGCTATGCAAAATGCAACTGAGGAATTCTCCTACGATAATTCTGCCTGGGAGACAGATTCCAATGATCCCGCTCCACCAGAAATCAGCGTCATTTCTGAAGACAAATCAAGGAAGGTACCAGACTTTGTGATTCACCGAGGAGTTCGCCGACAATGGGTTGCTGTTGATGCTCCGAAGGTCGTTCGTCAGTCAAAGTAATTGCCATCTTTAACCTTTCACCCTGCCCAGGTGAAACGGATGTTTTGATAGGGCTCGCTTTCTGTAAATTTCCCTCTTCGCTTATCCCAAAGCGACAGGGTTTTGTTTTATAGGGCTGAAGTTTCAAGGATCGACTTGTTCATTAATAAAATAATGTCGTTATGTAATTTCTGCATTAATTGCTATTTTCTCTTTTTGTTTTTTTTTTCAGAAAATGGTAATCCTAAAAAACAATTCAAATAAAAACAAGCAGTAAAATAAAACACTGCACACACTTGCATTTTCTCTATCTCTTCTAAACACGAATCATCACGTCATGCAGATTGCTTGTTTTACACCCCGTTGAAACATACGATCCGATGCCTTCTCCCGACTTTGGGTTCCCGGTATTTGGGGCTGAAGAAGAAGTTAACGACGTAATTCCAGAAGAGATCTCCTGATTACTCAGACAAGAGGAAATGTCCATTGAACCTCATAAAGAACCGTTGGAAACGGTAAACTTGGGTTCAGGGCAAGAGAGAAAAGAAGTCAGGATTGGGGCACTGCTCAGTCCAACTGCCAAAGAGAGTTTGATAAAGCTTCTCAAAGAATTCCCCGATGCATTCGCTTGGTCCTATCAGGATATGCCAGGATTGGATACTAGCATCGTGGAACATCACTTACCGTTAAGATCGAAATATCCGCCAGTAAAGCAAAGGTTGAGACGCACTCACCCGGACATGGCCATCAAAATCAAAGAGGAGGTACAGAAATAGATTGACGCGGGTTTCCTCGCTACATCTGAATATCCTCAATGGTTAGCCAACATCGTACCCGTTCCCAAAAAGGACAGAAAAGTCAAAATGTGTGTCGATTACAGAGATCTAAACAAGGCTAGTCCAAAGGACGACTTTCCTTTACCACACATTGACATGCTGGTAGACAGCACAACAAAGTTCAAAGTTTTCTCCTTCATGGATGGATTCTCGGGCTATAATTAGATCAAAATGGCGCCGAAAGACATGGAGAAAACTTCGTTTATTACCCCATGGGGTACCTTTTGTTACAAGGTGATGTCGTTCGGCTTGAAGAACGCCGGGGCAACCTATCAAAGGGCCATGACTACTCTGTTTCATGACATGATACACAAAGAGATAGAGGTATATGTCGATGACATGATTGCAAAATCTAAGACAGAAGAGGAGCATGTGACCCACCTGTCAAAACTATTCGAGCGTTTGAGAAAATTCAAACTCTGCTTGAATCCCAACAAGTGCACCTTCGGTGTCCGTTCAGGGAAACTACTAGGGTTCATCGTCAGGCAGAAAGGAATTGAGGTTGATCCTGACAAGGTCAAGGCCATTCAAGAAATGCCTTCTCCGAAAACTGAAAAACAAGTCAGAGGATTCTTGGGACGTTTGAATTACATCTCCAGATTCATATTCCTCATGATTGCGACATGCACGCCGATTTTCAAATTACTGAAAAAGAACCAGGATTGCATTTGGTCAGAAGATTGCCAAACCGCCTTCGACAGTATTAAGGAATATCTGTTGAATCCGCCGATTCTATCACCTCGAGTGGAAGGAAGGCCACTGATCATCTACCTCACAGTCCTAGAGGACTCAATGGGATGTGTACTTGGCCAACAAGACGAAACCAAACGGAAAGAGACTGCCATCTACTATTTGAGCAAGAAATTCACCGACTGCGAAACTTGGTACACGATGCTTGAGAAAACTTGCTGTGCTTTGGCTTGGGCAGCCAAACGACTTCGCCAATACATGATTCGTCATACTACTTGGTTAATCTCAGAAATGGATCCAATCAAGTATGTCTTCGAAAAACCTGCTCTTACGGGAAGGATTTCCCGTTGGCAGATGCTGTTATCAGAATATGACATAGAGTACCACGATCAGAAAGCCGTTAAGGGAAGTATTTTAGCCGATCATTTGGCTCATCAACTGATTGACGATCAAGAATCAATCGAGTTTGACTTCCCAGACGAAGATGTCATGTACTTAAAAATGAAAGACTGCGACGAACTGCTACCTAGTGAAGGGCCAGAACCAGGTTCCCAATGGGGACTTATCTTTGACGGAGCAGTTAATCATTACGGAAACGGAATTGGGGCAATCATTGTTACCCCTCAGGGTACCCACATTCCTTTCACTGCCAGACTTACGTTCAAATGTACGAACAACGAGGCCGAATACGAAGCTTGTATTATGGGTCTCAAAGAAGCGATTGATTTAAGGATAAAAAACTTGGACGTATACGGTGACTCAGCCTTGGTTATCAATCAGATAAAAGGAGATTGGAACACACACCAATCAGGATTGATTCCTTACAAAGATTATGCAAGAAGGTTATTACCTTTCTTCAATAGAGTCGAGTTTCATCACATCCCTCGTGATGAGAATCACATGGCTGATGCATTAGCCATTCTCTCTTCCATGATTAGTGTAGGTCAATGGAATGACATACCTAAGATCGACATAATGCGCCTTGAACGGCCCGCCTACGTCTTCACGATCGAAGCAGTCATAGACGACAAACCTTGGTATCACGATATCAAATGCTTCCTTCAGAAACAAGAGTACCCATCTGGGGCGCTCAGAAAAGACAGGAAAACCCTCAGAAGATTGGCTGGAAACTTCTTCCTGAGCAGTGACATTCTATATAAGAGAAACTTTGACATGGTCTTGCTCCGATGCGTAGACAGACCAGAAGCAGACATGCTCATGAAAGAAATTCATGAAGGATCCTTTGGCACTCATGCCAATGGACACGCAATGGCGAGAAAAATTCTGAGAGCAGGGTACTATTGGTTGACAATGGAATCTGACTGCTACAAGTACATGAGGAGGTGTCACAAATGTCAGACATACTCCGACAAAATTCATGTACCGCCATCACATCTCAAAGTTCTTTCTTCCCCGTGGCCTTTTTCCATATGGGGAATCGACATGATTGGCATGATTGAGCCCAAGGCTTCAAACGGACATTGGTTCATCCTAGTAGCCATTGACTATTTCACCAAGTGGGTCGAAGCAGCGTCATATGCTAATGTAACCCGACAAGTGGTGATCCGATTTATCAAAAACAATATCATCTGCCGTTATGGTGTTCCAAGCGAGATCATTACTGATAATGGGTCTAACTTGAACAACAAGATGATGAAAGAGTTGTGCACAGAGTTCAAGATCGAACACCATAACTCATCTCCCTACCGACCCAAGATGAACGGAGCGGTAGAAGCGGCTAACAAGAACATCAAGAGGATTGTTCAGAAGATGGTTGTAACCTACAAAGATTGGCACGAGATGCTACCCTTTGCTCTTCACGGTTATCGCACATCTATCCGCACTTCAACAGGGGCCACCCCTTTCTCTCTAGTATATGGCATGGAGGCAGTGCTCCCCATAGAAGTAGAGATCCCATCAATCCGGGTATTGATGGAATCTAAGCTTACAGAAGCTGAATGGTGTCAAAGCCGACACGACGAATTGAATATGATCGAAGAAAAGAGAATCACGGCACTATGCCACGGTCAGTTGTATCAGCAGAGAATGAAGAGGGTGTTCGACAAAAAGGTCTGACCTCGTGTTTTCAGAAAAGAAGACCTTGTGCTCAAAAAGATACAATCATTTCTCACTGATTCGCGAGGCAAGTAGACTCCGAATTATGATGGCCCCTATGTGGTCACGAAAGCTTTCTCAGGCGGCGCCTTGAGACTTGCAACCATGGACGGAGAGGAATTTGCCTACCCCACGAATGTTGATGTAGTCAAGAAATACTTCGCCTAACCTAAAAAAAAAACATCTCGGTGGATTGAAAACCCAAAAGGGCGGTCCAGGCAAAAGTTAGAGACAAAATAAAAAAAATCATCCCGATGGATTGGAAACATCACAGTACAATCCAGGCAAAAATTAGGGATAATGGCAAGTAACTATGTTCAACAGAGGTAAGTCCCTCAGCAACAGTTACATCATCCATCGGAGGAAAACTCCAGTCAAGGTCATCTTCGACAGAGGCTCAGGATGCCCCGAATTCAAAGTTGGTAGAAGGATAGTGGTCGTTATGTTTCAACGTTGCCCTTTCCCCCGTAAATTACCATTTTCAAACTTTGTATATACTCTTTGGAATCACGCGTTTGGCTGATCTCCATCTTATCAATAAAATTTGAGCCCTTGTACTTTTGTTTGTATTTCTTATTTGTTTTAGCTTTACAGAACGACGTTGTTAACATGATTAAGGATTCTTGAAATAAAACAAAAATGAATTTACTTGTTAAAAATTTTTCTGCTTTTAAAATAAAGTCGGCAATTTATTTTGACTGTTGAACATCAAAGGAACATCAACCGCTTCTTCAGAAGTAAGTGAACTTCAAAGTGCAGAATCAAAGTACTCCTTCTAACCCAGTACGCCTGAATGAAGGGATCAACTGTGTCAGAGACCTTGTTTCGTATGACACACCTTGGCCGAGTTCTTATCTTCTAAGCACGATCAACGGTATTCCCCGCAGGGACTATCTCTCCTAAGCAAGGTGGAATAGCTATTCTGAACCAACGGTACTTCTTCGCCCCGCGATGGCCGAGTATCCAGTCGTGTTCACCTGTCAGTTTGTATGTCGCGTCAGTTTTGTCAGCATAAACATACATACATCATGCATTATTGATTTGCATTCACATTTCATATTGCATCACTATCACTCTAGCCGGTCTTGTCCCCTAGTGATAGAAGTTCTCTCAATCGAGTTGTCAGTTCTTGCCTCGTCAGGAAACGCTGCGTTTGAACAACCTCGCTTCCAGTTTATTTCTGAGAGAAAGTTGGCCTTTGACCACTTTGATAACTTGAACCTCTGAAAAGCCAGAGAAGCTTTCTACCAATGTCACTCTTTGCCATTAAAGATGATATCCTTGCTTTCCAGGATTAAGGAAAATCCACAAAGAAAGCCTCCTAAGCAGAGATTTGGCAGTACAGCTGCCATTCTCCGAAAAACCCACCGATGAAAAGGTCATCGGCACCTCAAAATTGGACCCCATCATATGGCATTTCTCCGGGAAGATCTCGAGAAAAGTATGATGTAAGATCCCAAGCGACAGCAGTCTCCCAAGAGACCTGCTTTCCCCCCAGTAGAAACAAATGGAGTTTCCAATAGAAAAGTTTGTACACCTCTACAACTCAGACGATTGGGTTCCCCAGCAAGTCTGACATTGAAACTTTTTTCACTCAAATGGCATCTCCCCAGGAAAATTCGGCAAGAGGTTTGAGGGGAACCGCTACAAATAGCGTCCCTTGTCAGTAAAGTTTATTGACGAAAGAAACTAAGACCAGTTCCTCGGTAGGAAACCAGGATCGGGGGAAGTTTAAATCAGAAACTAAGACCAGTTCCTCGGTAGGAAACCAGGATCGAGGGGAAGTTTAAATCAGAAACTAAGACCAGTTCCTTGGTAGGAAACCTGGATCGAGGGGAAGTTCATCTCAAAAGAAAACTGAGACCAGTTCCTTGGCTGAAGACCAGGTTCGAGGGGAAGTTAACCTTTTCTAAGCATCATTGCTTAGCAAAAGAAGATGAATGCACAAGCTGCCATTCATAGCCATCAAAATTTCGGGTATTCCGATATTTAATCCTCTTGCACCCCGAATGCCCGAATACCTTCGTCATTCACACCTTCGTGTCAAAGAAGATTAAATAGGGGCATCTGTCATACCCCAAATTTTGACCACTAAGATTTCCCATCATTGTGCAAATCATCATCATAATATGGAGGAACCATCATACTTCATCAGTCTCCCCAAAGATGGGTGAGCATCCACTACAATCAAAATTAGGGTTTCTAGCCCTCTCAAAGCCTTAGGCAAAGGATCAATCAAGGAATGACATGATCTTCAACTTGTCTAACCTCTCAAACATTCACAATGGATCAAGAGGACTCCCACTTCAAGGATTAAGCACAAGGTTGCTCCCTTCTAGGTGGATCAAGCTTCAAGATCGCCAGTGTCACCAAATTAGGGTTTTGGTCGACCAGGGCCTCCAGATGGAAAATTTTCATCTGGGCACAAGCCAATGATCAAAAACCTAACCTAATATACTCCATGGAACCTCATGGACCCAATCATCAAGTCAATTTTGCCTCAGGGGTTGCATTCATCAAAAATCAGGAATTAGGGTTTCTTGACCTAATTCACCCCTAAGTTGACTTTTAGGGCAAATCAAGAGCCAAGACCTCAAGAGAGGGTTTGAGGGTCTCTAATATACCATATTGATCCATTTGGGACAATGGATTAATCCAAGAAGTTTGAGCAACAAGTCTCAATTTCATCTGCACCACAATTAGAGTTTTAAGGAAAAAGTCAACTGTAACTTTGACTTTTGATCAGAACATGCTCCTAAACCCTAGGACATGCCTCAATATACCCTATGACATCCATGAAACATGTCCATCAAGTTTGATTTAGTTCAAGGACATGATTTCCTGAGGAATTGCACAGTTTGGAATTCATCTGATAAAAAGTCAACTGTGCACAAAAGTCAACTTTGACTTTTTGATATTTTTCACCAAAATGGATTTTTAACCCTAAAATGATGTTAATGTATGATTTGAATCATCATTCATCAAGAAAAATCAGGAAAAGTTGGATAACTTGTAAAAGGGGTAACCATAAAAACTTAGAAAATTTTCTAAGTTAAAAATAAAGTGACAAGGGTACCAACTTTGGAGGATCATAACTCCTAAACCAAAAAGCCATTTTTCCTCATCCAAAGACGGATTTGTAGCCCTTATTACCCTCTACAAAAACTTCAACTAGACCTAAGTCCAATTCATTAAGGATTTTGAGTTATGGAGTGATCAAAATGGCTGAAAAATGAAAATGTCACTTTTTCCAACACTTAGTGAAATTTTCACTAAGTCCAAATCTGTCTTCATTTTTTTCCAAATGTAGGGGGATTTTTCACTTGGAATCAAAAGAGATCAAAACCAAACATGTTCAAATAGTTGTTGTATCATGTAAGGGCTTTCCAAAATGGCCAAGAACATTGCCAAATTCCATTTAAGTCATGAGATATGACATTGGATAGTTGCCTTGCTGAAATCTGCCAAGGCAAGGCAGAATTTACATTTTTGCTCGATTTGCCAAAATCAGCCAAATTCAAATGCTCCTATCCACTTGGACACATCTGGGGATTGAATCTAAAGGGGACAATCACTGAGCCAAGCCTCCAAAGTCCATGGAACAAGAAATAGCATGTTGAACCTAGAATGGCCAAAATAGGGACAAGACTCCAAATTTGGATTGAAGCATTCAATGGAAGCATCAAGGTGGCATGGACTGAGCCCTTCTCATCTGAAATCAGTCAAGACTTATCCAAGACCAAGGGGACCAAAGCTCTGTGCCCTAATCTATAGTCAATGGCTAGAGGAGACTTGGATTTTCATTTGCCAACATTGGCCAAACCTACTTAGCAGTTGCCATTCACTATTCCTTGCAAAACAAACTTGCTCTACTATAAATAGAGCTCAGTTGTGATCAGTTTGAGTACACCAAAGCCATCTAACAGATGCTTTCCTCAAAATCTCTTTCTCTTTGCAAAAATGCCTTTCTTAGCAAGGTAGCTATCGGGTTTTGAGCTAGAGGGCAATTCCACTCAAACCAATCACTCACACACCTCACATACATCATATAGAAGTGATCCAAACACTTACATAACATCTGGAACATAGATTTCACAAAATCACCAGCCAGTTGCTCAAGTTCTTGACAGTTTTGCAGTTGAGGTGCCATCTTCAACTCCAAACCATTTCAATCCATTCCAAGCACTCAGAGACATCACTTGGCACCTAGGGAAGCTATCCACATCATTGGAACCTAGCTGTAACACCTCCAACACAAATCACGATCACCAGCTGCAAGTGGTAAGCATGAGCTCTTCTAACTCTATGATCCATGCAATTTTTGCTGCACAATAATTTGGCCATATGTTCATAATCATGCATGGAATGTTTTCCCTCAATTAATTACTTTGTTTGAATCGTGTATTAAAAATCCTAGCCTTCATGCAGAAATTAGGGTTCTTGAGGATTTTTCATGATTTCTTGTTATATGTTTAATTTAAATGAAATTAATTGACATAGACATGATCGTGAGGTTGAGACGAGCATAATGATATGTGGATTGCATGTTATAATCAAGTATTCAGTGAGATTGGAGAGAAAATGCAAATCTGGCCAAGCCCAGAACACGCGCGTGTTCTTGGTGTGTTCTTGGCGCCTTTTTTCAAAATTTGAATATTTGAATTTTGTGATTTTATTTAATTGATTCAAAAATTAATTTCTCTCTGAGTTTTAATGATTTTGAGTTGATTCTTTTTTTAATAATTCACAAAAATGTTAAAATATTGTATTTTATAAAAAAATCCCAAAAATATTATTTATTTCATATAATTGATATTTTTGCAAAGAATTAATATTTTAATTGTTTTTGACATTTTAAATATTTTTTCCACGTTGATTTTTCAACTTTTAATGCTTTCTAATTATTTAGTAGGTCAATACTTAATTTTTGAAGCATTAATCCAAGATCACAATTTGTTTTTCATATGTTAAACAATTTTGGTCATTTTAATTGAATTTTTATTCAATTAAATACATTTTTGAAAACAAATTAGGGTTTTTGGATTAATTCAACCCTCATAAATCATTTTAAAACTTTTTGGGCCTCTAATAGAGTGTAAGACCCAATCCTTTTTTTTTACCAAATCATTTTTGGGCCTCAGTGTATTGTATAAGTCCTGATACCGTCAAAAACAAACGGCGCGATCGTCGCCTTTTAAAAATAACCTTATGGGCCTTTTCTTGAGCTATAAGACCCATTCAAAATTTTTGGGCCTCTAATAGAGTGTAATACCCAAACCCCTTTTAACCAAAACATTTTGGGCCTCACTTATTGTATAAGTCCCTCTGCATTAAAAGAAAACCTCGGCGCGATCGCCATTTTTAAACGGAAAAATCAATTGGGCCTACCCTCGTGTTACCAGCCCCACTCTTTTTCTTTAAAACTTTTGGGCCTCTTGAGAGAGTGTAAGACCCATCCCTTTGTACAGAAAACCTTTTTGGGCCTCAGTCACTTGTATAAGTCCCTCTGTACAAATTCAAAACAGTGCGCTCACTGATAAAACCCTGGGTCTCTCCTTGAGCTGTAAGCCCCAAATCTTTCTTTTTCAAAGCACTTTCTCCTTTGATTTTGAATATACTATTGTTTTCAATCTTTCTTTGTTGAACAACTAACCAAACAGCATGGAAGCTCTACAACCGAGTAAGGGGTTATTGCTTTCATTTACCGCTTTCATATACATATAACTGTATTGTGGGGCTGTTTCACTGTAAGTCTTCTTTCATAAACTCATATCAACTGTGTAATGATAGTATAGATATTTAGAGTTTCCCCGGCAACTACGTCTAGAACTAGGTGACGCCGTTTCGTTTGTAGAAATAGACAACGAGATCCCCAATAGGATCACCAGATACAGTCTTCTCTCAGACTGTCCTCATTAGGAATCCTCAAGAAACTCTACTCCCAGAGATGAATGTATTCTCCGTGAATGGCATCTTTGAGTTTCTTCCAAATTCTCGAACTTTCCTAACTTGATCTATTCCTTGTGAATAGCTTGCCTTGAATTTCTCGGGGTTTGGGGACCCACTGGCTTCTTAAAAGCAATCGGCCTCCTCTTGGGCATCGTAGAAGGACCCATAGGCTTCCTAAAAGCAACCCAGCCTCCTCTTGGGCTTAGTACAAGGACCCTACGGCTTCTTAGAAGTAATCACAGCCTCCTCTTAGGCTTCGTATAATGATCTCTTCCTCCGGGAATGATAGCCTCCTCTTGGGCTTAGTACAAGGACCCGTCGACTTCTTAAAAGTTTATAGCCTCCTCTTGGGCTTCGTACAAATTGTTCCGACGACCTCCTAGAGGTATAGGAACAGAACTTAGTCATCTGCATAGAACAGTCCTTTCAAAGAGTCTACTACTGTTTTTCAAAACATAGTACAAAGATGGAACTCTAGACACGGACAGTCTAATCTCCTTGAGTCTCAAAGACCTTCTCAAGTGACCCATTCGTTAAATAGGAAGGAAACCTGCAGACTCGGACAGTCTCAATACCCTTCGGATTTCCCGCTTCCTTAAAGAACAGGAATAACCCGGATCCCTGAATCAAATCCCTGAGTACAGTGTTGCTCATATAAGAACTGATTTTCTCTTTAAAATCAGTATACTGGACCTGTCACTTAACTGAACAGTCACCATAGCCTCCTCTTGGGCTTTGTACAATGATCCTCCCCAGCAGAGTCAAACAACGTTTAGCCTCTCTCTCGGGCTTTGTACGAGACACATAAGAGACTCCCTCGTTGAGTCAGTCACCCCTTTCACCTCCATCTCGGACTTTGTACGAGATACAAAAAGGTTCTTATTGAGCCAAACGAACTTTCGCCTCCATCTCGGGCCTTATACGAGATACCAAAAGATTCCATCATCGAGTCAAAACCTTTTAGCCTCTCTCTCGGGCCTTGTACGAGACACATAATAGCCTCCTCTTAGGCTTTGTATAATAAAACCACTGGTTATTCCAATTAACCTTTTAGCATCAAAGTTGTGCCTCGTTCACAGTACACAAACTTCAACAACTCTTTCCCCTTCATCTAATAGCTGTAAGCGGCAAGCCTCTGGATCATCTACATCCATGCCACTGTCCCTCTTTTAGCATGAGAAATTCCAAAGGAAAGATGGCATTGCTCTACACTGAGTTAAAGTCTTCCCCTTCAGGTTAAAAACCCCCCTATAAAGGAAATATGGCATTGCCGGATTCGCATATCCCGATTAAAGTAATTCTCCTTTATAACCAGTCACCCAACAGTTGTGACAGACAAACCCTTCTTTAGAGGTGACAAATTCTCTCTAAAGTCAACACCCTTTTGGCTTCATATCTTGGGCTTTGAACAAGATACAGATACACTCTTCAGCTTCACATCTTGGGCTTCGAACAAGATACCGACTACCTTTTCGCTTCACGTCTTGGGCTTTGAACAAGACACCAAAACAACCATTTCCTCCCATAGAATAGGAGGAACTACGAACGCTCTGATTTCCCTGTTTTGGATAAACGGGAATACGTAGGCATAAGATTGAAAGAAAAATCTTAGCGAGCATACTAAACAAAAAACCCAAATCCCATATCTCCATCAATCAAAAGCAGTAATTCAAAAACATCAGTCCTAACATCCTAATCCTTGTTCCCCGCCAGAAACCCTCTGTCGAAATGAAAAGAAAGAAACCGTATTGGCGAAAATACAAATAACCAGTACAAAGGTCCCCCACATTGATAGCATTCGTAACCTAACAGACCGCTGTTTAAATTTAGTATGCAAAGCAGGGTTAATTGGAGACATCTATTTCCCTTCCTTATTCAGCTCACAATAGAATAAAAAATGAATCGACCTGTAGTTAACGCTCAAACCGCAGAGAGCGACCAGCGCTTAAGAACCGCGTCCAAAATCGCTCGCTACACACCCTAAATGAAGGATCATTTGTTTCAGATGGAATGTCCCATTTGTCATCCCCAGAAGAGTTTTTACCTCTGAGAACCAGTGATTGGATTTTCTCCCCAGTAGAACCTACCCTTTGAAAAGCAAGAACGAGTTTCTATCCCTAGAAGGTTTGTACCTCCGGGAACTAGAACGAACGCAGGAATCCCTATTCCCAAATGAAATCACTAGTTTTAATATCTCCAGAGATACCCCTCATCTCCCGAGTGGCCGAGTATCCAGTTGTACTCATCGTCAGTCTGTATGTCATGTCTGTTTTGTCAGCATAAGCATTTCATACATACATCATGCATAATTTATTCATACTCACATTCATATTGTATATCATATTTCGATCACTTTGGTCACGTTTATCCCCAGGTGATAAATGTTCTCTCTCCATTAGAGTTGTCAGTTTTCTATTCCACACTTGGATAGGATAAAATCCCGATTGGAGTTCTTTCCTCATCAGGAAAATGTACTATCTAAACAAGCACTCTCCAGTTTATTCCTGGATTGAAGTCTGTCCTTGACCACTTTGACAACTTGAACCTCTGAAAGCCAAGAAAACATTTGGATATGCACCTTTGGAACATCACTCTTCACTATTGAAGATGATATTTTACTTTCCCGGATTAAAGAAAATCCCCAACGAAAGCCTCTTAATAAATGACTCTTGGCAATATGGATATCACATCCTCCAAGAAATATTTACCGATTGGCAAATAAAGAAATCAGTTCTTGCCCTCGTAGATTTCCAAGTAAACTCAACAAATGCCAGTCTCTCCCCGAGAAGTTTGTCTTACTTTCAAAGAGGTCATCAGCACCTCAAAAATGAATTACATCACATGGCGTCTCTCCGAAAAAGTCTCGAAGGAAAGTATAATGTAACCTCTCCAAGCAAATGGCATCTCCGACTTAGAAGTTTGTACACCTCTGTAGTTTAGACAAATGGCTATCCCCAGCAAGTCTGACATCAATATTTTTCCATCTAATGGCATCTCCCCAGTAAATCCCGGCAAGAAGTTTGATGAAAACCATCACAGATAGCATTCCTTGTCAAGAAAAGAGCTCGACAAGAAGAAACTGAGACCAGTTCTATGGCTGAAGACCAGGATCGAGGGGAAGTTTATTTCAAAAGAAATTGAGATCAGTTCCATGTCTAAGACCAGGATCCAGGGGAGGTTTATTCCAAGAAACTGAGACCAGTTCCATGGTTGAAGACCAGGATCGAGGGGAATTTTATTTCAAAAGAAACTGAGACCAGTTCCATGGCTGAAGACTAGGATCAAGGGGAGGTTTATTCCAAGAAAACTGAGTCCAGGTCCGTGGCTAAAGACCAGGATCGAGGGGAAGTTTTACCCTTTTCTAAGTAGCATTACTTAACAAAAGAAAATGGACGAGCAAATCAACTACCATTCACAACCACGGTCAAAATTTTGGGTATTATGATATTTAATCCTCTTTTACCATGAACGCCCGAATATCTTCGCCATTCGCACCTTCAGGTCCAAGAAGATTAAATAGGGGCATCTGTTAAACCCTAAATTTTGACCACAAGATTTCACATCAATGTGAAAATCATCACCACAATATGAAGGTACCTTCATGCCTCATCAATCCTCTCAAAGATTGTTGAGCATTCACCTCAACCAAGGATTAGGGTTTTTTAGCCCTCTTAGAGCATTCAGGCAAAGGATCAATCAAGAATTGAAATGATCTTCAACTTTTCAAACCTCTCAAACATCCATGAAGGATCAAGAGGTATCCTACATCTAGAATCAAGCACAAGAATGCAAGATTTCAAGTTGATCAAGCCTTAAGATCACCAGTGTCATCAAATTAGGGTTTTGGTCGACCAAGGCATCCAGAGGGAAATTTTCATCTGGGCATGAGCCAATACTTCAAAATATGATTCTAGAAGCTTAAAGGTACCTCCTGAGTCCAATCATGAGTTCCAAATAGGCTTAGGGGATGCATTAATAAAAAATCATGAATTAGGGTTTCTTGACCTAATTCACCCCTATGTTGACTTTTGGAACAAAGCATGAGCCAAGACCTCAAGAAATGTTTTGAAGAACTCAAATATCTTATATTGATCCTCTCACAAGTTTAAATTGACACAAATAACTTGATTTATGAGCAATATAAAGATCCAAATTCATCTGGACCATAAACTAGGGTTTTTGAGAAAAAGTCAACGCCACCTTTGACTTTTGACCAAGACATAATCTCAAACCTCGAGACATGATTCAAAACACCCTAAAACACCTAAGGAATTCACCCATTAGGTTTGATTTAGCCCAAGGACTTGATTTCATAAAGGATCAAAAAGTTTGAAATTCATCTGATAAAAGTCAACAGTGATCAAAAACCAAGTTTGACATTTGAGATTTTTTGACAAATATGGCCTCCTCAAGCCAAGAACAATGTCAACTTATGATTTGGACCATGATCAATCAAGAAAAAACAAGAAAAGTGAGGTTACTTGCAAAAAGGACAACCTTGAGAAACTTAAAATCTCACTAAGTGTTATACCCCAAATTTTACCCTCAGATCCTCTGATCATTGTCATGTCATCTTAGGTCATCTGTCTTAGTACATTGCAGTTTTTAGTCCATTATTCACTAGTCGTGCATTTTTCTATTTAAATTTTATCGCCTGATATTTTTCTTATTTTTGTCTATTTTGTCTTGTAGATTTCTTATGTTTTTTTAATTGAATTTTTTTTAGACGTAATCTCTAGATTTAATTTTATCTTTGAATTTTTAGAACTTTTTGTTTTTCGTTTAGAATTTTGTTTATTTTATCTATTATTTTTAAATCTTTGGATTCATTTATTATTAATATAGTTTATTTATTTATCTTATTATTTTTATTATTATCATGACTATTTGTTACTATTATTATTCTTCATTATTATATTTTATAATTATCATTATCATTTTCATTATTATTATTATTATTATTATTATTTATTATTATTATTATTATTATTATTATTCTTGTACGAACCTACTTCGCCACCCTACTTTCCCTTGGAACCTTAACCACAGTCAAGAGTTCTTTACCCCCGTTGAGGGGAACAACGTACGCTCTGATTTCTCAAGTTCATCTTGAGAATACGTACGCATAGGATTGCGAGATCCTAGCGAGCTACCTTTTTCTTTTTCCACCTTTTACCTTTTTCCTTTACATCCAGTGCCTTCTTGGATTTCACCCTTTTTTGGATTCTATATATTCTTTTTACACCCTTTTACCCCGTATTGAGGGGAACTACGAATGCTCTGATTCTTTTTAGCCCAGATACATAGGCACGAGATGCGATGTCTTGGCGAGCATACTTAGTGTACATACCCTTAGGTCTTTACCTTTACCCTTAGCAGATCCCTTTAGTAAGCAAACACAACATAACACAAATATAAACAAGAGGTTCCTGTAGAATACTTCAGATACTTAGGGTGCTAATACCTTCCCTTAGTATAACCAACCCCCGAACCTTAGATCTCTTAGCTGTGTTCCTACATAGCGCACTTAGGGTTTTTCGATCTTTACCCTTTCTTTTGGATAAATCAAAGTTCTGTGGTGAATTTCAAAGTTTTGTGATGCAAGTTAATTAATAGCTTGTTATCCGATTCTCACCGCAACAGAAATGGCGACTTCACTGGGGACCTCCCCTAAGAGGGTTAAGCCTATCTTGTTTGTATTTGTGTTATCTTACATGTTTGCTTGCTTGTATATCTGTACTTATTCATATCTGTATATATACATGTTGTGCTTGGGTTTCTCTGTGTGCAGGGTTGCTACTCTTTGAGTGGTGAGGTTATGTCCTATACCCGGGCTTGAGTGCACCTATGATAGGACGATGGTACATTCAAGAAGACTTTGAGGGAGTTTATTCCCGAAAAAGTTGACTTGAGACACCATCACTCAGTTAAGGTCCTCTTGAGAGTTTAGTCATGTTGAACGAGTCTATTCGTGAAAACGTTACTACTTTCAACCTAGGTGCCCTTGATATTGAGAACCGTAGTTACCTTTAACCCCACTTGGCCTTTTAGGATGTAGTGCGGTGACCATGAGGGAGTCTATTCCTGAAATAGTTGTCACGCGATACTACACTCGGACGAGACTCTCTTGAGAATATTATTGACTACCGAGTCATTCGGGAAATCGATAATATCCGAAAGATGGGTTGTTGACTTTGGGAACTTCTTAGAACCCTGTTTTACGGATACAAGAACCCTAGTACACACCCTGTGGTTGGTTCTTTACCCAAACTCCATGCTGTGATCTCGAACCTTTGATCCTGTTGCATGTGTTTCGCATCCTGTTTGCATTGGATATCATTTGTATCTTTGCATGATTCATTGCATACGTCTGTCTGTCCTGTTACTCATCTCCAGCTGTCTCTATATTCCAGAGTTTGTTTGTGAGACGTCAAGTTGATTCCTCGACACCGATATAGGACTAGAGCTAACATCAGATGCAGAATATCAAGAACAACCCTCTGCCAAGGCAAGTGAAGCTTCAGTCGACTTCAGGAGCTACTTTTTATAGACAGGACAACTCATTTTTGTTTCTGATTTGTCACTAGACCATGTTTCTTATTGTTTGCATTTTCCTTATCTTTATTAGCTGTTTGCTTTCAAATGATGTTTGTAATTTCAAAATTAATGAAATGAGCATTTGTAACTTTTTGATTCAATTCATTTGTGTTTGCTATTTACTTCTTAATGCTTTCTCTTTCAAAAAAAAAATCTCTTGTCCACTTTCTTTTCGACTATGCAAAGATTGGAGGAGGATGATGAAAACGTTATACCCATAATTGTTGTTGGTACGCTTTCAAATCAAAACTTTGCTAACGATGTAAGGCATTATTTCAATCCCCAAACACTGGAGACATAAGGAAGATAACCCGTCTTTAACCCCTTCGAGCCATGAAGTAGGAGTTTCTTTTCTTTACAAATAAAAACCCACAATCTTAACCTGGGGCAGGGTAGTTCTCAGTTAACTGGATTGTGCATTCAATTACAAGAGTTTCAGGCAAGACGCCTTTCAACAAATGTTCACAAACTTTCCTTCGCACACAACAAGCAAGTGTCAAAGATGTCTTTCAAGTTAAACGCCAATGATGGTTCGCCGAAATCATTAAGCCAGGCGTTCACAACCTTTCAACTCCTCCAAATTAAATGAACAAATGTAGTACAAGTTGTTCCCAAAGTGATAAATGAAGAAGGGTCATCAAGAAATACTTACTCAAAGAATGAGCCGAGTCCCTTTTGAGGTAAAAGCTAAGAAAGGTGTGAAGCTCATGACCTTACCCTATACAAAGAGAAGAAAGAACAAGCTTGTATGACAACCAAAAGTTGTAAGGAAATAGTGACGGTCATCTCAAGTCCATTGAATTTTGAACCATCATCATTACTATCATCAGTGCAATTTCCAACATATGGGAACCTGAGTGCATAGTTTGAGTTAACTGAGCATATGACTGGAGTTCATCACGTAGATTGGGTGGGCACAAATAAACTTTGAGCCTTTATCTTTTGTTTCTTAAACCGTGAACCAAGCCACGTTATAACCCTCAAAAGACCTAACTGGAGCAAGGTTATTTTGAAAGCATACTACAGCAAGGTTACGTAAACTGACTCTAAAAGATCTTTGCGGATCATCTGTTTTGGCATCACACCTTTTGCTTAAAATTTTCACTTTAATGTCTTGAACCACCGTGTTTTGACTAATAACTCATATACTTTGCCTCTTTCAAAAATGATTGATTTCAAAATTTGCATGAACTTTTCATTTACCACGTTTGTATGAACATTTTTTTTGCTTGCAAACTATCTTTCCTCTCAAGGAATTTTCAAACAATTAAGAAACTTGGTCAGTGATCCTATCAGGGGCAAGTTCTTTCCAAATCCTGTTGCAGATTCAGTTCAAGATTTGTTGTTCAGGGGCAAGTCCTTCTCAGAATTGGTTTATTCAGAAGAGTTTTCAAGACTCATACTGGGGCAAGCTTTCCCAGTGTACAGCAAAGTAGTCATTTCATAATCATTCAAGCTGAAGCAGTGATCAGTTCATCTACAACAGTCAGCTAGTCTGGGGCAATTTACTTAAAGAATCCCCATGCAACTTTCCATCCTTCCTACAAGGACTATCAACTTGATACAGTTTACCAATGTGGAAGAGATGTGTCCAGCAATAGCATCTCTAGTCCCCAAGCAGAATGGCAGTGATCCCCATGTTGAGGAATCAGTCTTCCAATCTTGTCTTCTCCCCAAAAGAGTCGAGCGGTGTCTTTACATCCAATGCCTTCTTGGATCTCTATCTTTCTCACGTTTATCTGATGCTTTTCCAGAATTTTATCGCTTTTACCATCTGATACTTTTCCGGATGTGTCTCTCTATTTGATGTTTTTCCATATTGAGTCTTTTGTTCTGATGTTCTTCCAGAACTTATCTGATGTTTTTCCAGATATTTCGCTTCGTTATTCTGATGCTTTTCCGGAACGACATCGCTTTTACCATTTGATGCTTTTCCGGATGTGTCTCTCTATCTGATATTTTTCCAGATTGAGTCTTTTGTTCTGATGTTCTTCCAGAACCTATCTGATGTTTTTCCAGATATTTCGCTTTGTTATTCTGATGCTTTTCCGGAACGACATTGCTTTTACCATCTGATGCTCTTCCGGATGTGTCTCTCTTTCTGATGTTTTTCCAGGCTGAGTCTTTTGTTCTGATGTTCTTCCATAACTTAGCTGATGTTTTTCCAGATAATCACTTCGTTTATCTGATGCTTTTCCAGAATTTCATCGCTTTTACCATCTAATGCTTTTCTGGATGTGTCTCTCTATCTCATGTTTTTCCAGATTGAGTCTTTTGTTCTAATGTTCTTCCAGAACTTATCTCACGTTTTTCCAGATATTTCGCTCCGTTATTCTGATGCTTTTTTGGAACGACATCGCTTTTACCATCTGATGCTTTTCCAGATGTGTCTCTCTATCTGATATTTTTCCAGATTGAGTCTTTTGTTCTGATGTTCTTCCAGAACTTATCTGATGTTTTTCCAGATATTTCGCTTCATTATTCTTATGCTTTTCCGGAACGACATTGCTTTTACCATCTGATGCTTTTCCGGATGTGTCTCTCTTTCTGATGTTTTTTCAGATTGAGTCTTTTGTTCTGATGTTCTTCCAGAACTTAGCTGATGTTTTTCCAGATAATCACTTTGTTTATTCTGATGCTTTTCCGGATTGACATTGCTTTCATCATCTGATGTTTTTCCGGATGTACCTTTCTCTTTCTGATGTTCTTCTAGATTGAGTCTTTTGCTCCTGATGTTTTTTTCAGAGCACTTTTTATGTCTATCTGATGCTCTTCCAGATATGACCTTGTTTATCTGATGTTCTTCCAGATATAATGTTGCTTATCTGATGCTCTTCCGAATATGTCTTCAAAACCCTTTTCTCGTACATTTAATGCTCTTCTAAATGTTTTGGATGTATCTTCAGAATTCTTGTCTTCATTTAAGGCTCTTCTAAATGATTCGGATGTATCTTCAGAATTCTTGTCTTCATTTAATGCTCTTCTGAATGTCTCTGTTGTCAGTTTGTTTCCCGGAGTTTATTCAATGCTTTTCTGAATACCTCTGATGTTTGCTTGTCTCATGTATCTCCAAGTTTTTCCCCGCCTCATTCAATGATCTTCTGAATGTCGTGACTAGTGTCTTTTCATCCAATGCCTTCTTGGATCTCTACCTTTCTCATATTCATTTGATGCCTTCTCAGATATTGCGAGTTATACCTTTCATTCAAAGCCATTATTGGATGACTGTGTCTTTACATCCAATGCCTTCTTGGATTACCCGTCTATCTCATTTCATCTGATGCTTTCTTGAATATTATTGAGTTTACCTTTCATTCAAAGCCATTATTGGATGTCTGGCTTCTTTACCATCCGATGCCTTTCCGGATGTGTCTCTCTTTCTGATGTTTTTCCAGATCGAGTCTTTGTTCACTTTTATCTAAAGCCATTATTAGATATTGTGAGTTATACCTTTCATTCAAAGCCATTATTGGATGTCTGGGTTCTCTACCATCTGATGCCTTTCCGGATGTGTCTCTCTTTCTGATGTTTTTCCAGATCGAGTCTTTGTTCACTTTTATCTAAAGCCATTATTAGATATTGTGAGTTATACCTTTCATTCAAAGTCATTATTGGATGTCTGGTTTCTTTACCATCCGATGCCTTTCCGGATGTCTCTCTTTCCGATGTTTTTCCAGATTGATTCTTTGTTCACTTTAATCTAAAGTCATTATTAGATATTATGAGTTACGTTTCATTCAAAGCCATTATTGGATGTCTGTTTCTTTACCATCCGATGCATTTCCGGATGTGTCTCTCTTTCTGATGTTTTTCCAGATCGAGTCTTTGTTCACTTTTATCTAAAGCCATTATTAGATATTGTGATTATACCTTTCATTCAAAGCCGTTATTGGATGTCTGGTTTCTTTACCATCTGATGCCTTTCCGGATGTCTCTCTTTCTGATATTTTTCAGATCGAGTCTTTGTTCACTTTTATCTAAAGCCATTATTAGATATTGTGATTATACCTTTCATTCAAAGCCATTATTGGATATCTGGTTTCTCTACCATCCGATGCCTTTCTAGATGTGTCTCTATTTCTGATGTTTTTCCAGATTGAGCCTTTGTTCACTTTTATCTAAAGTCATTATTAGATATTGTGATTTGTACCTTTTGTTCAAAGCCATTATTGGATAACTGGTTTCTTTGCATTCAATGCTATTCTTGAATGTAGTCTCTGTTCACATTCATCTAAAGCCATTATTAGATATTGTGATTTGTACCTTTCGTTCAAAGCCATTATTGAATGTCTGGTGTCCTTTTATCCAATGCCTTCTTGGATTACCCTGCTTTGTTCACTTTCATCTGATGCCTTCTCAGATTTAATATTTCATCTCATTCTTATCTGATGCTTTCTCAGATGTTGATTTGTACCTTTCGTTCAAAGCCATTATTGAATGTCTGGTGTCCTTTTATCCAATGCCTTCTTGGATCCCTACTTTGTTCACTTTTATCTAAAGGCATTATTAGATATTATGAGTCTACCTTTCATTCAAAGCCATTATTGGATGTCTGGTTTCTTTTGACCATCTGATGTTTTTCCGGATGTGCCTTTCTCTATCTTTTCTGGCTTTTCTTGAAGATCTCGTTTGAACTCTTCAGTATAAGAAAATCCTAGAAAATCTTGTATTGATGTCTGTCCTTTTATTTCAAATTGATCCCCATAAGAGATCATGTCTTCTTTCTGGTTCCATACCCAGTAAAGAGTGTGCTTTTATTTTCCCCAGTGTTTCCTCAGAGTCTCCCCATTGAGTCTCTTATGTTGGTTAGTCTGTATCCCCAGTGAGTTTTCCTCGTGGATACGAACCTTCATCCTTTCCCAGTAAGCTCTCTGTGGTGGTTTGCTCTTTATCTTTGGTGTTTTGCTTGCCCGTATCTTTGCAATATCATCATATCATCGTACTAGAAGTTCATGGCATGTCATCATTTGCATGTTTGCCGCTTGTACTTAGCATCTGCATTCCATCTAAGGGAAAAAATTTCAGTTTGCTATATTTAAATACCTTTCACCTTGATGTCCCGAGGATTTCCATTCCTCGTGCCATCCGGTAAGCTATTTAAATAAGGGCAACTGTTATACCCTAAATTCTACCCTCAGATCCTCTGATCATTGTTATGTCATCTTAGGTCATCTGTCTTAGTGCATTTGCAGTTTTTAGTCCATTATTCACTAGTCGTGCATTTTTCTATTTAAATTTTATCGCCTGATATTATTCTTATTTTTGTCTATTTTGTCTTGTAGATTTCTTATCTTTTTTTAATTGAATTATTTTTTAGACGTAATCTTTAGATTTAATTTTATCTTTGAATTTTTAGAACTTTTTGTTTTTCATTTAGAATTTTGTTTATTTTATCTATTATTTTTAAATCTTTGGATTAGTTTATTATTAATATAATTTATTTATTTATCTTATTATTTTTATTATTATTATGACTATTTGTTACTATTATTATTCTTCATTATTATATTTTATAATTATCATTTTCATTATTATTATTATTATTATTATTGTTATTTATTATTATTATTTATTATTATTATTATTGTTATTATTCTTGTACGAACCTACTTCGCCACCCTACTTTCCCTTGGAACCTTGACCACAATCAAGAGTTCTTTACCTCCGTTGAGGGGAACAACGTACGCTCTGATTTCTCAAGTTCATCTTGAGAATACGTAGGCATAGGATTGCGAGATCCTAGCGAGCTACCTTTTTCTTTTTCCACCTTTTACCTTTTTCCTTTACATCCAATGCCTTCTTGGATTCCACCATTTTTTACCTTTACATCCGATGCCTTTTTGGATTCTATATTTTCTTTTTACACCCTTTTACCCCATATTGAGGGGAACTACGAATGCTCTGATTCTTTTTAGCCCAGATACGTAGGCACGAGATGCGATGTCTTGGCGAGCATACTTAGTGTACATACCCTTAGGTCTTTACCTTTACCCTTAGCAGATCCCTTTAGTAAGCAAACACAACATAACACAAATATAAACAAGAGGTTCCTGTAGAGTACTACAGATACTTAGGGTGCTAATACCTTCCCTTAGTATAACCAACCCCCGAACCTTAGATCTCTTAGTTGTGTTCCTACATAGCGCACTTAGGGTTTTTCGATCTTTACCCTTTCTTTTGGATAAATCAAAGTTCGGTGGTGAATTTCAAAGTTTTGTGATGCAAGTTAATTAATAGCTTGTTATCCGATTCTCACCGCAACACTAAGTAATGGAAAAAAGTTATTTTTACACAACTTTGCAAGACCATAACTTGTGATCCAAGTAACCATTTTCTTTCATCCAAAGCTCAAATGATAGGTCTTGTTACATACTACAAGTTTGTCAACTACACTACATTCCAAATCTTTATGGATTGATCAAAATCACAAAAATTAAGAAATGAACTTTTTCTTGACACTTAGAAAAATTTTAGGCAGAATCTGTCTCGTGTTTTTCCCAACTTCAGAGGGAATTTTCATCATGATCCAAGATGAACCAGGACCAGATGTAAACATCAAAGTTGAAGTATGATATGTGGGCCTTTTAAAAAGTACAAGAGCCTCCCATGATTCAATTTAAGCAAGAAGTTATAAGCCTCACAAAATGGCAATTTTCATCCTGATTTTTCAAGACAGATTTCACAACACAATTTGGTTTTGTCATTTTTGTGACTTAGCAAGCCTTGTCACCATGCAAGACAAGTTTCTAAGATGTAATGCACCTGTTATCTACAGAGGAATCATACCATAGAGCCTTGTAAGTCAAAACACTATCCCTTAGGCATGTGAAATTCAATATTGCGAATCCAAAATCTCCAAGTTTGTCATGAAGCATTAAAAGGATGCATAGAGGTGGCATGTATCAGTCCATAACAATCCAAATGATTCAAGCTTAATCCAAGAATCAGAATACCATAGGCCTGCAAGTTCAGTTCAAGTCAATGGCTAGAGGTGACTTTGGACTCCTAGCCATATCCATTGGATAATAGGATGAACCAGCCCATATTCACTATTCCTTGCAAAACAAACTTCCTCTACTATAAATAGAGGTCATTTGTGATTATTTTAAACACACCAAAACATCATAATACATGTTTTCCACCATTTCCCTCTTGAACCTCAAAAATTCATTTTCAAAGAAGTGAGAATCGTGTTTTGAAATAGAGAGCAATTCAACTCAAACCAATGGTTCTAATACCTCACATACATCATATATGAATGATCTAAACACTTGAACAACATTTGTAACACCAGATTCATCAAGTTCATACCTCACCCCAAAGCCATCTACAGTTAGTGTCGTGCCCACCAATCCAGAGGTTTTCAATCCATTTCAAGCTTCTCAACACACTCCCTAGGGTCCATTGAAGCTGTCCAAATTATTCAAACACATCTATAACACCTACAACAGAGGATTCGAATTCCTCTTGCACAGGTAAGCCTGAACTCTTCAAACTCCATGATACATGCATCATAAATGTGTTTTCAAATTACCAACATGTTTCTGCAATTATGTAGAGTGTTTCCCCTCAATCAATTGCTTTTTATCTATCATGTATAAAATTTCATAGTGTTCTTGCAAAAATTATGGTTCATCTGTTCTTCACGTGATTTCTCACTCTACACTTAAAAGAAATGCAATTAATTGGTATCATTGAAATCCTTGTTCAAAAACACACAACTTTCATGTTTGAATTGTGCAAAATCATTACGTATTGAGAGAGATATGAGAGGTTTTGCAAATCATCCATGGCGGGCACGAGCGAGGAAGAAGAAGGAGTCGTTGGCGCCCTTTTTCATATTTTTGAATTTTTAATTTTTTTTTAATATTTTCAAAAATTCATATCTCTCTCATTTTTAATCTTTTTCAAATGATTTTTTAAACATAAATCATTTATACATTTTAATATTTTATTCCACACAAAAATCAAAAAAATATTTTATATTTGATATATTTTTGAATTTTTTAAAGAATGTCTTTTTAATTGTTTTAAACATTTTAAAATGAATTATTTCTCTTGATTTTTCAAAACCAATTGAATTTCAAACCATCTAGTGAATAAAATATCTATTTTCAAACATTTATCAAAGGTCACAACATGTTTATTAAATATATTTGATATTTTTTTATTTAATTTTCCTTTAAGAAATGCATTTTATTTAAATTAGGGTTTTTCCTTGATTTTAAATCTTTCAAAACTTCATTTGAAACACTTTTGAGCCTCTAATAGAGTGTAAGACCCAACCCCTTTGTAAATAAATAATTTCTTGGGTCTCTGCCATAGTATAAGTCCCGATACAATAATGGTGCGTCCACTGTTTTTCATCTGGGCCTCTCCTTGAGTATAAGCCCCACTCTTCTTTCTTTCAATAAACATTTTGGGACTCTAATAGAGTATAAGACCCAAACTCTATGTACATAAACAAAATTTTGGGCCTCTGCTATAGTATAAGTCCTACAACGTCTTTCGGTATCACAATGCGATCACTGTTTTCAAAATAAGTCATTTGGGCCTCTCCTTGAGTATAAGCCTCAATCTTTTGTACATAAACTTTGTTTTAACAATAAACAATCTCCATGGGCCTCTCCTTGAGTTGTAAGCCCCATACCTCTATTTTCAAAATCATCTGTCTGTTTTAAGTTGGTACTAAGAGGAGCATTATTCCCGGTGAAACTGCTCTAAGACCACTTGGGCCTCTCTTTGAGTTATAAGCCCTAAACCTTCTTTTCATTCAAAACAACAACAAATTTCTTTCAAATTAAAATTCAAATTCAAAGTTTTTTTCTCAAAACTTTCTTCAATTTCTCAAAACCCTAATCATAAAGTTGTAATTAAAACAACAAATCACAATACACCTGGGCCTCTTTTCAGAGTGTAAGACCCAACATCTTTTCAAATTAATGCCTACTTGTTTATATATCTGTTAATTCACTTATTTTTATATACTTGTGCACACCTATCTAGAGTTTCCCCAGCAGTTAAGTCATCCTCAGTTTACCTTTTAGGTCAAACAGTAGGATACTCATAACTTAGTTCAATAACTAGTTCCCTCATAGGAAACTTCCCCAATACAGTCTGCCTCCTCCTGGGCTTTATTCAATATGGAACAAAGAAAGGAATTATTCCCGGTGAAACTTTTCTTAAGACTGTTAGAACTTAGAAACATATAAAAGAAATTCATTTCCCCAGAGAGGATTAATTCCCGGTGAAACCTCTTTTGAATTTCTTCAAACCTTGGAACTGTTCAACAAAGAAAGGATTATTCCTGGTGAAACCTTTCTTGAACTTTTCTTAGGCTTGGACCAACAGGCTTCTTAAAAGTTTCCCACAACCTCCTCTTGGGCTTAGTACAAGGACCACCAGGCTTCTTAAAAGTTCCTCCCAGCCTCCTCTTGGGCTTAGTACAAGGACCCAAAGGCTTCCTAAAAGCATAGGATATAATTTAGTCAACTATACTAGTTCCATCCTCAGGAAAGTCAAAACTCTAGGACATCCAATCAGTCAAAAATTGATCTTCATCTCTAGAACCCTCGGCCTCCTCTTGGGCATCATACAAAGATCTTTCTTCAACCAGAGTCTGCCTCTTCTTAAAAGACTTGGACAGTCTCAGCCTCCCCTTTGGGCTTCATACAATTAGATTTGGAAAGTCTCACCCTCATAGCCTCCTTTTGGGCTTAGTACAAGGACCCACATGCTTCCTAAAAGCATAGGATAGATCCTGATCATTTTTACCAATACATCAATTCCCAGAAGAGTCAAAACCTCTAAGGTTTTTAAACTCATTTTTAAATCCCTCTGGACCCCCAACAAGGCTTAAATTTCATCTTAGAAATCCCCATCCAGGGTCAAATTGACATCAACAAATCCACGTTACTTCAAGAAATTCATGAGGGATCGTTTGGAACTCACGCCAATGGTTATGCTATGTTAAAGAAACTTTTGAGAGTTGGGTATTACTGGTTAACTATGGATTCTGATTGCATCTAATATGCCATAAAATGCCATAAGTGCCAAATTTATGCTGATAATGTGCATGTGCCTCCAACGTTGTTGAATGTTTTATCATCGCCATGGTTTTTCTCAATGTGGGGCATCGACATGATTGGGGCAATCGAACCTAAAGCTTCCAACGACCACCGATTCATTTTAGTTGCCATTGATTAATTTACAAAATAGGTAGAAGCACTACTACGAAAAACCCATTTAACAACGGTTGGGAATGACATATAATGACTGGGCGAGGACGTTGTTATGTAAATTGTCGTTGTATGTATGATACTTACAACCACAGCCTTGTAGGCGTTGTAATAAACTGGAAAGCGCTCTAACTATCACAACGAATTTTACAATACACTGTTGTAATAAAAATAATTGTCCTTGGTTCGATTCTCAGCAGCGCAGTTTTGATATTTATTTTTTCCTGGACAGCGCGCCAGATATTATAACGGTTATGAAATATAACCGTCGTTAAAGTTTCTGCAAAATTAACAAATATGATCCTGCTTTTATAATTAATCCCATTTTCTACCTGTATTATTGTTCTCCATATCACAACACAGCAGAAAAATACAATTCACATTTTGTGATAAAGTTTTCATAATAATATTAATCGTATCATATTCATAATATCACATATACCACATTACAGTTTATCAGAACAAACAACCTACATAAATAAAATATCACATATACCATATTACAATTTACACACATTACATAACTTCACATAATTGTAACTTGGTGTATTAGTATCTTGTCTCTTGGTATCTTGTCTCTTGGTGTCTTGTCTCTTGGCCTGGTGTCTGGACTCAAAATACCTATGATTTCAAATAATTATACTTGTTAGTAAAAATACTTCTAAACTATAACATACAATTAATATATTATGAATAAATAATAAATTACGTACTTGTTAATTTTCCCATATGGCTTCTTCATGATCGAGTCGTATAGCATGTACGTAGGGCTGGAAATGAGTCGAGTCGAGTCGAACTCGCCTTAGCCCAGTTCGACTCGTTAAGAATTAGCCGAGTTCGAGTTCGAGTTCGAGTTCGAGTTCATCACGAACTTTTTTTTCAGCTCAAACTCGACTCGTTAAGAATTGGCCGAGTTCGAGTTCGAGTTCGAGTTCATCACAAACTTTTTTTTCAGGTCAAACTCGACTTGTTAGAAGTTCACGAATATCTCGGTTCAACTCGTTAGGTTGATCTTGTTAGGTTCAACTCGCTTATTTCACAGACTTAAAAGTAATTTTTTAAAGTCTATTTTATATATATATATATATATATTTGACATTTTAAATTAATATTTTTTAAATAAAAAATATAGAAATAAAATAAAAGTTATAAGATAGGAATTTATACGATGTTAATTTTATTTGTATAATTATTCGTAGAAATATTTTACTCACCTGAGAATATAAATTATCAATTAAAACCGTTAGATTAAAAGAAAATATGAGACTAAGATTTAGAAAAAATCTTTAAACCTACTCTTAAAGACAATATAATCTATCTCATATATAATCGAATTGACTCATGAACCTAACGAGTCGAATTATGTATAGTTCAAGTTCATATCATTTAGTTAACGAACTTAGTTTTTAGCTCATATTCAGCTCATTTGGTTCATGAACCTAGTTCAACGATTTAATTTTCGAATCGAATTTTGAACTATTTTCGAGTTGGTTTGGTTCATTGCCAGCCCTATGTACGACATCTCCATCAACTTCATCATATGAGGTGGGAACTTGTGTTGTGTAAGAAGGTGTGGACGAAATATGTAGACTTTCATCACTAAGAGGAATGTATTTTTCTTGGAGAACGATTGACCATTTCCCCGATTTGTCCGATGGATCGGTAACATAGAAAACTTGTTTTGCTTGAGAAGCCATGATGAATGGTTCTTTATTAAAAGATGCCTTGCCAAGGTCGACCCGGGTGAATCCTAAGTCATCAATGTCTACACCATTACTATTATTGAGAACCCACTTGTATTTAAATAAAGCCACTATGAAAATAACATAATCAATATCCCAAATCTCATCAATGACACTATAAAACGCGGTAATTGCCAATACCGAATTCTTATCTTTCAAACTAGAGAAATACATTGATTCGACTTCAACCATAACCCCACTATTTTGCATTGTACTATGATCATCTTTTGATTTTGTATAAAAGGTATAATGACCAATGTCGTATGCACTCCAGGTAATGACACAAAATTTTGGCTCGTACGACAACCATTTAAGTATCTCGGATGCACTACGATCATTAGATACACTTTTATTAAACCAATCCATGAATCTATTGTTATGCTCTATCAACAACAACTTATCACTCATTCGGGGATATTTTTTCTTCAAAAGTCTTTTGTGAGTATCTATGAAAGGTTGGACCTCATCTATATTATTCAATATATAGAAATGCGATTGAATAACTACATCCCGAGCCATTGACCTAACATTTAGACCTTGAATACCTCTTCCGTCTGTGTTAGCATGACGAGACTTTGGAATTCCTATAGAATCTGCATCCGACAAATAGTTTGTACAAAACTCAACAGCTTCTTCTGTGATGACAATCGAAGCTTTCGGTCGGTGATGATTCTTCGTATATCCTTTAAAGATCTTCATATATCGCTCTATTGGATACATCCACCTTAAATAAACTGGACCACAATTTTTTATTTCTCTTACGAGATGAACAAGTAAGTAAACCATAATGTCAAAAAATGATGGAGGAAAATACATCTCCAATTGACACACGATTATGGCAGCCTCATCTTCTAATTCATCCAATTTTTTGAAATCAAGAACTTTATTACATATGGCATTGAAGAATAAACACAGTCTCATTATAGTTACTCTCACATTTTTTGGAAGGATCCCTCGGATAGCCACTGGTAGAAGTTGTTGCATCAATACATGACAATCATGAGATTTTAGACCAATTAACTTAAGATCTTTCATTGATACAAGTTTCTTGATGTTTGATGAGTAACCTTGCATAACTTTAATACCTTGCAAACACTTTCAGAACATCTTATTTTCCTTTTTAGATAGAGTCTGACATGCTAGAGGCAAATAAGTTCTTTTTCCTTTCTTTATTGGAGGCAATTGTTTTCGTATACCCATCTTCTCCATATCAAGACGGGAAGTCTTACTATCTTTAATTTTGCCCGAAATGTTTAGAAGTGTGCCAATCAAACTATCACACACATTTTTCTCCACGTACATCACATCAAGACAATGTCTAACATCAAGACTTGACCAATAAGGAAGATCAAAGAAGATGAACCTCTTTTTCCATATATTTTTCGCAACTGCCCCTTTTTCTTTTTCTCTCTTCCCACCTTTTTCTTTTTCTCTCTTCCCACATTTTTCTTTTTCTCTCTTCCCAAAGACAACATTAATGTGTTCCTGCCGTTGATAAACTTCATCCCTGGTTAAAGGTTTAGTAGCCTCACCAAACTCTTGCTCTCCATTAAAAGCCTTTCGCAATCTACGATAAGGCTGAGCCGGTTTTAGAAATTTTTGATGCCCAAGGTAAACGGTCTTTTTTTCAAACTCAAGTTGGTGATAACAAGTATCATCTTCACATATAGGACACGCTTTATGTCCTTTGACACTGTATCTAGCCAAGTTACCGTAAGCCAGAAAGTCGTTAATTGTGCAAAATAACATTGCACGCATATTAAACTTTTCCCCAGAATATGCATCATCAACTTCAACGCCTTCATCCCACAAGAGTCGTAAATTATCAATTAATGGACTTAGATAAACATCTATGTCGTTACCAGGTTGTCGTGGTCCAGAAATCACCATACTTAACAGTATATACTCGCGTTTCATGCACAACCAAGGAGATAGGTTGTAAATAGTGAGAAGAACAGGCCACGAAGTATGATTAGTGCTCAGATTACCAAAGGGGTTCATTCCATCGGTGGCAAGCTCAAGCCTAAGGTTTCTTGGCTCGACTCCAATATCCGAAAACAACGAATCAGTTTTCCTCCATTGCAACGAATCAACTATATGGTGAATGTTTCCATCACGAATCCTTTCATCTGCATGCCATCTAAGATTTTTTGCGTCATTCAAATTAGCAAAAAGTCTCTTTAATCGTGAAACTATTGGCAAGTACCATAACACTTTAGCAAGAGGATGCTTCCTACTAACATTGTCATAGTGATCATTGTCATCACCATTGTTAGCCTTCAGCTTGTAACGCGACACACCACATTTCGGACATTGAAACAAGTCTTCATACTCTTTCCAGTATAATATGCAATCATTAGGGCAAACATGTATCTTGATATACTCCAGACCCAGTGGACACAATATCTTCTTGGCCTCATAGCAACGATCCGACAATTTGTTATCTTCTGGTAACATTTACTGTAGCAATTCAAGTAATTCCGTGAAAATTTTATCCGACCATCCATCTTTTGCCTTCAGATTAAACAACTTTAACACCGCCGACAATCGTGTGAACTCTGTGCATCCCTTATATAAAAGGGTGTCTTTATCACTACATAAATTATCATAAATATGAGCATTCATAAAAGAAGATTCCCCAATATCATGGAACATATCCTCTAGTTGATCTTCCTTATATTCATCTTCCTCCACTCTTTGACTTTGTGACGCCCGACTTTCCTTATTATCCACCTCACCATGCCACGTCCATATTATATAATTTTGACATATACCATCACAACAAAGGTGATTGTGTATTTCTTTCTTTGTACCCTTTTTGATATTCGCGCAAACAACACAAGGACAATAAAAGATACCATTATTGCCAGGAAGATGTTTATCAGCGTATTCGAGGAATTCACGAACTCCGTTCTCATAAATCGGACCTAATCTATTGGGTTTCATCCAACTACGATCCATTACAACTTCTGAAATTTATACATGTATAATAATGTGAATGACACACAAAAATCTAATCCAAAAACTCAAGCATATGCATATATAATATGAACAAAGAAAAAATCAATGAAGATGTACTCTCATACTAAACGTAAAGCATATGAAACATCTCATTCTGACTTGAGCATATACAATATGAACAAAGAAAAAAGGAATGAAGATATTGAAGAATACCGTACTTCGAAGTTGTAATCAAATGAACGTAAGGAATGAAGATGTTGAAGAGTACCGTACGTCGAAGCTGAAGAATCAAATGAACGAAGACGGTCAATATTTGAGCATAAACCAAGAAAAAAGGAATGAAGATGTTGAAGAGTAACTTACTTCGAAGCTGAAGAAGAAAATGAATGAAGACGATCAATATTTGAGCATAAACCAAGAAAAAAGGAATGAAGATGTTGAAGAGTACCTTACTTCGAAGCTGAAGAAGCAAATGAATGAAGACGGTCAATATTTGAGCATAAACCAAGAAAAAAGGAATGAAGATGTTGAAGAGTACCTTACTTCGAAGCCAAAGAAGCAAATGAATGAAGACGGTCAATATTTGAGCTCCAAATGAATGGATACGAAGAGGGTAAAGGTTAGGGCGTCTCTGGCTCACTTGTTCGATTAGGGCGTCTTATGAAAGAAATACAGAATAAGTTTTGTTTTAATTTATCAGTAAAGCTTTTAATCTCGGTTGGAGAAACAAACCGTAGTGGAATCTTAAGTGGTGTATCCTTAAAAATGGAAAAAATGTGTTGCAGGGAATCAAAGCTTGTTACATTTCATTTATTACTACGGTTGTTCATCTTAACCGTTGTAAAATAATTTACAATTTATTTTTTAAATAATGGACTTAAGTGACACACGCTAAATGTACTCTAAAAAATGGAAAAATATAGTTGCAGGGAATCGAAGCTTGCTACATTTTATTTATTACTACGGTGGTTTAAGTCAACCGTCATTAAATGACTCAGCTTTTGCCTGGGCACGAAATTTTTAACCTATTACAACGGCGTAAAAGGATGCGTTGTAAGCCTAGCGTTGTTGTTTTAGCGTTTTGTAGTAGTGAAGCTGCTTCTTATGCCAATGTAACCAAGCAAGTGGTTGTCCGCTTCATTAAGAAAGAGATTACCTGCCGTTATGGAATTCCATGTCGAATCATAACAGATAATGGGACTAATTTGAACAATAAAACTATGAAGGAGTTGTGTGAAAGTTTCAAGATAATGCACCACAATTCTTCTCCTTATTGTCCTAAAATGAATGGAGCTGTTGAAGCCGTGAATAAAAACATCAAGAAAATCTTGCAAAAGATGGTAAAGACATACAAAGATTGGCATGAAATGCTATCATTTGCTTTGCACGGATACATAACTTTAGTGCGGACTTCAACAGTAGCAACCCCTTTTTCATTGGTGTATGGTATGTATGCGGTCCTTCCTATTGAAGTAGAGATATCGTCCTTGAGGGTATTGATGGAAACCAATCTTGATGAAGCAGAATGGGTCCAAGAAAGATATGACCAGCTAAACCTTATAGACGAGAAGCGCATAACTGCAATGTGCCACGGTCAATTGTACCAGAAGTAGATGAAGAAGGCACTTGATAAGATAGTCTGTATCTGAGAATTCCGAGAAGGAGAGCTTGTACTCAAGAAGATCTCGCTAGTTCATAAAGACATGCGTGGGAAGTGGACTCCCAACTATGAAGGCCCATTTATTTTGAAGACAATCTTCTCAGGAAGATTACTAATTCTCACAACAATGGATGGTGAAGAGCTTGCACATCCTGTGAACTCTGATGCAGTCCGAAAATATTATGCCTAAAAAACCCGCTAAGTCAAAAACCTGAAAAGGCGACTTAGGCAACAATAGGTATCCCGGTGGATCAAAACCTATGAAGGAGATCCAGGCAAAAGTTAGGGACAAAAGGCATTTCACTGCATCAGATGGCGTTCATCATTGCAGAAGATCAAAGCAGGAGTCCAATCCAGCCGCTCTCGTCAGAAGCAAGATTTTGGGAAGTCTTAGTTGTTAGGGTTAGTGGGTGTCGTTGGATTCAATGTAACCTTTCCCTATTGCCAATTTCAATTGTAATACTCCATGGACCTTTTCCATTAGCAAGCTACCATTCTTGAATAAAATCATACTTTTGCCCTTCAATTTTTGCCATTTTACGCTTTCTCTGCTTTTCCTTGTTATACAAAATGTCATTTGTTAATAATAATATTGAAAGTGAAAAGTTTTGAATTTAAAACCATTTTTTGAAAACACAATGAAAAGAATATAAAGTTGCTTTGACATGTGGAAGGATCTGAAGGAAAACATTGTACCCCAAGAAGTCTTAATGTTGCAGAAGCACTTTTAGACCAGTTTCAGCAAAAATCCCCATTGAAGCATAAATTGACAACACTCTTGGACCGATCCTGGAATCGTAAGTGATTTTCAAGACTGCAGAGAACCTCCCTAGTGTGCATTATGTGATACATGTTTGTTGATGTTGAGAATGTTCTCCCCGGTGGAATCATCTTTGTTCCCCACTGAAGTAACTCTATTTTTCCCAATAAGCCACCTTGGCTCCATACTTCCCCGATGAAGTGGATATTTATTTTATCCCCTATGAAGTCTCTAATCATGGGCGACTCTTTCCAGTGGACGTTTTCTTCTTTGACAAGGAAATCAGACTCATGATGGCAATCCCTCAGGTGAAGTCATGATGTTATATCCCCGAGTGGAATACTCTTTTTTCCAGAGAAGTTTAAAACCTTGAAGTAGGACTATGGTTCCGCATGTGTCTTTCTACCCATCTCTTGATAGATGTATCCTTCTTGCAGAGGTTGGCCAAGTATCCTCGTCGAGATGTTTATTTCATCTCCAGTTTACTTCTTCTTGTCTGTTTTGTCAGCATGAGCATAAGCATGACATACATCCATTCATACAGACATACATAGCACATGAGCAGATTTGCTACCTTGTTTGTCTTTTGTCGTTTACTTTTGTTGTGTTTACCACTAGGTAACTGGGTTTGTTTCCTCTCTCCAAGTAGAGTTGTCAACCTTAGGCAGAAAGTGCCATCCCTTCTAAATTCCCCAGAGAGTCTGACCCTCGTGGATGATGGTTGCTTCAATTATCTTTTCCTTGTTTGGATAAGATAAGTCCCCGTCTGAGTTCATTCCTCAATGGGTAGAGTCTTGATTGACCGTTTCTTTCTAGCTTATTCCTAGATTAAACTTTGGTCCCTGGAGGTATTGCCTTTTAAACTTAATTAGGTCGTCGAACCAGCTTGAGCGTGCATCTATTTTGCACTGTGTCTCTCAAGAAGAATCTTTTACAAATCCTCATTGCGGATAAGTGACAGTCTCTCCTGTGAAGCTTATCTCGTTCCGTTATTTCCAATAATAAGTGGCAGTCTCCTTTGAGAAGCTTATCCTTTTTCCAGATAAGTGGCAGTCTCTCCTGAGAAGCTTATCATCTTTTTTCTTTTGTCAGATAAGTGGTAGTCTTCTTTGAGAAGATTATCCTTTTTTTCTTTTGTCAGATAAGTGGCAGTCTCTCCTGAGAAGCTTATCATTTTTACCCTTTCAACGATAAGTGGCAGTCTCATTTAAGAAGCTTATCCCTTTTGCTATGCCAGATAAGTGGCAATCTCCTTTGAGAAGCTTAACCTTTATTCCTTCTTTCGATAAGTGGCAGTCTCTTTGAGAAGCTTATCCTTTCTTGGTGGTGCGTAAGTCCCTTATGACGATAAGTGGCAGTCTCTTTTAAGAAGCTTGTCCAAAGGGCGTTTCCCCGTGAAGTCCAATTGTTTTGGCATACAAAAGAGTTTAATTACCATGTATCTTTCCTGATGTTTCCTGAAGATCCCATTTGATCTCTTCATTTAAGGAATTTCCAGAGGCTTGGATGTTATTTCTTGTTTGAAAACTCCAGCATTTGTTTGCATGATCCTATAGCTATGTGGATCCTGCTTTACCTTTTGTCCTAGAGTGTCAGTCGGTCATGCTTGAACTTGTTGGTCAACTACTCTGGATATTCCCCAGTGGAGATCGTCTTTCCGGTTCTACCTTCAGTGAGGATCTTTTGTAGTCTTTCTTTCTAAAGTGTCAGTTGGTCATGCCTGGACCTATTGATCCATCACTTATCCCCATTTTGTTTCTTTTCACCAGTGCTTTGTCATCCCCAGTGAGTGGTTACTCATTATGTTGACTTTATCCCTATTTACTTTTGTTTTTGTCTGCATTTTGCATTTATCATTCCATCATTTTCATCATAGAGTTCATTGCATGTCAGCATTTGTAGGATAGTCTCTTTTGTCCATAGCATTGCATGTCATTGCATCTAAGGGCAAAATTTTCGGTTATCTATATTTAAATACCTTTCACCATGATTTCATGAAGATTTTCATCGTTCATATCATCCGGTAAAGATATTTAAATAGGGGCAACTGTCATACCCCAAATTTTTCCCATAGATTTCTTGATCTTTTACACATCATCTTAGGTCAATCATCCATGCATAGCTAACCAATTTATTAGACTTTGTTTGGTTTCATTTGTGAAATTAGGTTTGCTGCAAAAGATTCTAAGGTCATAGAGGCCTTGTGAGGGCTCATTGGAATTATAGTCCCTTGCAAGTTGTGTTGAATTCCTGTGGAGATGAAAGAAGGATATGCCCTCATTCTTATGATCCCTTAGCCAATAAAAGGTCATTTTTTCCTCAAAATTCCTCAGAGGTTTCCTCAAGGAGGATTAGGGTTTTCTGTCTATTGGTTTCGAGCATGGTCATTTGAGAACTGGTTGGAATTTTGTGCTGTGTTGCATTACAAGTGATATCCTCACTTTCAAAGGACTTCTCAGAGCATAGTTTAGTCTTATTCGCGAAGTTGGATCATTAGTCGTCAAGTGGAAGAGTTTGGAGTTTGGATAGTTTGTGAACCAGACACTTTGAAATTGTAAAATTTGGATGAAAGACTTGGAATCAAGTTTAGACAAAAAACTCTCAAATTGAACTTCAAGATTCATGTTCTATACAAAGTTCAAGTAAATTCATTATGTTTTTAAATTTCAAATCCAAATTCGAGCTTCATATCCAAGATACAATTTCAAAGAGGTTTTGTATATCATTTCAAGTTGGCATTCAAATGGGATTACACCATAAACTATTAACAGTTTTGATTCAAAAGAGTTTTTGGTATGATTAAATTCCACTAAGTACAAGATTCATGTTTTTCACAAAGATTCAAGTCACAAGGTTCATACAATTTTATTTGCAAAAATTCAAAAGTTGCAAGCTAGAGGATTTCATGTCATAAGAAATCTAAACCATCCATACAAAATTACATGCCCAGTACATTTACATCAAGAAACTCATCAATTAACAAGCATACAACTACGACGAACAAAACAGAAAATCTGGAAACAACTAAGTCTCCTGAAGGCCACAACAGAAATAATAAATGGAAACAACGGGCGAAGACAAATAAAATTGCTAAGCACTTTGAGAAAAATCTGGAAATAGCAATATAGGGTATCTATAAAGGTAAGGACAAAGAGATAAACCGTGAACATAATAAATATAACCATGGTTGTCAAGATCTCGATCTAGATCTTAAAATCTTACGATTTTGCGATCTCACCCACCCCTAATGATCCCGATCCTAAGTAGAATCGTGTGTTATAGTCAAATTATGAAAAAAAATTGTAAAACCATTTATTTTGAGCGATCTTGGCTAGTTCTGGCCACGATCAGTCGTTTTCCCGGCCACACTTGCCATTTTCCGGCCACCACCATTACAAGCTGAGAAGGTTGACAAGATGCCGAGACGCAACAATTACGGTTCGGCGGTGGCCATTTTCCCACAAATACACTTGCCTACCAAAATATCATGTAAAAAAACTTCAAATATTTAGTTTAATTTTTTCATTTTAGTAATATCTTCTAATTTTTGTTACAATCTTATGTTTTACAATCTTATTACCCCCTCTCTATCTCACAAAAATAATTGGGTAGGATCTTCCGATCTTAGTTACGATCTTATGTTTTACGATTTTACTATGCCCTCCCGATCTTAAGTAAGATCCCGATCTTGACAACCTTATAACGTCTTTTTGAAGATCAATCTGTCGAAGACATCGTCAAAGCAGTCCAACTTGGTACTTCGCAGTTAATGATTCACAACAGCCAAAGTGATCAATTTCATGGCCAAAATAATAAACTTAATCAGCTTGGTCCTAAGGGCCTCAGGGCACAAGGCGCATTATCTCCTCACCTGACTGATAATCCTGTTATTGCGAATACCATGGCCGCTAATGATGAAGACAATCCAGCAGCCACAGAAACTTGGTTTGAGACTGCTGAGGAAATTAATAGGTCTGACAAAGAACTGGAAATTGATGAGCAGTAATTAGTGCTTGGGTCCCTACTTTTCTTCTTTGGTGTTTATGAATGCAAATCATCTTTCCTGTTTTTTTTTAACTGTCGAGGAGCTAGCAACGCCGCTTTTATTCGTGTTTGTAAGTCCTACACTCAAACAGCTAAACCTGGTATCGTTGTCATCATGGAAACAAGAACTACCCCCCTCAAACTCAAGCTTCTCCTTTCTAGACTAGGTTACTCGGGTTTTGCTTGTTCAGAAAATAGAGGTTTTGCTGGCGGCATAGCTTTAGGCTGGAAAGAGGAAAATGGTCAGCTTTCCATCTTAAAGTGTCACTTCCAATACATTCATACTCAAGTCGTCACGGCGGATGGTAGAATTTGGTAGCTTACTCCGGTTTATGCTAGTCCATTGGAAGAAAGAAAGAAGGCGTTGTGGAAGCATACAATCACATTCCTCATGAGCTCAACAAAATCTCTGCATCACTAACCACACAAAAGTCACGTAAATCCTCATCAGAAAGTCATGGAAGGAACAGATTTCCAAACATAATCAAAGCACATTCCCTACATTCCAAAACAAGATACAAACACAATCCTACCAAAACGGAAGCCATTTAAAAAACAAGACAAAGATAAAAAATGTTCCAAGACATGTTTCAACGTGTCGGTGCGGAAACGGAAAGTTTTTATAATGCAAGCAACACAAAAATCTGCAGCATTATTTCACATTGACTTTCAAAATTAAGAGTGGAGCCTATAAATTGCAGAAGGCTCACAGAGGATCAGAAGCAATGTACGGTCTCGAAAAATAGCATAACATTCACATACCACAACCATTCGCAGCAGTATACACATACACAGTACCAAACACATTCACAAGAACAAAAATCATACCACACCCCAGAAAAACCTGATACAAATCCATCACAGTTATCCCAAAACACACACATTGCAGAAAAACAGAAAAAAATCATACACAGAGAAACACACATACAGCCTACACACTGAGAAGTTCACACATAAACATCAATTGCACAACAGGCATACGCAGGGCATCGATAACAGTATCACCAAACCAGAAATCCATAACCATACATCACACACATGGTTTGAAAAGAGAAGAGAACATACGCACAAGAACAACATACAACAACACGCGAAGAACAACAGGAAATTCACAAAAGCAACAACAACTTGCACAGAACAATAACAATCATCAGAGGATAGAAATCATACCTGGAAATTGCCGTCGTCGAACCGTAGCGTCGAACCGTAGCATCGAACTGTTGCGTTGAACTCTTCGAAGGTACGCGATTCTTTATTCTTAGACTTGTGAAATTCAATTGTTGTAATACTTAAATTCGTTGTTTTCGATTTGAAACCCGCGATTGGTCGAATTGGGGGAAGTTTCGTCTTGCTTTTGAAACGAGGTTGCGATGCATTTGTGAGCGAAAACCATGCGAGATTCGCGATGGCGCCGGAGATGTGAGTTGAAGAGGAAGATGATGAATTAGCCGCGACGAGAGAAAGCAGCGGCGGAGAAGAATTTCGAGAGAGATAAAGAGAACGAGAGAGGACAGAAGGAAGCTCGTGGAAAAGAGAGAGTGAATGGAAGAGGGGACGAATTGTTTTCCTTTCCTTCATGTCACGTTTCTGGGTTGACTTTGATTCATGTGGGCTGTAACAATTAAGCCCAATAAAAATATATAAATTTTGTTTCAGATTTTAATTTAAAATTTAATTATTAGTAATTATTTGGATTTTTAGTTTAATTGTTTAAAACAAAAAAAAACTCTCAAAAATATTTTCTTGTAAATTGCTTTTTAATTGATCCTTTAATTTATGTTTAGAACGTAGTCATTTAGGATTTTAATTTTATGTAGTCAATTTAGTTTCTAACTTAGTAATATGGTAACCTAGATTCCTTTTGCTTGATCTTATGATTCTGATTTTTGATCATTCGTTACATATTATTTCTCTTCGCCTGATTTTATCTTAGTGTCTATTACTTTCATGACTTGCTTCTTCTTTTTAAAATCATCTTGATATTTGAGTCATATATCGATTACTTGTTTACCTGTTGTTAGTTGTTCACGAACCTAATTCTGACATTAGAGGTTCTGCTTTACCTTAGCTTGATACTGTTTTTCATAATGACTATTTTATATGACTGTCTGTGCGATTCCAAAGGAAATGATCCTCTTCCGTTGACTGCCATGTCATTTACGATAGCCTTGTCCACCATTCCCTTGAAACCTTGTTAAAGTCTTACCTGTTTATCCTAGCCTTAGGATAAGAGTCGTCGTACTCTATGTGAGTGTCTTGCCTCAGACACTTACTTTCTCTTTTATCCTAGCCTTAGGATTAGAGTCGCCGTACTCTATGTAAGTTCCTGTCATTGACACTTACTCATCTTTCCCTTTTATCCTAGCCTTAGGATTAGAGTCGTCGCACTCCATGTAAGTGTCTTGCCATAGACACTTACCTCTTCCCTTTGGAACCTTGACCACCGTCAAGAGTTCCTCACCCTTATTGAGAGGAACTATGAATGCTCTGATTCCATTCCTGTCAGGATACGTAGGCACGAGATGCGATGTCTTGGCGAGCATACTTAGTATATATAACCTAGGTCTTTACCTTAGCACATTACCCTTAGCAAGCAAACAATAACAAATAACACAATAAAACAAGAGGTTCTTGTAGAGTACTACAGATACTTAGGATGCTAGCACCTTCCCTAGGTATAACCAACCCCTGAACCTTAAATCTCTTGCATTGTTTTACACTGCACTTAGGGTTTTCTTCGATCTTTACGCTTTCCTTTGGATAAATCAAAGATCGGTGGTGAATTATAATTTGTGATTCAAGTTAACTAATAGCTTGATATCTGATTCTCACCGCAATAGTTATCATGTTCTTACTTAGAACCCGAAGAGGTTATTGGAACTCAGTTCCAGGCACTTTCTGTAAGTAGCAAAGATAGAAAAGGGGCATCCATTTCCTCCTACAAAGACGCAATTCGAGTAGTGAAAAGTGGTATCACTAAAGGATGGGGACAGGTTGTGATTCCTACCAATAGCCAGACCAAAAGAGGCCTCGGTTTTTCTCCAACATTTTTAAAAACTATAAGAAAGAATGAAGGCATCCCTCCCATTCAAAATATTTTTCACAGTGGAGACTTTATTTATCCTATCCATCAAGAGGTCGACGCCATTAACAGAGATGACTCTGAAAAGGAACCCTCAGATTATGAAGAAGAGTGGAAGTCCTACCTCAATGATTCTGGGTATATATCACAAGAAGAGGCGTATACTCCGTTATCTTCTCCGCAAGAGAATTTTAAGGATGTATTTGAGCCAGATGATGAAATGGATGTAGAGGATTGCAACACTGGAAACTGTCCCATTTCATTTATTTCACCAGAAGAGGATACGGTTATGGAAGATAATTTTTGTTACTCCAAGGACGATTCATATATTCCTCTAGAGGTTAGGGATCCCTACCTGGAAACTTCTGGGTATGACAGCCAACCGGAAGAGGCCTACATACCATTTTATACTCCTCAACCCATCGAGAGAGCAGTCGAAGATCACCTTTTTGATAAGTCTACAAAGATTGCTGAAAGGGATTTTATTCATTATAATACGCCAGAAGTGAATGTCATAATGGAAGATGATTCTGAAAAGGATTTATCCACTTACATAGCACCTCCTAAAGTTCTGCAAAAGCTGCCCAATTATCCCTGGGGCATGCCGCACAAGTTTATGCGAGCTACTATAATTCCTATTAATCCACTAGCCAAAGGAAAACCTGAGAAGGCGAAAAGGTCTTCCAAGTGCGAAACTTCATCCTGTGATTTCAATATTGGCGAGTGGGAACCTTATTTAGAAGACCCTGGGTACATGTCCCCAGAGGACGCGTATGTACCGTTCCACATCCCGCGATCCATAGAAAAGGCAACTGAAGACCACCTTTTTGATGTATCTGCAAAGATTAAAGATTTCATTAAACTGACTCCGCCAGAGGTCAACGTCGTTATTGAAGACAATTATGAAAGGGATTCACAAGGCTTTGTGACACATGGGAAAATTTCTCAAAATTGGATAGCTGTTGATGTTCCAACTGTTGTCCACATCTCAAAGTAAATGTTTTATCTTTGTTTTGTCCTCTCGCTCCGGCAAAGCGAGAGATGTTTTTAGGACCACATGTTTTAAATGTTTCTTTATTAAGCTTTTGTTTCAAGAAATAATTGATCAATAATAAAGATGTTGTTTTCAATTCCATGTTAGTTTTTTACTTTTCTGTTTTTTCGAAAAACGGTAATAATAAAAGAAAAAATACAAAACAAAAAAAATGAATGATAAACACTTTCGATGTCTGCACGCCACTGCATTTATCTGTTTTCTAAAAACCAACAATCAATCATATGTGCAGATTAAACATCAAAAACCAATTGAAAAACATGACCTTATGCCCTCTCCCAACTTTGACTTCCCAGTATTCGAAGCTGAAGATGGAGAAAAGGGAGAAATTCTGGATGAGATTTCTCGACTACTTTAGCGAGAAGAAGCCTCCATTCAGCCGTACAAAGAGCCGATAGAAGTATTCAACCTCGGTTCCAATGAATACAAAAAAGAGGTCAAGATTGGGGAAGTGCTTAGTCCAGCCGTTAAAATAAAAATTATAGAACTTCTCAAAAAGTTCCCGAATGTGTTTGCTTGGTCCTACTAAGACATGTCAGGGTTGGACACCGATATTGTAGAACACCACTTACCACTAAAGCCAGAACTCCAATCAAGCAGAAATTGAGAAAAACTCACCTAGATATGGCCATAAAAATTAAAGAGGAAGTGCAGAAGCAAATCGACGCAGGTTTCCTTGCCACGGCAGAATACCCTGTGTGGTTGGCCAACATAGTACCTGTTCAGAAAAAGGATGGAAAAGTCAAAATGTGCGTGAACTACCGAGACTTAAACAAAGATAGCCCGAAAGATGACTTTCCAATACCACATATTGACATGTTGGTCGACAGCACTGCAAAATTCAAAGTATTCTCCTTCATGGACGGATTCTCCGGATATAATCAAATCAGAATGGCACCTGAAGACATGGAAAAAAATCTCATTCATTATGCCATGGGGAACATTTTGCTACAAAGTAATGCCTTTTGGTTTAAAGAATACAGGTGCAACCTACCAAAGAGCCATGACATCTCTTTTCCACGACATGATGCACAAAGAAATTAAAGTATATGTCGATGACATGATCACCAAATCCAGAACTGAAGAGGAACATGTGGAGTATTTACTGAAGTTATTCCAACGTTTGAGGAAGTACAAACTCTGCTTGAATCCCAACAAATGCACCTTTGGTGTTCGTTCAAGGAAGCTCTTGGGTTTCATTGTCATCCAAAAGGGAATTGAAGTTGATCCTGAAAAAGTCAAAGCCATTCAGGAAATGCCAGCACCCAAAACTGAGAAACAAGTAAGAGGATTTCTGGGTCGTTTAAACTACATATCCAGATTTATCTCTCATATGATCGCTACTTGTGGGCCGATATTTAAACTTCTTCAAAAAGACCAGAGTTGTATATGGACAGAAGATTGTCATAAGGCCTTTGACAATATCAAAAAATATTTGCTAGAGCCTCCTATCCTTATTCCTCTAGTGGAAGGGAGACCTTTGATCATATACTTGACAGTATTAGAAGAGTCCATGGGCTGTATGCTTGGACAATAAGATGAGACTAAGAAGAAAGAGTACGCCATTTATTACTTAAGTAAGAAATTCATAGACTGTGAATCTCGTTACACTGTGCTTGAAAAATCTGTTGTGCCTTAGATGGGCTGCTAAACGTCTTCGTCAATACATGATTTGTCATACTACTTGGTTGATCTCCAAAATGGACCCGATCAAGTATATCTTTGAAAAGCCCACTTTAACCGAAAGGATTGCTCGCTGGCAGATGCTATTGTCAGAGTATGATATTGAATACCATGCTCAAAAAGTTGTCATGAGAAGCATTCTAGCTGATCATTTGGCTCACCAACCAATTGATGAGTATGAATCTGTTAAATTTGACTTCCCTGATGAAGATGTCATGTACCTGAAGATGAAAAACTATGATGAACCCTTGTATGATAAAGGGTCGGAGCCAGGATCCCGATGGGGATTAATATTCAACGGAGTTATCAACGCTTATGGAAACGGAATTGGGGAAATCATTGTTACACCTCAAGTTACCCATATTCCTTTCACTGTTCAAATGTTCAAATAATGCAGTTGAATATGAAGCCTGTATCATGGGACTTGAAGAAGCCATTGATTTAAGGATCAAAATTCTGGATGTATATGGAGACTCATCTTTGGTCATAAATCAGATCAAAGGTGAATGGGAAACACGTCAACCCAGATTGATTCCTTACAAAGACTATGCAAGAAGGTTGTTACCTTTATTCAATAAAGTTAAGTTTCATCATATTCCTCGTGAAGAAAATAACATGGCTGATGCACTAGCAACATTATCCTCCATGATCATTGTAAATCGATGGAATGATGTACTAGAATTAATGTTATGCGCCTTAATAGGCCTGCTCATGTGCTTAAAGTAGAAGAGGTTGTTGATGTTAAACCATGGTACCATGATATCAAATGCTTCCTTAAAAAACAAGAATACCCGCTTGGGGCATCAAAGAAAGAAAGGAAGACCCTCAGGAGATTGGCTAGCAACTTCTTCCTGAATGATGATGTGCTATACAAAAGAAACTTTGACAAGGTCTTGCCCAGATGTGTGGATAGACACGAAGAAGACATGTTGATGGAAGAAATTCATAAAGGCTCTTTTGGTACTCATGCCAATGGGCAAGCAATGGCAAAGAAAATATCAAGAGCAGGCAACTATCGGTTGTCAATGGAATCTGATTGCTGCAAATACGTGAAAAGTGTCACAAATATCAGATTTATGCTGACAAAATTCATGTACCGCCGACTGTTCTCAATATTCTCTCCTTTCCATGGCCCTTCTCCATGTGGGGAATTGATATGATTGGCATGATTGAACCCAAAGCTTCCAACGAACATTGTTTCATCCTAGTAGCCATTGATTACTTCACCAAATGGGTTGAAGCAGCATCCTATGCCAATGTAACCAGGTAAGTGGTGGTCCATTTTATCAAGAACAATCTAATCTGCCATTATGGTGTTCCGGGTAAGATCATTACTGATAATAGATCGAACTTGAACAACAAAATGATGAAGGAATTATGTGCTGAATTCAAAATTGAACACCATAACTCTTCTCCCTACCGGCCTAAGATGAATGGAGTTGTTGAAGTAGCTAACAAAAACATTAAAAAGATCGTCCAGAAGATGGTAGTAACCTACAAGGATTGGCATGAGATGCTATAATTTGCTCTTCATGGATATCGTACATTTGTTCGTACTTCAACAAGGGAAACCCCTTTCTCTTTGGTATACGGCATGGAAACAGTGCTCCCCATAGAGGTAGAAATCCCGTCAATGAGAGGCTTGATGGAAGCTAAGTTGACATAGGCTGAATGGTGTCAAAGTATATACAATAAGCTAAACTTGATCGAAGAAAAGAGAATGATGGCTTTATGTCATGGTCAACTATATCAACGAAGAATGAAGAAGGGTTTTAAAAAGAAGGTTCAACCTCGTGTATTCAGAGAGGGCGACCTTGTGCTTAAGAAAATTCAATCATTTCTTACGGATTCTAGAGGCAAGTGGACTCCTAATTATGATGGCCCATATATTGTCAAGAAAGCCTTCTCAGGCGGTCTTTAATGCTTACGACTATGGATGGTGAGGAATTCACTCGTCCTACAAACATCGACGTAGTTAAGAAATATTTTGCCTAACAAAAAGAAAAAAGAGCATCTCGATGGATTGAAAACCTGAAAGGGAAGTCCAGGAAAAAATTAGAGACATAAAAAAATATATCATCCTGGTGGATTGAAACCCCGAAAGGGCAATCTAGGCAAAAGTTAGGGATATATGGAAAGTAACTGCATCAAACCAAATTGGATTATCTGAAGCAGCCACGTCCATTAAAAACTTTCCAATCAAAGCACCTTCGCCTAAGTTCAAAGAACATAGAAAATTCAAAGTTGTTAGGGAGAATTCGGTCATGTAGCCCTTTCCCTTTAAAATTTCCGTTTTTCCACTTTTGTAATAATCCACGGAATCACGCTATTTGCAGGTTACCATTCTATCAATAAAATTTGAGCTTTTGCCTATTTGTTTGCAACTTTTGTTTTATTTATATCTTGTAAAATGACATTTTACTTTGATAAAAATTCTTGAAACAAAAAGTTAAAATTTTCTTTTGAAATGCTTGTGTTTATTTTCCTTTGATTTGTGAACAAAAAAAAATATATCAGCAGTTGTACCATGAACGATTAAACCTCGAAATACATGATTGAATGTTCTTGTGATTTTCCATTAAAGGTATCTCCAAAATGATGGATCTTTAACTCTGTCCACACCTTGGTATGTCGGACGTACAATCCCATATCTCCGGTAAAAGAGGACCCAATGCTCGGCATGATGTTCCCAGGAGACTGGATGAGTACCCGGTCGCGTTATGATGTTTATCACCAGCATATCTTTTTCGCCTGTTTTGTTAGCATAAGAACATAAGACGCATTCATAACATACATATATCATGCATAGTTGAATTCATATTCATGTTCATAGTACATTTATCAATAATGTTTGCTTCATTCACCTTGGTTGATTAGCCGTAGGCAGAGAATGTATATCCTTTCTAACTCCCCACTGAGTTAATCCACATGGAAGCCTTGATTTAGTTCTCTATTCCACACTTGGATATGATACATCCCCAGTTCGAGTTCATTCCTCACTGGTTAGCATTTTGTTTGATGGTATCTTTCCACCTTATTCCTGGATTAAGTCGGTCTTTTGACCATTTTGATAACTTGAACCTCTGAATTAAAAGGGAATATTTTGCGCCTTTTAAGTGATTTACATCCCCAGAAAAAATATGTTGAGGGTTCCCCCAGCAAGATAAATTTATTTTGCCTTGGAATCTACACCTGACAGCAAGTGGCAATCTCTTTATTCGAGAAACTTGTTTCTATCCCTAAATTTCCCAGTGAATCGGAAAATGGTAGTCTCTTTCCGAGCAGTTTGTCTATCCTTGTTAAAGCTAGCAACATATCAAATTTTCTTTCATCTTATGGCATCCCTCCGAAGAAGTCTCGAAGGGAAGTATGATGAAGGTATTTTTCTAACAAATGGCATCTCTCTAGAGAAGTTTGTTGTGAATCCTTATTCTCTATCAAATGGCATCTCTCCGGATAAGTCCCGCAGAGAAGTATGATTCCTCATTTTTTACATCACATGGCATCTCTCTGAAGAAGTATCGAAGAGAAGAATGATGAAGAAATGGTTATCTCTCCGGAAGATTCCGTCAGTAAACTAATTAAAGATTATCACAACTTTTTATTTGAGATAAAATTGCTACAAGTGATTTTATCTGCTCGATATAAGGCAAAACAGTAGCAAATGACAATTCCCCCCAGTAAGTCTGCCACCAATTTTCCTTCGTCACATGGCATCTCTCCGAAGAAGTCTCGAAGAGAAGTATGATGAAGTTTATTTTCCATCAAATGACATCTCCCTAGTGAATCCCTGTGAGAAGTTTGATGAAGATCCTAACAAGAAGTTTTTCTCTTTATTTGAGAAATCAGTTTTACAAAATTAACCGGACCGCGTCTCTTTGAAGATCCCCGGTGAAGTTATTAATTCAGTAAGTGATTACCTTTTTAGGAACTTGTATGTTTACCCTTTTCAACTGAAAGACTTGATAAAGAAGAAACCGAGACCAGTTTCATGACTTATGCCCAGAAACGAGGGGAATTTTATTTCAAAAATCGAGACCAATTTCATGGCTTATGTCCATAAACGAGGGGAAGTTTATTTCAGAAACTGAGTCCAGTTTCGTGGCGTACGACCCGAAGTGTGGGGAAGTTTAATTTACCCTTTCTATGTAATGCTACTTAGTCAAAAAAGATGCTGAATCATCTTCCAAAGATGGAAGTTCAAATTTGTCAGAGTTATAACACCATCCCCTATGGAGTTGTGTTCCTCTATCCCCATTGAAGTTGGTATCTCTTTCCTAAGAAAGTTACAACCTTTTTTCCCAACTTTTCTTTCCCCAGTGGATAATTCTTTTATAATTTCCCAATGGTTTAGCCTGTTCTCAGTCTCCTGTGGCATTATTTCCTACATGTCTTGTATCTTGAATTTATAAGTGCACTCATATTGCATTGCCTATTAGCTTCTCAGGGGCCAAAATTGTGTATTGTTATATTTAAGCCTCCCCTATCTGGTCGAGACTAAGATGTCAATCTTCATCTCTCCGAATCGGAGAAACTTAAATAGGGGCATCTGTCATACCCTAATTTTTTTACCCCTAAGATGCCACCTCATTTACATCATTTGCATAACATTCATCATTATATATATATATATATATATATATATATATATATATATATATATGTATGTATATGTCTTTATGCATCACTAACCCATTACAAGTACAAGATATTTGTGCTTGCTTGCTTTACAGGTTAGGAGATCCCTCAAGGGCACAAGCAGATGAATTATCAGAGGATGAGCATCATATTCAACATATTAAGTCCCTATATCATTCATGAAGATAAAGAACTTTCATCATCAATAATCAAGTGCAAAAATGAATCATGAACAAGCTCATCAAAGCTCAAGATCCTCAGTTCACCATAATTAGGGTTTGACCTAATTCATTCCCTAAGTTGAATTTTGAAGCAAGGCATGATCCTAAACCTCCAAATATGTTTCAAGGACCTCAAATTCCTCATATTAATCCCTTCATATGATTGAATTAACCCAAAGAACTTGATTCATAAGTAATGCAAGAAGTTACATTCATCTAGTTCTCAAACTAGGGTTTTTAATGAAAAGTCAACTGTACCTTTGACTTTTGACCAAGGAATGGTCTCAAGCCTTGGGACATGATTCAAGACACTCAAAAACACCTTTGGATTCCATCCACGGTGTTCAAAAAGCCCAAGGGTTTGATTTCATAAAGGATCACAAAGTTTAAAGTTCAACTGATACAAAAGTCAACTATGGTCAAAGTCAAGTTTGACTTTTGGAGTTTTTGGTCAAACATAGCCTCTTCAAGTCAATAATGATATTAATATGTGATTTGGATCATGATTGATTAAGAAAAATCAAGAAATATGAGGTTACTTATAAAAAGGGCAACATTGGAGAAGTTAAATTTTTTCTAAGTTATAAAATTCAATGATTTTCGCCCTACTTTCCAAGGCCATAACTTCCAAACCAAGTAACCATTTTCTTTGATCCAAAGATCAAATTGAAGAGATTGTTATATACTACAACTTTGTCCTTAAGGAGGAATTCCCAAAAAATGCATAGATTGAGAGATATGAAGCCATGAAGTTGGAGGTTCCATACTTTTTGAAACTAAACACTTAGTGAAAATTTAGACAGAATCTGTCTTATGTTGAGGCCAACTTTAGGGCTATTTTTCACTATGACCCACATTGATTCTAGACAAACCTTGAACATCAAAGTTGAAGTATGTTATCTCAGCTTTCCAAAATGACCAAGAACATCAAAATTCTTTACTTGAGCAAGAAGTTATGAATGCTGCAACAAGCCTGGTTGCAACTAAAGTTCCAAGGCAGATTTGCTGCATAATCTTGGTACACGATTTTGGAGCACTTGTTGTACACATTGCTGGCCTAAATCATCACAAGATCAATACCAAAATCATCACAAAACATGTGCTCTACAAGATCAAAACAGAATTTTGCAATTTCTATCCAAAATGCATGTGAAACAAAGCTTGAAGTGATGTTTTGTCCTCTAGCATTGATTGGAATAGTGAATTTATCAACAACCTCCCCAATGAGCCAAAAAATGATAAAAACACCACTGATTCATGTGCAATCTGAAGTTTCAAAACTCAAATGATCAAGATTTTGTAGCCATGTGAGATTGGAAGCTATGAACCTTAGAACTCAAGTAACTAGCTACACATCATTACACATTGGATAATAAAATGTATCCTCATTAAATTTCCTCTCAAATATCTGAACTCCTTTTCCTATAAATAGAGGCCATTGTGCTTCATTCTAAGTACACCAAAACATTGCAAGATCTTGTTTTCTCTCATTTCTCCTCTTTCCAAATTTTTCAAGTCTCAAAGGAGTGAAAACTTGAATTCTCCATTCAAGGCCATTTCCACTTAATTCAATCATCAACACACTTCATAAACATCATATAGAGTTGATCCAAACATTTTTTCATCATCTGTAAAACTAGAATCATCATCATCATATCTCACTTGCATCAAGCTGTAGTTTGAATCGAGCCAAGTGATTCAGGAGGTTTCAACTCATTCTAAGCATTGCAACATCATCCTTGAGGGTTAAGGAAGCTGTCTGAATCATCAAATCATTTCTATAACACCTCCAACAGAGAATTCGATTCTCACTTGCAAGGTAAGCCTCAAACTTTCAAAATCTATGATCCATGCATCATTTTTGATATTTTAAATTCCAGATATGCTTGTTATGATGTTGTGATTATTTTCCATCAATCAATTTCTTTGCATCATTAACATATAGGGTCTCCCATTAGATTTTGTAAATTAGGGTTTATGTGTTCTTACGGGCTAATTTAAATTCTAGCAAGAATAAATGAAATTGGATTGTACCATTCAATTCCTCTTGAAAAATCCAGCAACTTTCATTTTTGTTTCATTTAATTTGGTTGCGTATTAAGGGAGATAGAAATTCAAATTGATGATGAAGATGATGAACACGAAGAAGATGAACAACAATGGTGGTGGCGCCATTTTCATATTTTAATATTCATTTTTACTACTTAATTAATTGGGAGTGGTTTAATACATGGATGTATCACCACCCTAGTGGTTGAGGGCGCGTGTTTAAGGCTTTGTGTTACCCTTAGGTCTGGGGTTCGAATCCCCCTCGCCCCAGACCTTTTGGTTTATTTTTTTCAACATTTTCAAAAGGAAACTTTCATATATTATTGTCATCATCCATTCTTTGTCAACCATACGCGCATGGCTCAGATGGTAATGTTTTAGGCCCATCAGTCCTAGGGCGTGGGTTCAACCCCTAGTGAGATCATTCCTATATTTTTTAACACTATTTTTTATGGTTTTCTTCACAACTTCACCCATTTATTTCACCAAACAAAAATAATCGTTTTGAGCCAACTTTTTGCACACTTCTCATTTATTTTGCATATTTTGAGAATACATTTTTAAATTCCAAAAATAATATTTATTTTTGACATTTTTATTAGGTTGAAAACTAGTACTTTTTAAGTACTTTTCACACCTTTCCTTGATTTCTTTTGATTCTTTTATCAACCTAATGACATCCATATGTCTTTATGGTCATGATACACATTGTTTAAAGTCTTGTAGATATACATAACATGTTTTCTTGACTTATACATACCATGTTTAAGTATTATTTCCTTTAAAAAAAATACTTTGATCAAATGTTCATTAGGAAGAACTTTAGGGTTTTATCCTGATCAAAATTTTCAAAACATCTTGAGGATGACTAGGGCTTCCACTTAAGTTTGGATTACCCAAAGCCCTTAATTTAACCATGTTTAAATACTTGGTTCCTGTACTTATCTTCATGAACTTATGTTAGGGTTTTGTTTACCCTTCATCACCATCTGATCCTCGATTCATCTTGAATATATTACTTGAACTTTTTTGTGATTGCTTCCATGGATTAAACCTTTGCTCAAATATTCAAGTATTTCCTTCATAAACTCTTACCGTGATGAACATATCTCTTTTCTGATGTACATTCACATGTTGATACATCATGCTTAATCATACCATACTCATGTCATCCTCGATGACTACACTTGTTTAAAATCTTAATCAAACTTGTCTTGTTAAGTTTCTCTTGACATTTACAACACTTGCATAAATGTTGTAGTTAAATACTCATCCTTAGTTTAGACTTAGTTCAAACTTTAGTATTCACTTCAAGCTACAACTTAGTTCAAACCCTAGGATCCCCTTTGAGGTTCTCAACCTCAATAAAACCTTAGGATTCCCCTTGAAGGTTTTCAACTTCATTCAAAGCTCAAAACCATAGCCCCTTTGTGGCTTCAAACCTCAAACCTCAATTCAAACCCTAGCCAACCTTTGGCTTCAAATTCAAACTCCCAAGAGATGAGACAGGAATCATCTCTATAGAAGAGATATCTCTTCTATTTCCCACAAAAAAATAAAACATTTCAAACTTTTTTTCCATTCTAAGTGATGTAAGTGACACACTTGTTGATTCAAAATCCAAGCTGGAGTCCTTCTCTTATTATGGTACAAAAAACACTTCTTTCATTTAAGTGATATAAGTGGCACACTTGTTGATTCTATATCCAAGTCAAGGTCCTTATCTTAATATGCAAATACTCATTTAAAGGAAGATGTGGCATTACTCTGGATTTTCTACATCCAAGTTTAAAGCTTCTTCCCTTATTATCTTCTTTCTCAAAATGTTTGTGGTGAATAGGTGAGATATCTCCCTTAAGATGACAATTTGTCTCTTCTCAAAATCCAACAAACCCAATTCCACCCATTAGTAGGTGGAACTACGAACACTCTGATTTCTCAAACTTCCTTTTGAGAATACGTAGGCATAAGATTGCGAGATCTTAGCGAGCACAATAATAAATAAAACCACTAGGTTCCTACAACTTTTATCATAGTCTATCTCAACATACCCTACAGAAACATTTCCCACTCTTATCATTCACTCAAAACAATCAACAAATCCCCACTACACAGCAAGTAACTCAAAACAACAGTAACACAAATATACACAAGAGGTTCCTATAGGATACTATAGATACTTAGGGTGCTAATACCTTCCCTTTGTATAATCAATCCCAATTCCCGATCTCTCAAGTGCATTTTTTTGCATTGCACACACTCACAGGTTTATTTAGATTTTTTTCCCTTCTCTCCTTTTTTTGGGATAAATAAAAAGTTCACATATAAAACGTGCGACCCCATTTCAAAAGGAAAGGGAAGAGTCACGCCAGCTACACAAACTTGCTCACCCTCTCATCTCTTTTCTCTTGACAACAAGAACCCGTCGAAAAAAACAAAAAGCTCGCCAGAGTAGATGAGCTACGGCGGAAACCGCCGTCTTCTGCGGCGAAGGTTTCTCATCTCCCCTTAACATAAACAATGACCCCCACTAAAAGAGACCCCTAAACCTAATTTTTCCATCAATTTTACCAAAAACCTAACGAATCACCCAGATCGAACCCCCTTTTTTCAAAACCCTAAACATAAAAATTCCCCCAAATCCTGGCCAGAACGAAAAGGAAATGTGAATAACATGCCGTGTACGAGAAAATATGCCCAGGAATTCAGAAAATGGAAAGCTCACCCTTGAAGCTTTAGGTACGAATCTCCTTCTTCTCTTCTCCTTAATCCTCTTCTTGCAATGGTCGCTAGGATTTCTTTGGTGGTGTTGAGAGAATTTTCTAGAGTTTTTCTAATGAAAAGAATAGTCCCTTATATAGGACTCCAATTAGGGTTTTATGTATGAAATAAATCCTTTGGGTGAGTGGTCGTGAGCTGGAGAAAGATACAATTGAAAACTTATTGAGGAAAAATAAAATTGAGTGGAGAGTGTCATGTACGGATTTCAGAAATTGTCTCTTTGAAATTTGTTTCTTAGTGAAATAAAACAGGGTTCAACTTAATTTCCATGTTAACATACTATTTGAAATAGATGTTTTTGAACTTGAAATACATCCCTACTTATTTCTGAACCATGCTATTAATTTCTCTTGTTTTGAATTCCATTGCTTAGCACATCCTGAGGTTTACGTCTCTGTTTTGTTTTGAGTGCTATTTCCCTTTTGAATTTGAATTATGTATTTTTTGCTTCAAGTTGTTTTTTTTTACAAATCATGTATTCTGATGAGGTGTTTTGAATATTGTATTGTGTGAATTGGTGACATTGATATGAGTTAGAAAGTGTTATGATCTTTGCTTTGAAAATTTCCAATTGTGCACCAATTGCTGCTCATGTTCTATCTTTCTGACACCCTTTTTTCTTTGCGCACCTTTTGGCAGAGTTTTGCTACCAGCTTACAGTTTTCAGGAGACCATTTAATGAACAAAGAATACATTCACTCCAACAAGCTGGGCCTATGTGTATTTCGAATCGAATCAAAATGATAGCTCCTGAGCAAATGTTTTATATAAAAATGTCTTTCCAATTCCAGGGGGTCTATGCAAGAGAAATATGAGGTTCCATGAAACAAGGAAAGGATCAACAGCTTTTAGAGCAAAGCACTCACTGCATACTGCAACAACCTTTGTTCTAGACCAGATTCGTATATCAAGCTTTCCCATATGCCATTGAATTCTTTTGCAGGAAGAATCCATTCATTGAAGCTAGAAGACTGGCCATCAGAGTAGATATCCTTACAGGATCTTTCCTCGTTAAGCTAAAAGACATGTAATACCGGGTTGACCTTAGTGTGACAACTTGCTTGAAGCTGAAGTACTCTAATGGCTCTGCATGAAGTGTGAACTAGCATGTTGGAATGAGTCATGAAGATAGTCCTTAGATTTTGATTTTCATGTAACTAGGAATATGTTTCTCTACCAATCTCTTTTGTAATTATATGAATCTTGAACTCCCCTTCTAATTTCCTTTGTAGTTGTATGAACCTTGAATGAATGAAACTACCTTTGACGAATAACAACACGATGATTGTATGTTCTGCCTTTGATTGGTACTTCATGTATGGTGATAGATAATTTGATAAACGCTTTTGTATAGCTGTCGAAACGCGAAAAACAATCGGCGAAAAAAATAGAGTCGCCACCGAATGTTATTTATCCCGACGGGGGAAAGGAAATGATCGAAGAAAACCTCAAAAGGGAGACGACATGGTCATTGCAACCAAGTTCTGGGTCCGGGAGTCGATTACGCGAGAGGAAGGTATTAGCACCCCCTCGCGTCTGTTGTACTCAACGGGATCCGTGCTTGTTGTTCTAATTAAAGGGTGTGTTATCTAAAGCCTACTGCTAAACGGAAACGGAAAGGGAAAAAACAAAAGCGGACTCGACAGGACTTCGCCATCCTAGGACTATATATTCCCCCGTGCAATGGGAAAGTCAGAGTCAACGTAGTTAAGAGGACTACGGGTGAAATGGGGGAAGGTTGCTCACCAAGATTTCGCCATCTTGTGCCTACGTATCCTCATTCGGACGAGAATGAGGAAATCAGAGCATCCGTAGTTCGTGGAACCCATTGTTAAGTCTTTTTGATGAGTGACGTTAAGTTTGCGTTCCATAAGTTATGGTCGATGCTTGTTTGCGGTAGAACGGAAATAACACACTCTTTCTGAAAATGATTTGACAAACAATCCCAAAGGATAAAAGGATTTGCAGTTTGTTTGTGAGTTTTAGACAAAAGTGAATTGAATTGGTTTGAGACTCGCATTGCACTAAAGTCTATGACATAGGAGCGAATGCGTCGCAAGATCGCCCCCAAACGGGACGTATGCTAAACACTCTAGACAAAGTAAAAAGAGACTCCTCAATCATCATTTCCCATATACTTAAGGCTAATGGCGCACAATACTCGTCGTATTTATTAAGTGCTTTGATTTTTGTTTTGAGAAGAGAAAGAAGACGCACGAAAAATCTAAGGGGAAACTCGGTCCTACGTGTTATCATGCAAAATGGCCCTAAGGTTAATGTTGCGAAAGGGAAAGCCTAACCTAATGTTAACATGCAAAGATGGACCTATGATTGACCTTGAAAGGGGTATAACCTAATGTTATCATGCATGGATTAACTGCTAATGTCTATCCTACTCCAAGCTTAATCAAAGATTAAGTTGGACTATGGAATGCTAAGGGAACATGCAAAAGCAAACCAAAACCAAGAAAATAAACCAAAACAGAAACTATAACAGTGCTCCAGCTCAGAACAACAGTGAATTCCAGCACACAAGCAAGACAACATTTAACAGCTCACGTTCTCAGCACATAACAGGTGTAAAAATGCAGCAAACAGGATGAACACATTTAACAGCAGACATAACTCAGGACAGGGCAGGTGTAAAAACATAAGCAGCATGCACATTCAATAATGAAACAAATAATCATGATCATGAACATGCCTAAAAAATGCCACAATTAACAATGTGTGAACATGTAGCGATCATCAACCGTGACAAACAACAAACACGTAACAACATGTTCTCGATTAAACATCACAAGCAAGAACCGAGAATGCAAGCAATAATCATATTAACGACTTAAGCAAGCGTATGAGAATGTAAACCTTCATGAACGTGTATAATCAATGAACATGGATGATCAATTAAGTGTGAAGAAATTGCAACCACATTAAACACATAAGCATCTAACAACACAACATGTATAGTCAACAATAATTATTTGCTTCAAACGATCATTCATTTATGGAATCGTAACCAACTACGAGCATGTACAAAGATCAAGTATACTCTACAGCAACAACATTGCAATCACAATTGTGCAAATGGTTATGCAACACGATCATCATACCAAGAGTGCAAAATACATAAATCATGGACATGCATCACGAAAACCAAATGTCGCGTGTCAAAGAATCACATTCATACTGTAGTGTGAGGTGAAACAGCTCAAGAACAATCCATAAATATGCACCATATCAATCCATGAAGTTTAAAAGTGGAACGGAATCAAAACACACTTGAAAATGCACAAAAATCACCTTCTGTCACTGTGGTAATCGATTACCCATATATAGGTAATCGATTACCCACTTGAAAACTTAAAAAAAACGTGAAAAAAGGTAGGGTAATTGATTACCCATATGTGGTTAATCGATTACCACTATGACAGTGGCAGAAAGTCAACTTTCTAAAAGCACTTTTGAGGGTGCGAGAAAGACACAAGAAATGGGAGGTTTGAATTGTGTATTTGCTCTTTTTACTACATTTCATTTCTTGTTGTTGAACCACTAAGGATTACATCAGAGTTCGTTGAGAGACTCTGACTGGCAACGTTACATTCAGACTTGCTAAGCATGAGGCTTCAGAACTAACAAGAGTTTGAATATAAGATCCACTTCTTAAAACTTGCAGAGCGGAAGCTTATCAGAGTTAAGTTGCAAGGTTCTGACTTACTTGTGTAGGGTTCTGATACTCTATATAGAAACATAAATAAGAATATTAAGCATAAGAGTAAAGAACACACGATATATCCTGGTTCACCACAATGGCTAATCCAGTCCACCCTCCTCAGGTGATTTTGCCTTGAACACAAGGTCTTAATCCACTATAATCAATCTCGATTACAGATGCACGGGCAACAGCAGGTGACTAACCACTTGCATAACTGCACTGTGACTAACATACAATGAACCATTCAGGGATTCAACTTAATGAATATAATGAACATTGACCTGCAGGTTCGAATCTCGTAAGATCTACTGCTAGGCTTTCACAGCTAGACGTTCAGGGATTTATCGCAATGAATATAACGCTACTGACCCTATTTCAGGCTTTTCCTACAATGACATCTCGCCATTGTCTTCTCGAGTCTCCGGTCACACTGACCACTCAAGGAATCCTAATTCACCAAGAATTAGTTTAACTAGAGATTACAAAGGTGCTTCTTAACAAGCAGATTACTCATAAGTTTAAGTACAAAAGAACACAAGTGTTCAAGCAAGATGTGAGCAACAACTCCTTGCTATTCTAAGAAACTACAGAGATGTATAATGATTTGACAGTTGTTGACATCTTGTAGATCTTCTTCTTCTTCGTCTTCGGGGTGAGCAAGCTTTGAGCAATAACTCCTTGCTTCAGATCTTCAATGTAGCGCTAACGAGAAGGTGGTTGATGACTTGACTGATTTGCAATGTTGTCTTCTTCATCAATAACTTCTATACCAATTCATTGTTGTTGTGTTGAATGATGATCTTTGAGCTTCAACAACAATGGCCATGTGTAAATGGTGATAGCTTTGGATATTCTAAGTGTTACAACTAGAACTCATCGTTATTGCTATCTTCACACAATGACTTAATCAATTCACCTTTGATGGAATGAATCGATTTGTGGACTATGTCGTCGTCGACGTCCTTCGTCGTTCCACAGTCATCCATTAGAAGCGAATACTCTTTCCTTTAAATAGCCTGGTAGAAATATAGCCATTTGAAATATTGTTGTCCGTTGGGAAAGAGACGTTGTGTAATAACTCGCTGTACTAAAACATCTCCTTTTTGCTGTGGGAGAAGTGATGTGATATATCTTTCTTGGGCGCCGTGTACAGTTACTCACAACGGTAACATGTGACTTCTGAACTTCAGAGGCTTTTGATGTTTAATTGATGTAGTATGAGTAGAGTCTTCTTAGTCAGGATATCTGATACGTCAAGTCTTCAGTCATTTGAAGAAGTCCATTAGGAATCAGTCTTCAGAACTTCAGCACTTGTCTTTAAGCACGTTATCCTTTACTTCTTCAAGTTTTCCAAAACTTCAGAACTTATCCATTAGGAATCAGTCATTAGAGTCTCCAATACTTGATCTTCAGAACCTTAATCTTTAGAACACATAAGTCTTCAGAGTCTTTCTGCACTTGGTCTTCAGAGACTTCCGCCTTCAGAACTTCAAGTCATGAGAGTCTTCAGCACTTCGGTTCTCTTCTTTAGAAGCTTTGCAATCTTCAGAATCTCGACCACTTTCAGATAGCATCCACAAGAGCATTGCATCCGCAATATCGGCATCCTTGGATCTGACTGATCATGATAAGATACAAAAGCGTTCTTGCTTCTTGCAACTTGTGTCACACATAGTAACTTCGCATATTATCAATTTCGCTCATCTGGCTGGTGCTTGTTGGATCTGATATATTCTATAATTATGATCTGCATACAACATACATTAGAACATAAAATGGTTCTTTCACAAATACGTATTGTTATCATCAAAACATAGATTGACTTGTAGAGACAATTCTTGCTCTCACAATCTCCCCCTTTTTGATGATGACAAAACCAAGTATTTTGATTGAACATTTTATACAGGGTAATCACCAAAACAAAATATTCAGAGTTTGGAACAACAGCTCCCCCTGAATTTGTTATCCTCTAAGTTTTATCTGTGATCATCTAGAATCTTATATGATCCAAAGACATACAGAATAACAACTTGAGTTGCCAGACGAAGAATAGGAAATGACTGCTTCACTATCTTGTCTTTAATAGAACGGAGAATCTTTAGCATCTGGACTAGTTCATCAGAACTTCCATCTTCAGATCTTCAGAGCTCAGTTCCTTTGTAGTCGTATCAGAGCTTGTAATCTTTAGAGTCTTCTGAAGCATTTCTACTTTTTAGCAGATTCATTTGAGCACAAACAGATCAGTTCTTATCTGATAACACAACCTCGCTATTCATCAGAGACAGACACTGTCTTTTAAGAAACTCCCCCTGAGTTTTAGACTTTGTGAAGATTATAGGATTTATCATTTGAATCTTCTGGGTAGTCTCCCCCTAATTTCTATAAGTCAGATATTGGGATCTTTCAGAACGTAGTTCAGGGATATTAAGTTTTAATCACCAATAAAGATCATGACTTTTCAGAGTTTGAATTTTGAACCCATGTCTTCATCTCAGAACCTTGTTATTGTCACAACTCAGTGGTTAACCAAAGCTTGATTTTTTATTAGATACCAATTGAAGGTTAATATTTGTGATCAATCAACGCTTGATTCTGAATCTGGTACTCATGATTTGATTCTGGTTTATATCCGTGATGTGCTGAGTCTTATACCAGAGTATGTTGAGTCTGATACCAAGTGAAGAATTTCTTCTCATACCACTTGAGAGGTATTTCCTTAATGTGTTGAATTGATACCAGTGAAGGTATTTGATAATAATTCACAGCTTTGCTCTGATTGATGAGTCTGATACTAGTCTTTGTGTACTGAGTCTGATTACCAATTATTGATTTAGTATGATACCCAATCGTTTTCATTTCAATTGGTTCCTGGTAAACATCAGAACTACTTGTTCTTGGATCTTCAATCCGGATCTTCAGACTGCTCTTTGTTTCTGATTTGCACAGTTCCTCTGAGTAAGCATCTTGAGAATGTATACTTTGTCTTAACTGCTTTCAGAGTTTTCTTACTTCTTCTGATTCTTAGACAGCTTCTATTATATGATCGGAGTTCTTCATTCTTACTGTTCCTGTTCTTAGAATGCCTAGTGAACTTGTTTAGAGTTCCTCGGATAACATCAAATAACAAATGTTAGTAGTAACGCCTTTTTATGTGAGTACTTTGTTTGAGTTCTGCATTCTTTCAGATTTCCTTCTCTCAATCAAAATCATTATATTTCTCCCCCTTTTTGACATCATCAAAAAGTGCTTAGAGAATAAGGGCATTTAAGCATATAATTCCTCTTTTCAATGAACATCATATATTTCTTCCTCATTTGAGCATTTAAGCATTTAAGCATATTAACATCATCATATATATACTGGATATGTTAAACAACATAGAACCATAGAGCCAACATTTGAGCAGTTAAGAGCAATCCAAGTCATTTGGTGATAACCATCTTTAACCATAATAAATTCATTTGAAGGATTTTTAGATGGAATCAACTGATTACTAATTGAAGGTTTTAGATCATCAGTAAAGATTAATTACAGCATTTCATTTGTGAACAAACAGATAGAAGCATCAACATAAAATAGTTTTAAAAATGCAGAGCATAGGTTGAGCTTAATCTAGAAAAGTTCAAGATAATCAAAACATAGATAATTTAAATGCAGATTCCTAATGAGAAACATTTTAAGTAATCGTAGTCCTAATAAGCTGGGTTTTCATGGGTCATATTAAGTTAGACTAGACCGAGCCTAATGATGATGAAGAAGATGAGCGAGAGTTTACAGAATCATCATTTCTTGAGCCATGCAACCTCTCTTCTACTTGAGTAATTGCCAATTTCTTGCTCTTCACAATTTCTACTGAGATCCATTCATGGAACTCAGTCCAGATATCTCTCACTCTATGCTTGAACTGGAAGCATCTATTAAGTTCTAAATTCTTGTGATAGCATCATCCATGAAGGATGTTAATGCGTCATTTATCGATCATCATTGGGTTATGATAATGACTAAATAGATAATGAGAATATCTAGAGTTAATTTCATTCAACACAAATGATAGAGCAGTGCAGTTATGGGTATGAAGAAAAATAATTCAAGAGTAGACCAGAACGCAACACATATTAATTTTAAACACAAGTACAGAGCATCAGCAAAATAAAACTGTTAATCACAAGAACTTAGACCTAATTATAACAAGAACTTGTTATATACTCATAAAGAGACTTTAATCATCAAAATTATCAATTTTATCCACTCGTTCACATCTGGTCTCTTCTGGTGAGGATCCAGGTCCAAGCCTGCTTATTAATCTCCAGGCCTTTTCTTTCCAAATTATTTCAGATATTATTCTCCCATATGGAATGTAGGCATTCATCTGATTTCTTGAGGTTCTGATAGAGTGTCTCATGTTGTAACGCCCCAGTTTTTGCCAGTTTTATTTTATTGAGTCTTTTTGATTATTTTATTGTTATTTTTGACCTTTATGTGAAAATGTGTTATTTTTCGTCGTGATTATATTTTATCGCGTTTTGGGAACGTTTGCGAGATATTTGAGTGTGGGGGTATTTCGGACCTTTCACAATTGTTTTTACTAAGTTAGAAAAAGATAGAAAAGGGAAAGAAAGAAAAATAGAGAGAAAGAAAGTGGAAGAAAGGAAAAAGAGAAGAAAAGAGGAGAAGAGAGAAAATTGGAGAAAAAGTGGAAAAATCATCAAGAACAAGTTCTAGAGTCGATTAAATCGGGTAAGGGTGCGAAACTCGATTATTCTATGATTGTGTTCGATTATGTATGTGTGTTTGCTTGGATGTTTCTTGTCTTTCCATAACTTTTGAATTCTAGGTCGAAATGAGATAAACGAGTAGAAATCGATGTTTTTACGGTCGGAAATCGATATAATTTGCGTTGCATGATTACTTGGTGTTTATGAATCATTGCTGGTAATTGTTTTGCTGTTGGAAGTGATTTGGAGTGGAAAATGAGGTTTTTGGGGGTTTTGGATCGTGTAACCCATAACAGCATTTTTCTGGTTCTGGTGTGATTCGCCAGGCGAATTTGGGATTCGCCAGGCGGATTGGGTTTCGCCACTAGCTCGCCAGGCGAAGTGCTGGCGAAGGCATATTCGCCAGGCAAATTAGTAAGTCGCCAGGCGAAATTGGAATTACAGAAAGGGGTAGCTTCTGTAACTCTTGTTTTTTTCTAATTTGGTGACTCGCCAGGCGAAAGGCTGGCGAATGGGAAGTCGCCAGGCGAATTCTCAAGTGGCCAGGCGAATTTGGCTGTTTCTTAATAAATTCTTAGTTTTTGAAAATTCATAACTTTTGTTCTGTTTATCCGATTTTTGCATTTTTGGTGTCGTTGGAAAGCTTATAAAATGTACTTTATGATTATGATGATTTGGAAATTGTTGGCCGATTTAATTATGTTGGAAATTGGGAATAGTGCCGATTCTCGACTTTGTCGTTCTAAATTGGGCGTATTTGACGTGTATTATGTTATATGTTTGTACTTTGGATGTGTATGCCTTATGTGCTATTGTGAGGATGATTTGTGGCCGAAAGGCAAGAAATGCTAAGTGTGGTGATTGATTATATATGCATGATTCTTGATGTGTGTGAGTATGCAATGTGAATGTCATGAGTCATTGTATGCCAAGCATCATGATGTGCATTGTTGAACGTCCTGAGTGACGGTTTGGTTCCCGAGGGAATCTGCTATACCATCGTGGGCCTCGAAAATATGAGGCGTTGCCTGAGGACTTAAAGCGATGGGTATAGACGATTGTGGGCTCCTTTAGAGACTTAAAGCAATCCATAACGTCGTGTGCCTCGAAAATATGAGGCGATGCCTGAGGACCTAAAGCGACGGGTGAACATCGTAGGCCCGACGGGGAGTTACTTGAGATTCTCAGTAACGAGCGATGGTTCCAATAGTTCCTGAGTGGACTAATGACGTGACATGACGTGACAAATGGAAGTCGGTACCGCATGGCATGTGCATAGAGTCGTGGTGTCGGTCTCTGTGCATTTGCATTCATCATGAGTTATTTGTGCATGAAATTATGAATGTGATTAATGAAATGGACTATGTGTAATTGTATTGTGAATGATTGATGTGCAGTGGTATTTGATACTTATGAATTGTACTGTATGGTGTTTAATTGATCTGTGTGCTTTGGTGGTGAGAATATGTTATGTGTGCATTTTTGTGTTAATATATAATTTTATGCAATTATATTATGGTTGTTTTTCTCACCCTTCTGCTGTTTTATAACGCTCTATGAGGCGTTGCAGACTAGGTTGCTGGAGGTATTCTTTTGTGAAGCGTTGCGTCTTCATTATTTTGGTCGGTCGGCTCTGATATGTGACTCCGGGTAGCATAGGGTGGCCGTTTGTGATGGTTTTGTATATCTGATGATATATTTTGGTTGTACATGTATAACTTGATGTACGACAGACATGTTTATATGTATATATGTTGTTCAGATTTTAGATTTTCCGCTTTAATTCTAATTTCTGAAAAATGGGTGTAAGGAACAAAGTTTCCTTTTGTTGATTGTTACCCCCACGTTGCATATCTAAATGAGCAGGTGTTGTATTGATGTGTGTTGTGTTACATTGATGTGATGTCTCCTTTCTATGCCGTGTTTTCAAATATACTCTGATCAAATTTCGAATTTTCTTTTATTGCTTTAATTGCGTGATTTGGGGGTATTAGATTGGGGGCGTCACATTAAGTGGTATCAGAGCCAGTCCGTGTCAGTTGTGTCATTTGTGTCGGTTGTGTCTGGCATATTGGGCGAGTTGTGTTGAGCAAGTTGTTGTTTAACCATAGTTTCTGTATTTGGACGAACAGAATATGGCTGGTCGTAATGATGCTGCTTTGGCTGTGGCGATGCAAGCTATGGCACGAGCTGTGCAGGGTGCACCGAATGCTGCAGGAAATGATGAGTTTAGAAAGAATAAGCCGCCGGTCTTTAAAGGGAAACATGATCCGGATGGTGCGCAGTTGTGGTTGAAAGAGATTGAGAGGATTTTCAGGGTAATGGATTGTGACGAGGAGGATAAGGTGAGGTTGGGCACTCACATGTTGCATGAAGAAGCTGACGACTGGTGGATCAGTACTCGTCAAGTGTTAGAAGCTGATGAGGAGGAAGAAGAAATTACTTGGGAGGTGTTTAGTCGAGAATTCCTAAGGAAGTATTTTCCGGAAGATGTCCGAGGAAAGAAGGAGATTGAGTTTTTGGAACTGAAACAAGGTAATTTATTTGTTGCTGAATATACTACTAAGTTTGTGGAGCTTGTGCAGTTTTATCCTCATTATGTGGAAGCGATTGCTGAATTTTCTAAGTGTGTGAAGTATGAAAGTGGGCTGCGTCCTGAGATAAAGCAGGCGATTGGTTATCAGAGGATTCGAAGGTTTGCTGATTTGGTTGAATGCTGTAGGATTTATGATGAGGACAGTAAGGCTCGTTCTGCTCATTATAAAAGTGTAAGTGACAGGAAAGGGAAGCAACAGTTTCGTGGTGGTCCGTATGTATCACCGGCTGATAAAGGTAAACAAAGGGGTTCTTTTGATCGGAGGTCAGGTGGAGGAGGTATGTCTAATCCTATTAGGTGTTTTGGATGTGGTGAATTGGGTCATCGCCAGCATGAATGTAGGAAGAAGGTGGAAAAGTGTTCTAATTGTGGTGGTATGGGACATGTCTTAGCTGATTGTAAAAGGAAGAATGTCGTGAAGTGTTACAATTGTGGGGAACCTGGTCACATTAGTTCGAAGTGTCCTAATCCGAAGAAGGCTCAGACTAGTGGGAAAGTGTTTTCGTTGGCGGGGACTCAGACCTCAAATGCAGATCGTCTGATAAGAGGTACTTGCTTTATTAATAATATGCCTTTAATTGCTATTATTGATACTGGAGCGACTCATTCGTTTATTTCGTCTGAGTGCGCGAAGGGTTTGAATCTTGTGTTGTCTGTGATGGATTTTGAGATGGTTATTGATACTCCAGCGATGGGGTCAGTAACTACTTCTTTAGTTTGTCTCAGTTGCCCTTTAGCCATTTATGGTAAAGACTTTGTGATGGATTTAGTGTGTTTACCATTGGAAGGTTTAGATGTGGTGTTGGGAATGAACTGGTTGCAATTTAATCAGGTACACATTGATTGTTATCATAAGTTAGTAAGGTTTCCTTCTCTTGAGGAAGATGAAGACTCGAGTTTCTTATCTACCAAAGAGTTGAAGAAACTTTTGGCCGATGAAGCTCAGTTGTTCGGGTTATTTGCATCTTTGACTGTGGATAATCAAGTTTCATTGGAGGTGTTTCCTGTTGCGTGTGATTTTCCTGAAGTGTTTCCTGAGGATATTTCAGATGTACCGCCAGAGAGAGAGGTAGAGTTTGCAATAGATCTAGTTCCTAGTACTAGACCTGTTTCTATGGCACCTTATCGAATGTCGGCATCTGAATTGGTGGAGTTGAAAAAGCAATTGAATGACTTGCTAGAAAAGAGGTTTGTGAGGCCAAGTGTCTCTCCTTGGGGTGCTCCAGTTTTGTTGGTGAAAAAGAAGGATGGGAGTATGCGATTATGTATTGATTATCGCCAGTTGAACAAAGTGACGATTAAGAATAAATATCCGCTTCCAAGGATTGATGATTTGATGGATCAGTTGGTTGGTGCTTGTGTGTTTAGTAAGATTGATTTGAGATCCGGGTATCATCAAATAAGAGTGAAAGAAGAGGATATTCAGAAGACGGCCTTTAGAACACGTTACGGTCATTATGAATATTCGGTAATGCTGTTCAGGGTTTCTAATGCGCCTGGTGTGTTTATGGAATACATGAATCGTATTTTTCACGAGCATTTGGATCGTTTTGTGGTGGTGTTTATTGATGATATTTTAATCTATTCTAAGTCTCGTGAGGAACATGCAGAGCATTTGCGTATTATTTTGCAGGTTTTGAAGGAAAGGAAGCTTTTTGCCAAATTGTCCAAGTGTGAATTCTGGTTGTCTGAGGTGAGTTTTCTTGGACACGTAATTTCGGGTAATGGTGTAACTGTGGATCCATCTAAAGTAGACGCAGTTCTACAATGGGAGGTTCCTAGATCCGTTACTGAAATTCGAAGCTTTTTGGGTTTGGCTGGTTATTATCGGAGGTTCATTGAAGGGTTTTCTAAGCTAGCATTACCTTTGACCCAGTTGACTTGCAAGGGTCAGGCGTTCATTTGGGATATTCGGTGTGAGGAAAGTTTTAATGAGCTGAAGAGAAGATTGATGACAGCTCCGATTTTGATTTTACCTAATCCTAAGGAACCATTTGTTGTGTATTGTGATGCTTCTTTAATTGGTTTAGGTGGTGTTCTGATGCAGGAAGGTAAGGTTGTGGCTTACGCTTCAAGGCAATTAAGAGTTCATGAGAAAAATTATGCTACTCATGATCTTGAGTTAGCGGCGGTAGTTTTTGTGTTGAATATTTGGAGGCATTATCTGTTTGGTGCGAGGTTTGAGGTCTTTAGTGATCACAAGAGCTTGAAATATTTGTTTGATCAGAAAGAGTTGAACATGAGGCAACGGAGATGGTTGGAATTCTTGAAAGACTACGACTTTGGCTTGAATTACCATCCTGGTAAAGCTAATGTGGTAGCTGATGCATTGAGCCGGAGATCGTTGCATATGTCGGCTTTGATGGTTAAGGAGTGGTAACTTTTGGAATCGTTTAGAGATTTGAGTTTGGTATGTGAAGTGACTTCGGATAGTGTAAGACTTGGTATGTTGAAAGTTACTAATGAATTTTTGTTGTCGGTTAGTGAGAAACAGAAGTTGGATTTGAAGTTGTGGATTTGATGTTGGTTGGAGATAGAGATGCGAATAGTGATTTTCAAGTGGATTCTAATGGTGTTTTGAGGTTTCGTGGACGGATTTGTATTCCGGATGATTCGGAGTTGAAAAGGATGATTTTGGAGGAAGGACACCGGAGTAATTTGAGTATGCATCCTGGAGCGAATAAGATGTATCAGGATTTGAAAAAGATTTTTTGGTGGTCTGGTTTGAAAAGAGATGTGGCTCAGTTTGTGTATGCTTGTTTGACTTGTCAGAAGTCGAAAGTGGAACATCTGAGGCCTAGTGGTTTGTTGCAACCGTTGGATATTCATGAGTGGAAGTGGGATAGCATTTCGATGGATTTTGTAACAGGATTACCGAACACTCAGCGTAGGCATAATGCTATTTGGGTGATTGTGGACAGGCTGACTAAATCGGCGCATTTTATTCCGATTGACATCAGTTTTTCTTTGGAGAGGTTAGCTGAGATCTATATCAGTGTGGTGGTGAAATTGCATGGGGTTCCTTTGAGTATTGTTTCTGATCGGGATCTGAGGTTTACATCGAGATTTTGGGAAAGTTTACAGAAGGCTTTGGGTTCTAGATTGAGGTTGAGTTCGGCTTATCATCCGCAGACGGATGGTCAGACCGAAATAACTATTCAGTCGTTGGAGGATTTGTTGAGAGCGCGTGTTTTGGAACAAGGTGGTATGTGGGACAGTTATCTTGCTTTGATTGAGTTCACGTATAATAACAGTTTCCATTCTAGTATTGGAATGGCACCTTTTGAGGCTTTATATGGACGAAGATGTAGAACGCCGTTGTGTTGGCACGAAACAGGTGAGAGTTCTGTAGTTGGACCAGAATTGGTGCAACAGACGACGGAAAAGGTAAAGTTTATTCGTGGGAAAATGAAGGCTTCTCAGAGTAGACAAAAGAGTTATCATGATCGGAGATGGAAGGATCTTGAGTTTCAAGAGGGGGATCACGTATTTCTGAGGGTTACGCCGGTAACGGGTGTTGGTCGTGCTTTGAAATCTAAGAAACTTACTTCTCGATTTATTGGTCCTTACCAGATATCTGCGAGAGTTGGTGCTGTAGCGTATCGTGTGGCGTTACCGCCGAATCTGTCGAACTTGCATGATGTTTTTCATGTATCACAGTTACGGAAGTATGTTCCGGACCCTTCACATGTGATTCCGATGGACGAGGTTGAGGTAAGGGATAACCTTACGGTAGAGACTTTACCAGTTAGGATTTTGGATCGCGAGGTGAAGCGGTTGAGAGGCAAAGAGATTGCACTTGTGAAAGTGGCGTGGGGAGGCGCTGCTGATGGTAATTTGACGTGGGAGTTGGAGAGTAGGATGCGGGAGTCGTATCCGGAGTTGTTTGTATCAGGTAAGATTTTCGAGGACGAAAATTTCTAAGTGGGGGAGAGTTGTAACGCCCCAGTTTTTGCCAGTTTTATTTTATTGAGTCTTTTTGATTATTTTATTGTTATTTTTGACCTTTATGTGAAAATGTGTTATTTTTCGTCGTGATTATATTTTATCGCGTTTTGGGAATGTTTGCGAGATATTTGAGTGTGGGGGTATTTCGGACCTTTCACAATTGTTTTTACTAAGTTAGAAAAAAATAGAAAAGGGAAAGAAAGAAAAATAGAGAGAAAGAAAGTGGAAGAAAGGAAAAAGAGAAGAAAAGAGGAGAAGAGAGAAAATTGGAGAAAAAGTGGAAAAATCATCAAGAACAAGTTCTAGAGTCGATTAAATCGGGTAAGGGTGCGAAACTCGATTATTCTATGATTGTGTTTGATTATGTATGTGTGTTTGCTTGGATGTTTCTTGTCTTTCCATAACTTTTGAATTCTAGGTCGAAATGAGATAAACGAGTAGAAATCGATGTTTTTACGGTCGAAAATCGATATAATTTGCGTTGCATGATTACTTGGTGTTTATGAATCATTGCTGATAATTATTTTGCTGTTGGAAGTGATTTGGAGTGGAAAATGAGGTTTTTGGATCGTGTAACCCGTAACAGCATTTTTCTGGTTCTGGTGTGATTCGCCAGGCGAATTTGGGATTCGCCAGGCGGATTGGGTTTCGCCACTAGCTCGCCAGGCGAAGTGCTGGCGAAGGCATATTCGCCAGGCGAATTAGTAAGTCGCCAGGCGAAATTGGAATTACAGAAAGGGGTAGCTTCTGTAACTCTTGTTTTTTTCTAATTTGGTGACTCGCCACTGGCTCGCCAGGCGAAAGGCTGGCGAATGGGAAGTCGCCAGGCGAATTCTCAAGTGGCCAGGCGAATTTGGCTGTTTCTTAATAAATTCTTAGTTTTTGAAAATTCATAACTTTTGTTCTGTTTATCCGATTTTTGCATTTTTGGTGTCGTTGGAAAGCTTATAAAATGTACTTTATGATTATGATGATTTGGAAATTGTTGGCCGATTTAATTATGTCGGAAATTAGGAATAGTGCCGATTCTCGACTTTGTCGTTCTAAATTGGGCGTATTTGACTTGTATTATGTTATATGTTTGTACTTTGGATGTGTATGCCTTATGTGCTATTGTGAGGATGATTTGTGGCCGAAAGGCAAGAAATGCTAAGTGTGGTGATTGATTATATATGCATGATTCTTGATGTGTGTGAGTATGCAATGTGAATGTCATGAGTCATTGTATGCCAAGCATCATGATGTGCATTGTTGAACGTCCTGAGTGACGGTTTGGTTCCCGAGGGAATATGCTATACCATCGTGGGCCTCGAAAATATGAGGCGTTGCCTGAGGACTTAAAGCGATGGGTATAGACGATTATGGGCTCCTTTGGAGACTTAAAGCAATCCATAACGTCCTGTGCCTCGAAAATATGAGGCGATGCCTGAGGACCTAAAGCGATGGGTGAACATCGTAGGCTCGACGGGGAGTTACTTGAGATTCTCAGTAACGAGCGATGGTTCCAATAGTTCCTGAGTGGACTAATGACGTTACATGACGTGACAAATGGAAGTCGGTACCGCATGGCATGTGCATAGAGTCGTGGTGTCGGTCTCTGTGCATTTGCATTCATCATGAGTTATTTGTGCATGAAATTATGAATGTGATTAATGAAATGGACTATGTGTAATTGTATTGTGAATGATTGATGTGCAGTGGTATTTGATACTTGTGAATTGTACTGTATGGTGTTTAATTGATCTGTGTGCTTTGGTGGTGAGAATATGTTATGTGTGCATTTTTGTGTTAATATATAATTTTATGCAATTATATTATGGTTGTTTTTCTCACCCTTCTGCTGTTTTATAACGCTCTATGAGGCGTTGCAGACTAGGTTGCTGGAGGTATTCTTTTGTGAAGCGTTGCGTCTTCATTATTTTGGTCGGTCGGCTCTGATATGTGACTCCGGGTAGCATAGGGTGGCCGTTTGTGATGGTTTTGTATATCTGATGATATATTTTGGTTGTACATGTATAACTTGATGTACGACAGACATGTTTATATGTATATATGTTGTTCAGATTTTAGATTTTCCGCTTTAATTCTAATTTCTGAAAAATGGGTGTAAGGAACAAAGTTTCCTTTTGTTGATTGTTACCCCCACGTTACATATCTAAATGAGCAGGTGTTGTATTGATGTGTGTTGTGTTACATTGATGTGATGTCTCCTTTCTATGCCGTGTTTTCAAATATACTCTGATCAAATTTCGAATTTTCTTTTATCACTTTAATTGCGTGATTTGGGGGTATTAGATTGGGGGCGTCACACATGTGGTTAAAGATAGTCTTGGGAAGGTCTATTCTAACGTGATGTGTTAGAAGAAAGACGAAGATTCTGTCGTCATGAGTCATAGTGCTTCTCGCAGACGTGCGTGGACGAAGGTTGGTCAGTGAAAATTTGAACCAAGTTTTTGGAGTAGGAAGGAGTTTCTCAGGACTATTCGATTCGTATGGAACTGAATCATCAAATAGGATTCTACATCTCTCCACCATGCTTAAGTCAGATTGAAAGTGATCAATTGTGACTCCGTCGGAGACACACCCAATGATTTTCTCTATCGAGGCAACAGAGATAGCAATGGGGGTGATAATGAACCTCAGACCAGATGGTGTTACCATCAGTGCTAACCCTAGCATAATTCCAGAATTCTTTAATAAGATTAGTAAAGATTGGACCATTCAGTTGGGAGTAATAGCACCGCCAAGACTGAGCTTGCATGCTTCTTATTATCTCTAAGCCATCGTTTCCGAGACGAGTGAGGTTGGGTCTTTTCTCTGAGATAACATGTAAATTTTCTTTTCTTCCTAAGAAGGTAGGACCATTTCTTTGAGAGTTCATTATCTTGTTGAAATGAGAGTTTTATCAGAAAAAGAGTTTAGATTTGAAGATGAGTTATGCAAGGGAAACATCCAACTTTTTATAGCGAGTGAGAGTAAGGAGTATAATGACTAAATTGGTGCACAAGGTTTTAGGTTTACTATTTCCTAGGTGGTCATGATTACTTAGGGTATGCTAAAAGGCGTGAACGTGTGGGAAAAGAAAACATAGCAGTTACTAATTTACTTTGAGAAGAGTTAATGTGTTAACAACTACTTTGCCGTGAGTGGCCACTGGGGCTGCTGTATTAATGATGATGGTGTCTTGAGCCACTAAAATATTTTTCAAGAACTTTCAATAAGTAATATCAATTAGTGCCTTGAATATTTTATAATTTTTTAGAATTAAGAATTCAATAATCAAAATTGATTCGTAGACAAATTTTATTAATCTTTAAATAACTCAGAGCAAGCTGACACTATTGAATCTACTTAGAATCATCTGTAATTTCATACATACACTCCGCACACATAGTTAAAACACAGACAGATTTGGGTTTCCTAGTTACTAAAGATTTCACACTTAGTTTTCAACAGGCAGTTATCTGGAAGGCTTTCAGGACCATCTTCTTTAATTCTTTCTTTGATCATGTCTACAATTCCATCTCCAAAGAAAATCTCAGACAAAACTCTTCCATAAGGAATGTAGGACTTTATGAGGTTTCTGGACTTAGAGATGGTTTTCCAGAGACAGTTGAAGATAGTGTGTGGAAGATTTATTTGAAATCCATTCATTAGTAAATAAATGAATTCATGGTCATGAAATCTAAGGATGTCATGACTTTCTCCACTGGGAAGAAAATTGGACAACATGAGGTTGTACCAAGCTTTGGGAATGGGTAGAAGATTTTCAGGATTGAACGGAATGTACCCTAAAGTCAGGTCATGAAGAGATGCAAAATTTTTGGCAGCAAAGAATTTGTTTTTGTAAAAATCAATAGGAATTCCAACATCCTCACACCCAGTTGCAAGAGTGATTGAGAACAGGTTGATGATGATTGGGACTTCAAAAACAAAGGAGGTGATACACTTGCTTTCAAGATCAAGATCGGCATGTTTCCATAATTCTTTGACAAGATTTACATAGATAGGCTTTTCTAGCATCATGGAGTATCTAGTCCATTGTTGAGTGTAAAGTACATCTGCTAGACTACACGCAATGCAACTCGAAAGACACAAGAAATGGGAGGTTTGAATTGTGTATTTGCTCTTTTTAATACATTTCGTTTCTTGTTGTTGAACCACTAAGGATTACATCAGAGTTCGTTGAGAGACTCTGACTGGCAACGTTACATTCAGACTTGCTAAGCATGAGGCTTCAGAACTAACAAGAGTCTGAATATAAGATCCACTTCTTAGAACTTGCAGAGCGGAAGCTTATCAGAGTTAAGCTGCAAGGTTCTGACTTACTTGTGTAGGGTTCTGATACTCTATATAGAAACATAAATAAGAATATTAAGCATAAGAGTAAAGAACACACGATATATCCTGGTTCACCACAAAGGCTAATCCAATCCACCCTCCTCAGGTGATTTTGCCTTGAACACAAGGTCTTAATCAACTATAATCAATCTCGATTACAGATGCACGGGCAACAGCCGATGACTAACCACTTGCACAGCCGCATTGTGACTAACATACAATGAACCGTTCAGGGATTCAACTTAATGAATATAATGAACATTGACCTACAGGTTCCAATCTCGCAAGATCTATTGCTAGGCTTTCACAGCTAGACGTTTAGGGATTCATCGCAATGAATATAATGCTACTGACGCTATTTCAGGCTTTTCCTACAATGACATCTCGCCATTGTCTTCTCGAGTCTCCGGTCACACTGACCACTCAAGGAATCCTAATTCACCAACCATTAGTTTAACCGGAGATTACAAAGGTGCTTCATAACAAGCAGATTACTCCTAAGTTTAAGTACAAAAGAACACACAAGTGTTCAAGCAAGATGTGAGCAACAACTCCTTACTATTCTAAGAAACTACAGAGATGTATAATGATTTGACAGTTGTTGACATCTTGTAGATCTTCTTCTTCTTCGTCTTCAGGGTGAGCAAGCTTTGAGCAACAACTCCTTGCTTCAGATCTTCAATGTAGCGCTGACGAGAAGGTGGTTGATGACTTGACTGATTTGCAATGTTGTCTTCTTCATCAACAGCTTCTATACCAATTCATTGTTGTTGTGTTGAATGATGATCTTTGAGCTTCAACAACAATGGCCATGTGTCAATGGTGATAGCTTTGGATATTCTAAGTGTTACAACGAGAACTCATCGTTGTTGCTATCTTCACCCAATGACTTAATCAATTCACCTTTGATGGAATGAATCGATTTGTGGACTGTGTCGTCGTCGACGTCCTTTGTCGTTCCATAGTCATCCATTAGAAGCGAATACTCTTTCCTTTAAATAGCCTGTTAGAAATATAGCCGTTTGAAATATTGTTGGCCGTTGGGAAAGAGATGTTGTGTAATAACTCGCTGTACTGACACATCTCCTTTTTGCTGTGAGAGAAGTGATGTGATATATCTTTCTTGGGTGCCGTGTACAGTTACTCACAACGGTAACATGTGACTTCTGAACTTTAGAGGCTTCTAATGTTTAATTGATGAAGCATGAGTAGAGTCTTGTTAGTCAGGATATCTGATACGTCAAGTCTTCAGTCATTTGAAGAAGTCTATTAGGAATCAGTCTTCAGAACTTCAGCACTTGTCTTTAAGCACGTTATCCTTTACTTCTTCAAGTCTTCCGAAACTTCAGAACTTATCCATTAGGAATCAGTCATCAGAGTCTTCAATACTTGATCTTCAGAACCTTAATCTTCAGAACACATAAGTCTTCAGAGTCTTTCTGCACTTGGTCTTCAGAGCCTTCCGCCTTCAGAACTTCAATTCATGAGAGTTTTCAGCACCTCGGTTCTCTTCTTCAGAAGCTTCGCAATCTTCAGAATCTCGACCACTTTTAGAGAGCATACACAAGAGCATTGCATCCGTAATATCGGCATCCTTGGATCTGACTGATCACGATCAGATACAGAAGCGTTCTTGCTTCTTGCGACGTGTGTCACACATAGTAACTTCACATATTATCAATTTCGCTCATCTGGCTGGTGCTTGTTAGATTTGATATATTCTATAATTATGATCTGCACACAACACACGTTAGAACATAAAATGGTTCTTTCACAAATACATATTGTTATCATCAAAACATAGATTGACTTGTAGAGAAAATTCTTGCTCTCACAACTTTCAGCAGCAAATCACTTATCTAATCATCCAAATGAATATGCATGCAATTGTACACGAAAAATACATCAAATAACATTAATCAAACACCAATTGCATCAATCAAACAACAAGATCAAGCAAAGAAAATCCAAGATCCAATGCACTCCTAACAAGAAACTTCAAGAACAATGCAATGTGATGAACTTGCTTCAAAGTAGCTTCAAGAAAGTGCTTCCAAACCTTGAATCTAGATCCAAAACAGCTTCTACTGCAGAATTTGTGTTGATGAGAGGAAATGATGAAGGTTTAGCTCTAGAATTCACAAATTCCAATGAAGAATTTGAGAATTCTAATGGAAGAGCTTTGGTGAAGGTTTAAGATGAAAATGGAGAGTGAAAAATTGAGAGAGAATTGAAATGAGATGTGTAGAAAATTCAGAAAAATGAGGGTGAATGTGTGAGGTTTGGAGTAATCTTGTTTAAATAATCCCTAGGTTAGGAATAAAAATGTGGTTTGGAGTGTGGGTTAGCATTTGGAATGGAAATTAGGAATGGGATTAGGAATGGAAAATGTTTGAATTTTTGGAGGGAATGAAATCAATTTGTGAAAATAAGTCAAATTTTGAACCAATTCTAGACCTTTCTACTGATGCACATGGGAAATCACATGACCAAAATGCATTCCAAATGCTGCAGTGCTGAAAAATGAAGTGTTTGGGCAAATTTTGCTTGTGTTAATCGATTACCCATATGTAGGTAATCGATTACCACATTCAAATTTTCAAATTTGGCGCCACAAGGAGGGAAACCTGGAGAATGCCTTTTGCCACTTGTTCTGAGCTTTATTATGCCTCTGAAACTTATCTGTTGATATTGTACCTAAATAATACCTGAAATGAATTGTGAATGCTCTCGTGCACTTGAAATAACCGTCTAGAAAAATACGGTTCGATACTGAATCATCGAGCAAAATAAATGTCGGAGCTTCTGATGCTTACTGCTTAAAAACTTGGAATAAAAGGAAGTCTTGAGCCTCAGAAACAACCTGATCCCATGTCTCGAGAGCCAATGCCATGATATGATTAATGATGCAAATGAACGAAACATAAGCCAGTTAACGTTAGAAATGGGAGGGTAAATTTTGGGGTGTTACAGCTGCCCCAATTCAATCAACTTAGACCTGAATGAAGGAAAACAACGGCTTTCAGACATTCAAGGTAAAAGGGGATTGAATACAAAAAGAACCCAGAAATTGCAGATTATGGGGAGAGAAAAGGTAATATGATTGCTAGCCGAAGGCGGTCTTACAACCACGGATACCAACCAAAAGTTGGGATAGCGATAGATACAAGGTACCAACCAAAAGTTGGGATGAAGAATAGATTACCAACCAAAAGTTGGAATGAAAACAGGAGGCACCAACCAAAAGTTGGGATAGAGGATACTAACCAAGATTTAGAATCACCAAAACGCCGACCGAAAGCCAATTCTCCACAAAGGATACCAACCAAAAGATGGAATTGGAAAAGAATACCAACTAAAAGTTGGGATAAACACAGGATACCAACCAAAAGCTGGGATACGACAAAGAATACTAACCAAAAGTTGGGATAAAGCAAAAGATACCAACCAAAAGTTGAGATACAACCAAGGATACCAACCAAAAGTTGGGATACGACAAATAATACCAACCAAAAATTGAGATACAACCAAGGATTCCACCAAAAGTTGGGATACGACAAAGAATACCAACCAAAAGTTGAGATACAACCAAGGATACCAACCAAAAGTTGGGATACGACAAATAATACCAACCAAAAGTTGGGATAAAAAAAAAGATAACAACCAAAAGTTGAGATACAACCAAGGATACCAACCAAAAGTTGGGATACAACAACCAAAGATACCAACCAAAAGTTGCGATAACAAAGGGTACTAACCAAAAGTTGGGATACAACAACCAAAGATACCAAGCAAGAGTTGGGATAACAAAGGGTACCAACCAAAAGTTGGGATACAACAACCAAAGATACCAACCAAGAGTTGGGATAACAAAGGGTACCAACTAAAAGTTGGGATATAACAACCAAGGATACCAACCAAGAGTTGGGATAAAAAAGGGTACCAACCAAGAGTTGGGATAACAAAGGGTACCAACCAAAAGTTAGGATAAACACAGGGTACTAACCAAAAGTTGGGATAAAAGCAAGGACACCAACCAAAATTTGGCGTTTAACAGGAAGTAGAATCCATGGATTTACGACTTGAAGAGAAGATGACTCCATTGGGGAAAAGAGAAGCCTGAACAGACGACTCTGTAGGGGAATATAGGTAAGATGAACAAAACCATCGGCGACTTCACTAGGGATAAAGTAAAACAAAATCTCCTGAGTTATGTCATTTTCTGCCGGGGAAAAATCTGGAAAAGAGAGTATCAAACTTAGATTATGCTTCGAATGCATATGTTTGAATTTTTCTATGGCGTAATGCTCCATATGAAATAGAAATGCTACGCATTTTGAGGGTGCAATGCAAAAATGCTTATGATATGCAAAAGGATACTCAAACAGGAGAAGTGATGAGAAAACCGAAAACAAATCTATCGGAGAAGATAAACTGAACTTCCTTCGCTGAAGAAAACCCAAATGAACTTCCACTATGCTGGGAAGTAAGAGTAACATCTGCTAGCGGAACCGTCCCAGGACTCTGATGGAGAAAAGTGCCAATGACCATTGGTCTTTGAACCTACTGGTAATATCAACCTTTGCTGACTTACCAGCTAAGGAAATCAATAACAAACTCTGCTTGGGGAGAAGAATCAATGATGCCAACCCTGCTAGGGGACAATACTGAGTTCACTCTTCTGTTGGGGAATTACTCTCTATCCTTACTCTGCTGAGGATAAAAGCACACCATTGCTGGAGAAATTATGCTTCCTGATCTGATGAGGAAAGTAGATACCAGGACTCTGTAGGGAATATAAAATCTCTACCAGGGGAGGGAAGTCAAACATGCCTTCTAATGGGGACACCAACCTGCTTGGAAGGCAAAACAAACCAATACTATCCTGTCTGGGACAATAAATCCTGCTGGACACCCGCTGGGTAGCAATAAACAAGCCTCCTGCTTGGCTGGGGAAAGCAAACTTCTGGACTTTTGCTGGGGAGAGTAACCAGAAATCTCACCATTCTACTTAGTGTAACACCAACCTCAGTAATCTCCGTCAAGGAGAAGAATTTTACTTGGGAGAAAGAAGATCACATCATCCTGGAACACATAACAAACAATAGAATGTTCTATATGCAACATGGCAACTTTGGTTACCACCCAAGATACTCATTATTCAAGAAATTTCCATTGTTTTCAACATGCTCCGCAAATCTTTAATATTTTCACATGCAATGTTTATAAAAAATATCAGACGTTTTTGCAAACAAAATAGTAAAAGTAAAAACGAACACGGACAACTTTTGAATGAAGTGAAATTTTATTGATCGAATTTGCCTGTAAATAGGCATTTACGATTTCGGGAGGCAATTCCTAGAAAGAGGTAATTGTACAAAAGTGAAAAGAAAATACACATGTCGGCAATGTGATAACATATTGTAACACCCCAAAATATGCCTTGTTGTTTTTAGATAACTGGCTTATGTTTCTTTGCATTTCCTGCATTAGCATTTATGCATAGCATTGGGTCCTAGCATGGGATCAAGGTACTTGGTTTAACTCAAAGGAAGAAGAGGTTTTTCAGGTTTTCAAACAACAGTTCATGTGCTTTGTCCAAGGGGCTAAGAGGAGAGAAAATTCTTGATGCTATCAATTCTTGAACCACAAATGAGCCTTGAGCCTCAAGGTGTTTTATTTGGTCCATCATCTCATCACAAGATCAAGATTGGCAGGGGAATTCAAAAGAATCACACTCTCCTAACTTGGTTTCTTATATTAGGGTTTTGGAGATTCTGAGATTTAACCCTTAAATGAGCAAGCTCTTTGATTGTTTATTATCTCCAAATGGCACATATCATCATTGGTGGACATGACACACCTCATACTCAGAGGAATTTGAATTGGGAGGATGTGCTGATTTCTCCTAACCAGAGGAGCCAAAATTAGGGTTTCCTATAAAATCAGTTTATTTCTGATTTTTAGGACAAGACTCGACCTCATGGTATTCCTCATGTCCTCAAGTGTCTAGGATTGGAGAATTGTCCATCAATTTGCTTCAGAAGGTTTTCAATTGATCAGAAATTTGAAAATCAGGAGAATTGGGAATAAAGTCAACTGTGCAGTGGAAAAGTCAACCCCTGACTTTTTGAGGTCAACATCATGATTTTCAAGTCAAATATGGTCCATGGACAAGATTTGGTCAAGAAATGTTCAAAGGTTCATAAAAAATCAAGAATTTGGGAAAGTTGCTAAAATTGGAAAATTAGGTTTTTTAGAAACTTACTATTTTTAGTAAGTTTTTAATCACTTTCTAAGCCATTTTTCACCATTTTCAAGGCCTCATTCAAAAACCTTTTCCACATGGAAGTTGTAGATTGAAGTTTTCCCTTCAAAATAAGCACAAGAACCATGCCATTTGGATCATTTTTGCGAGAGTTATGATGTTTCAAAGATGGAGGTTTTAAGTTGTAAAAACTTGAAAACTTAGAATTTTTTCTAAGTTGTTCTTGGACAGTTTGGTGCACTCATGTTCATGCTCACTTTTGGATGACTTCCAAGCCTTGGATTGAGAAACTTCTAACATAAGAATTGTAGAGTGAAATCTCACCTTTCCAAAGGGTCCAAGTTTATTTCATTTGAATCATTATACATCAAGTTATGGTTGATTAAAGTGAGACACTTACAACTTGCAAAAATTCCAACATTTAGATTTTTTTTCTAAGTCTTGTTGGGCAGCTTCAAAGACACGATTTCAAGGCAAGGTTTCATGTGTTTACAAGTGTTATTTAAACTTGATTCCAACACCATTCTTGTTCCTCATCATGTTAACTTTATAAAGAGCTCAAGATTGTCTCACTTGGATCATTGTGGTGCAAGTTATGGTCATTCAAACCTCAAGGTTTCAAATGAAAAATGGTGATGATTTAGACTTATTTTCAAGTTTGCTTTGTCAGATTTTGGGGACATCTTTTCGTGATCATCTCCTTTTGGATTCAAATGATCTTTTAAGATCTTTCAAACATGTCATTCATTCTATGATTTCCTTAGTTTGATTTGAGCTAGAGAGTTCACGGATTGGTAAAGAATTCATCAACTTATGGTTATTTGAATGTGCTCCCATGATGATTGTGATAACTTTGCATACCATGGCCAAAGGGTACCAAATTCTGCATTGTACCTCACTAATCGTACCAGCCATCATCCTTTGATCCCATATGCCAAAATCTTGCCTAAATGAGCCAAACAATGTCATTTTCTTACCATGCACGTATGTGTACTATCATGCAAAAAAATAGGAATTGAAAGAATGGAATTCATAACAAACTTGATGCTCTCACGTGCTCATCCAATGATCCCACTCACATAAGAATTTCCATTGCCAAATCATCATTCCAAACCTGGCTCCAAGGCTGAAAACAAACCATTACCCGTGCCATGCACATGAGAAGCTCCACCCTCATTTCTCTTTCCAAACCAAAGATAACCACTTCAGGTCATGTGCTTCGTTTCCAGACCTCTCTCCAACCCTAAAACACTCATTTATAAGCTGCTCAACTCCAAACCTAGAGAGCATTCTTCATTTTCAGATCTGAATCAAAAAAAATCTCTCTCATCTTTCTCATCTTCGAATTCTTTTTTATTTGAGAGATTTCTGCATTTTCTTGGCTGGATCATCATCTATCATACATCATCTAGCTTCTGTATGCGAAGAATCACTTCTGGATTCATTGTTTGAAGCTCTGCAAGCTCATATTCTTCACTATCGGTTTGAGTTGGTTTGAAGATTTTCAGCAACTTTCTGGACAGATTAAGCTTTGATCTATCTCCTACGAGGCATTTTGAAGTTTTCCATATTGTTTCCTGAAGCTAATAGCTGCTGAGAAGAGTCAACAGAACTTCTCCGTTAGGTAATACTCTTCCCTTCGAATCTGCCATGATATACGTCCACCATGCTTGTTGCTAGTGATTCTGAAGTCCTACCACTGGGTAGGCACTGTTTGAATGTGTGTTGTTTTAGTTTGAAAGAGTTTCAGTTTGGACATGTTTTATTTTTCGCTTCGATTCGTGGTGTTTTTGCGGTTGAAAATTGTTTTTGAGAGTGGATTTGATATCTCCTTGAAATTCTATGCAAGATGTTGTCCTCTTTTATTCATTTTGGTGAAATTTCATCCAAAGCTCCGGCGAGCCCCCCGGAGAAGATGACCGGAGCTAGGGCTCCGACATCTGACGTGTTGTTGCGCTGACCGGTTGACCAGCCAATGGAAACAAGGTCAGCACGCGTGGACTGCCAACATGGCCGTGTTAGGATCCAAACGCATCGTTTCATTTATTTTATTTTTTGTTTTGTTTGATTCTGAATGAACAATGATTTTGGGCTTAGCATTTTGTTTTTCACACCCCATCATTTGAGGCCCATTGCGCGTTTAACTGTGTTCCTTTTGATCCAATAATTGCTGATGCACCCCTGGCTTCATTTCATTTTCATTTTATTTTCTATTTTCGTACCATTTCATAATTAATTGTTAAAAATACTTGCATGTGCTAAAAAATTCCAAAAAAATTCATCATCTCTCCTCACTATTAAAATTAATTTTTCACATTTTATTTTATTATTTTTGCATTAAATTTGCATTAAATATTAATTTTCCAAAGTATTTTTTCTCATTTGCACTTCATATTGCATACTTCATGTTGCATTTTTTATTTCTCTCATTTGGAAAGTGATTTGATCCTGATTCTTTTTGGGTTGTGTTCATAACATGTTGAAGTATGTTTGAGATTTTTGGTATGATTTTTAGGTCCTTTTTGGATGACTTTTGATGTGTTGCTTTGAGCATGAATGTATGAAATCCTATTGATGCTTTGACCTAATTGTTGATTGACTTTGGTTCTGATTCATTGCTTGTGGATTTGATATGTCAATTATACATGTTTGAGATGCTTGAATACTGAATGACATAATTTTTGAGGCATGTTTGTTATTTCTTTGAAGCATGAGCTTTAACTTGTCCAATTTGTGAATATATGCTTCATGTTTGGTTTGCTTGATCATGAAGGCACTTGTGCCACAATTTTAGGTCTTGTTTGAGGATTGATAGCATGTTAATTGACTTCTGGTTGTGATATTTGGATCTCATCTTTGCATGTTTGATATTTACCTTGCACCTTAAGTCACTTGTTTCACAAGAATGAATCATGTTTCACTTCACTTCACTTCTTCTTCTTTGCTTCTTAATTGATTGTGAAAGTGTTTGTATGACTTGAATGATGTTTGAAGATCTTGTTTAGGCACATATTTAGGATTGTGTCACTTCTGGACTTGGTTCACTTTGTGAAATTTTGACTTGGTTGCTTTACATGACCACTTCTTTTCATCTCACTCCTTCTATAATGACTTGATTGGTACTTGAGTGACTTCTCCCTTTTCTTTTTGACTAATTGTGCATGATTAATAGTAGAGGTCAGTAGGACCATTAGGTTTTGAACTTGATGTTTGATTTACTTTAGAACTTGTTTCTTCATGGCCTTATGCTTGTTTGAGTTTCATTTTGTCATATGTGAATACTTCTAACATTTTCAGGGGCAAATGGTAAGTTGTTTGAATGTGGATATGCTCCCACATTTTACTTTCTTCCTTTACCTTTTAACTTTCATACTTGTGTTTGAAGTGAGCTTAGGCCACTTGTGTTTCACTTTTCTTTCTCCTCCTTCTCTTTCACTCTTTTCATCCCTCGAGTCTCAAGACTTGTTTAAGTCTTGGATTCTCTCCCTTTAGAGCTACCTAGTCCAACTTAATTTTCGATTAAGCTTGGAGTAGGATTAGCATTAGGTTAGGTAGTCGTCTCTCCTAAACCTCACTAACCATAGGACATCCATGCATGATAACATTAGGACTCTTAGTTTCCCTGTAGAGTTTCCTTTTGTGTCGCTTCTCTTCTCATCTCAAACTTCTTGAAAAAACATTAATAAAATATAACGTATATTGCGCTCGAGTCTTAAGTGTAGGAAGTGAAGAACGAGGGGTCTCCTCTCTTCTTCTAGGGTGTTTAGCATACGTCTCATTCGGGGGCGATCATGCGACTCACTCGTTCCCGCATGGTAGACTTTGGTGCAATGTAAGTTACGAACTAACTCAAAACACTTCTGTCTAAAAAACACCAAACCAATTCAAATCTTTTTATCCTCCGGGATTGTTGGGTTTCAAACTTCTTTTTTCAGAAAAGAGCTCGTCGTTCACATAAAAAACACTTACCTACCCGTGGTCGTACCCACGAACTACGTCAGCTCTGATTCCCCTCTCTCGTCCGATTGAGGATACGTAGGCACAAGACAGCGATTGTCTTGGCGAGCAACCTTCCCCCTACAGTTCCCGTCCGAACTACGTTGACTCTGACTTTCCCATTGCACTGAGGGAATACGTAGGCTTAGGACAACGATATTGTCCTATCGAGTCACTTCCTTTTCTTTCCTTCTTCGTTTCTCCGTTCTTTCCGTTCTCGTTTCTTCGCCGGTCCAGTAGCAGTGGAGTTCCAGATGACGACACCCTTTTATGCAGACAACAAGCGTGGATCCCATCGAGTACGATGGACGTGTTGGGTGCTAACACCTTCCCTTCGCGTAACCGACTCCCGTACTCGTTCTCTTGGTCGCGTGACCATGCTCTTTCCCTTCTTTCAGGTTTATGCAGTGTTTCCTTTCCCTTTCTTGGGATAAATACACTTTGCTGGCGACTCTGTGTTCTTTTGCGCCACTCTCGCGTTTGTACCGTTGGATGCGAATCTTTCGGGAGCGACAGCTGGCGACTCTGCTGGGGACTCTGGTTGACCTACGCTGGTCCTTCCCCTTTAGCGAGTCGATCCTAGCGCTTGTCTGTTTGTTTTTGTTGGGTGTTTCTATGGTGCTTTGCTTTGTTGTATATTACTGTATTGCTATTTACTGTATTTTTACTTTACTGCTTTACTGTGTTCACAGCTTTTATTGCATTGCATTTCATATTATTACTGTCATACTGGATATTGCTGTGCTGTTCTGCTGCTGGATTTTCTGTTTGCAGGGTGGGCTGGATTCACGAGAGATAAGCCCAATACCAAGGCTTGAGCATACACCTATGATTAGCGTGGAAAGTAGTGTGACTTGTTTGGTATTTGGCCAGACGAAGTATACATGAAAACTCCACATCCAGACGAGGTTTTCTTGGCAATATTCTGTCCTGTCCATTTGGGGCAGATGATGGAATATAATCTGGAAAACTGTCGACTCTGGCGACCGTTTCCCGAGGACTCAGTTGCGGCACTCCTCCCGAGTTGTGACAGTGGCAGACCACGTTTTGTGGCAAACCCATTGCACACTCTCGATCCGAGGACCCAATGCTGGGAACTTGCTATAGGATTTCCCTTTTGTAGTGAATCAGCGGACGACCTCTTTGATTGGCGATAGCATTGTATCCTTCGAGTTGAATGTGCTATTGCTTCTCAAACCTCTGAAGCTGAGGATCTTTTGTTTTGGAGAATCGGTTGAGGCCTCCTCTTTTGATGATGATGCCAAACCAGAAATGGTGAACGTATCATCATTTCTCGACCTGAGAGCCCGGGATACTGAACATCCTAGTACCCACATGTGAGAGGGGATGGGTGTTTGCAGGTTTGCAGGTAATCGAGACCTTCAACCTACCTGGTTTCTGGGTTTATCATCAGTGTACTATTATCATCCTGGCATTCTGGCAGTTTGATTGGGTTGTTATTCTGGATTTTTGGGTTTCTGGTATTCTGGGTCTTATTCAGTCAGCAGAACAGCAGCAGTTTGAGTATTTTGGATACCTTGATCCCATGCCTGCATTTTGCATCATCTTTTTGCATTCTGACATGTTTGTTCATTTGTAGGGTTGCATCCTAACTTTGATTCCGGTTGTCTGAAGACTGTCCATGATGAGTATTAGCGCTGAAAAAAGAAAGAACATCATCCCGTACAAGTTCCCGGAGCTTCATCTAGACGCTGTTCACAAGATCTCGGCTATGGCAAAACCTGAGGCATTGGCAGAGTTCAGAGGAGAATATGGGAGGATTCTGAGTTTCGCCCGGAATGTTACCAATTATGAGTTCAGGGCCCTGCACACTCTGGCACAGTTCTATGACCCTCAACTCCGGTGTTTTCTATTTGCTGATTATCTTTTGGCTCCAACGTTGGAAGAATTTGCTCTTATTTTGGATGTTTCGGTCAAAGAGGGAGCTCCCTTCTATCCTTCTAAGGAGTTTCCTGATTTGGAAAGGGTTGCTGCTACTTTACGTTTGGATCAGTCACTGTTGAAGAAAAATATTGCTAGTAAAGGGGGTTATCAAGGTTTTCACACGAAGTTTTTGATCGAACAGGCTGCTACTTGTGCTAAGGCTAAGTGTTGGTCAGTGTTCAATGCAATTCTGGCTATGTGTGTTTATGGAACAACGTTATTCCCTAATGTGAAAGATTTTGTAGATGTACATGCTGTCCGGATATTCACCACGAAGAATCCGGTACCTACCTTGCTTGGGGATCTTTATTATTCGATGCACTATAAGAATGAGAAAAGGAGAGGCGGACCTCTTTATTGTTGTGCTTCAATTTTCTATAAGTGGTTTGCTGATCGTCTTCCCAAATCTGGGGCATTCGAAGACACTAAAGGAACTTTAGATTGGGCAAAGAGATTAATGGGGTTAAGGGCCGACAACTTAGTTTGGATCAATCGTGATTTGTTGGGCCGAGAAATCCTGGTTAGTTGTGGAGGTTACCCAAACGTACCTTTAATAGGAAGGAAGGGGGGAATTAACTACAACCCCATTCTTGCTATTAGGCAATTTGGGTATGCTTTAAAGGAGCCGCCAAAAGGCCAAGATGTGCAAGAGTCTCTATTTTTGGGTGAGGAAGCCAATCTGGAGGTGTTGAAAGAGGCTGCAAACGCTTGGAGAGATCGCCATAAGAAAGGAAAAACTTCTTTTGGAAAGTGTAACAACAAAGCTTTTCGTGCGTATGAAGACTGGGTTTAGAGCAGAGTAGAAAGTGTACTTTTGCCATTCTGCAGGGAACCTCCTTCTTACCCTTTACTGATTGAACCCCCAACCATGATTGAGATGGAGAAGTACATTCAATTATGGGCTGAAAAGGAGAAGATTCGAGAGGAGAATCGTGAGTTGCAAAAGGAAATCTACCAGTTAAAACATGAGCGAGGTGAGGCTGTTCATATCGCCAAGCTGAAGACAGAACGTCTCGCTGAAAAAGAAAAGGAGCTGGTTGAAGAGATAGCAGCTAGGAAAAGGGTAGGACAAGCTCTAAAAGGCGTTTGCAAGACTCTCAAATCCAAGAAGGATGACTTAGCCAAGGCTTGGGCGAAGATTCGCAGGTTCAATGCTTACCGAGATACTGCAATCACGGCCAACAAACAGAAAGAAGATAAGCATTTGGAGCAGATTGAGAGTCTGAAGGTGAAGCTCAGGAAGAAGGACGAGGAGATCTTGTCAGGGACGTTCCGAAGACACGCAGTTGAGGAACGGCTCAAAGAAGCCATAGCAACCATGGAAGAGCTGAAAATACAAGCAGGAGTGAAGAGGTCTAAGTGGGAGTGCTCTAGCTCAGGCAGTGGCCCTCATACGGTGCAAGATCCTTGAAGGGAACTTTACTCAGTAGTTTGTATTTTGTTCTTTCTTTGTATTTTGGGTCACCACCAGAATTGTTGGCTGGGACCTCTGCTTATTTTTGTTTCAGGCTATTTTTGGTACCTTGGGTTGTAATTTCTGACAGTGGTTCACTCTGATTTATATGAGCAGCAGTTTCATCCTATTTCACCTTTAAACTGGAATCAAGGGGTGGATCACCCTGCAAATATACAAACATGTTTGCATTTGCATTTGCATAATCATAATCAATTTTGCATTGCAGGTTATCTTGGTTTCTCTAGTTTTCTTATGCTCTCTCTTTCTTTCAGTCAGGATTGATCAACCAACTCATCGTTATTCTACTCGGCTCAATCAAAACAAAGTGATGGACAAAGTTCAGGCAGATATGGCCGCTATGCAAGCTCGCATCGACCAGTTCATGGAAATGATGCAGGGTGTGGTGCAAAGTCAGAACGAGTTTAGAACTCTGGTTCAGCCGTTAGTGGCGCAGGTCGACGAAAATGGTATCCTACACGGTGGTCTTATTAACCGTAATATCCCTCCGGGCGGAGTTGGTGCTGGTGGACAGGGCAGAATCCCTACAGTGGTTGGAGAGGGAAGTACTGTTCGGGCTATCCATGGCCATCATTTTGATGATCAACAGGACGATGTGTTCTCGGTCAGGAGTTTAGATGCTGCCCTTCCTGCGGTCAGTGATGAAAGAATCCGTTTAATCGAAGCTCAGTTGAAAGGAGTAGTGAAACAGGATGATTTGGGGATTGATTTGGACGACCTAGGGTTGGTCCCTGATGTTGTTATTCCACACAAGATTCAGATTCCTACGCTAGAAAAGTACAATGGCTCTACCTGCCCAAGGACTCATGTGAAGGCCTATACCCGGAAGATGGCTGCTCACGCTAAGGATGAAAAGTTAATGATGCACTTCTTCCAAGACAGCCTGTCTGGCGCGTCTTTGGAATGGTACATGGGGCTAGAAAGCAGAGATGTTCGTACCTGGAGAGAGCTAGCTGCAGCTTTCATCAAGCATTATCAGTACAACACGGACATGGCTCCCAACAGAACTCAGTTGTTGAGCATGTCCCAGAAGAATGATGAGAGTTTCAAAGAATACGCGCAAGGGTGGCGTGAATTGGCGGCTAGGGTGCAGCCACCAATGCTAGAGAAAGAGATGCTAGATATGTTCATGGACACACTGCCGAAGCACTACTATGAGAAGCTTTTGCCTTGTTCTTTAGGCAAGTTTGCAGATGTGATTGCTATTGGGCAGAAGATAGAGGTCGGAATTAAGGCTGGGAAGGTTTCTAGCGGTGATGGATCGTCTTCCGGACAGGGAAAAAAGCCGTTTGATAATTATAAGAAGAAAGGAGAGACCAACGCTGTATCATCCCACAGGGGAAAAGGGAAACAGCGCCAGTTTAACAATCAACAGGTAGCATCAGTAACCATTCCAGCAACGTTACCACCGCCACAGCAGCAAAGGGGTAATGCTAATCAGAATAGGCAGCAGGGTCAGTATCAGAACAGACAGAGGAATGCAGAGAGGCATTTTGATCAACCCCCAATGTCATATGCACAGTTGTTGCAACATTTACTACAGTTGCGTCTAGTTGAGCTTCGTACCCTGGCTCCACCAACAGGGGAACTCCCACGAGGCTACGATGCTAACGCACACTGTGATTTTCATTCTGGTGCTCCTGGGCACACGGTGGAGAAGTGCAGGGCATTTCAGCACAAGGTGCAGGACCTTGTGGATTCTAAAGCCATTAATTTCTCGAATGACGGACCCAATGTTATTCAAAACCCGATGCCTAATCACAATGGGCCAAGGGTGAATGCTATAATTGAGGACTGTGAAACTTTGAATTTGATCGTGGATGTGGAGGAACTGAAGACTCCATTGGTGGTGGTTAAGAACAGGTTATTGAAAGGTGATGTCTATCCGGGCTGTGGTGAGAATTGCTCAGATTGTTTGATAAAGGCTAATGGTTGTGATTCGTTGAAGAGGGGTATTCAGAATCTGATTGATGAGGGCTGTTTACAGTTTGACAGAGGTAATCAGCTAGAAAAGGTTGTTAGTGAGAAGGTTGCGACTATCACTATTCCGTTCAAAACAATTACTATTTCTGGTCCAGCAAGACCACCCCCAGTCATTATCACAAGGGCTGGACCCATTCCATATGAGAGTTCTAAGGCCATTCCGTGGAATTACGGTGCAGAGGTGTTTGTCAATGGACAAAAGCAAGAGTTAATGAATACTTCACCAGTGGGTTCTAGTTCAGGGGTTAAAGTTGAGACTGATGCCATAACCAGAAGTGGTAGAGTGCTCCCTCCGGTTAACGATCAACCCAGTACCTCTAGGCAGGATAGAGGAAAACAGGCGATGGATGGTTCTGTTCAGACCCCAGTGATTGTGGAATCTACAGTGAAACCGGTTGATGATGCTTTTTCGGAAAATGTAGAGGAATTCATGAGGCTCATCCGAAAAAGTGATTATAAGATCGTGGACCAGTTACATCAGACCCCGTCCAAGATCTCTATTCTGTCTCTGCTCTTGTGTTCTGAGGCTCACAGGAATGCTCTTTTGAAGGTTTTGAATGCAGCCTACGTTCCTCAAGAGATTTCTGTTAATCAGCTGGAAGGGGTTGTAGCGCACGTGAATGCGGGTAACGGCCTGGGTTTTACAGATCTTGACCTGACTTCTGCTGGCAGGAATCATAACAATGCCCTGCATATTTCGATCGAATGCCGTGGCTCGCTGATGTCACATGTCTTGGTTGACACTGGTTCATCGTTGAATGTATTACCCAAGAAAGCGTTAATGAAGTTGGATACTCGAGGACTTATTTGTACACCAAGCGACTTGGTGGTGCGAGCTTTTGATGGCTCGAAGAGATCTGTTTTTGGCGAGATTGTGCTTCCAATCAAGGTTGGACCGGAAATCTTTAATGCAACGTTTTACATTATGGATATTCAGCCAGCGTACAGCTGTTTATTGGGTCGTCCTTGGATCCATGGGGCAGGTGCTGTAACTTCCACTTTGCATCAAAAGCTGAAGTATACGGTTGATGGTCACATAGTGACAGTGTGCGGAGAAGAAGACATAATGATCAGTCAGCTGTCAACCTTCAAATACGTGGAAGTGGATGGGGAAATCCACGAGACGTTGTGCCAGGGATTTGAGAAGGTGAAAGTTTCTGAAGAAGTTGTTCAGTCTGAAGCTATAGTGCAACCTGTAGTGGTAAATCAACCTGAGGGTTCCATGTCTTCGTTAAAAGACGCCAAAGCTGTGGTTGAAGCGGGTAGCTCACAGAGGTGGGGCAAGGTGGTTGAAGTCCAGAAAAAGAAGGATACTTATGGATTGGGATATAAGCCATCCAGAAGAGATGAGGATTCCCCAAGATTCTATGGCCCTGTCCGGTTCACTAGCGCTGGAGTTTTCTTCGACAGAGTTAATGCTATTGAAGAAGAAGGAGACAGTGATTGTGACATGGATAGCTGGATCCGTCCTTGTGTCCCAGGGGAAAGTCTACACAACTGGTCTTCCGAGAAAGTCATTCAAGTGACAGGCTTCGAGTAATTGCTTTGTTTTCCTATTTTGTTAATCCTACGTTCTGCCCAAGACGTAGTGATTCTGTTTGTAGGGCTTTTAACTGCTGCATGTCTTGCTTTATCATCAATAAAGGACTTTTCACACTCAAATATTTTGATCTCTGTCTTTCTGTTTTTATTTTTATGCATTAAAAAACCCACATCAAAATGGCAATGTGTTTCTTTTGTTGCATCATAATAAAACATACCTCATAAATCATTGCAGGCCTCTTTGTCCAGGTGACACCGATCATGACTCAGCTATAGCTCGGTATGACTTTGACAATCCAATTTATCAGGCTGAAGAAGAGGCTGACGAAGAGTGTGAACTGCCCGAAGAGTTGGCCAGATTGTTGAAGCAAGAGGAGAGAGTCATCCAACCTCATCAGGAGGAAATCGAGATTGTGAATCTGGGAACTGAGGACGCTAGAAAGGAAGTAAGAGTAGGGGCTGCATTGGAAGACAGTGTCAAGGGAAGATTGATTGAAATGCTCCGAGAGTATGTTGACATCTTCGCCTGGTCTTACCAAGACATGCCCGGGCTGGATACTGATATTGTTGTACACCGGCTACCACTCAAAGAAGGTTGTGCTCCGGTCAAGCAAAAGTTGAGAAGAACTAAATTGGAGATGTCTGTCAAAATCAAGGAAGAGGTTCAGAAACAGCTAGACGCCGGATTTCTTGCCGTAACAAATTATCCTCCATGGGTTGCTAACATCGTGCCCGTACCTAAGAAGGATGGGAAGGTCAGGATGTGCGTTGATTACAGGGATTTGAATAGAGCCAGCCCAAAGGATGATTTCCCGCTCCCTCACATTGACGTGTTAGTTGACAATACTGCTCAGTATTCTGTGTTTTCCTTCATGGATGGCTTCTCTGGGTATAACCAAATCAAGATGGCCCCAGAGGACATGGAGAAAACAACATTCATAACACCGTGGGGAACTTTCTGCTACAAAGTGATGCCCTTTGGATTGAAAAATGCAGGGGCAACTTACCAGCGGGCGATGGTGACTCTCTTTCATGATATGATTCATAAAGAGATTGAAGTCTATGTTGATGACATGATTGCGAAGTCACAGACGGAAGAGGAACATCTGGTGAATCTTCAGAAGTTATTTGAAAGGTTAAGGAAATTCAGACTAAGGTTGAATCCAAACAAATGCACCTTCGGGGTGAGATCAGGAAAATTGCTGGGGTTTATTGTTAGTGAAAAAGGTATTGAGGTTGATCCTGCAAAGGTAAAAGCCATACAAGAAATGCCTGTGCCGAAAACAGAAAAAGAGGTTCGTGGTTTCTTGGGGAGATTGAATTACATTGCTAGGTTCATCTCGCATCTCACAGCCATGGGTGAACCAATCTTCAAGCTGCTAAGAAAAAATCAAGCGGTCAGGTGGAATGAAAATTGTCAAAAGGCATTTGAAAAGATTAATGAATACTTGCAGGAACCTCTGGTCCTTATGCCGCCAGTACCAGGAAGGCCTTTGATTATGTATCTCACGGTTCTTGAGAATTCAATGGGTTGTGTGCTCGGTCAACAAGACGAGTCAGGTAAAAAAGAGCACGCCATCTATTACCTGAGTAAGAAGTTTACTGATTGCGAGTCAAGATACTCGATGCTGGAGAAAACATGTTGTGCACTCGCTTGGGCCGCTAAGCGTTTGAGGCAGTATATGTTAAACCATACAACCCTTTTGATTTCGAAGATGGATCCAATCAAGTATGTGTTTGAGAAGCAAGCACTTTCTGGTAGAATAGCCCGTTGGCAAATGGTTCTGACAGAATATGATATTCAGTATGTTTCCCAAAAGGCCATTAAGGGAAGTGTGTTGTCAGAGTATCTTGCCGAACAGCCAATTATGGATTATCAACCAATGAAGTTTGAGTTTCCGGATGAGCACATCATGTATCTGAAGATGAAGGATTGCGAAGAGCCTTTGCCTGATGAAGGACCTGAGATTGGATCTCAATGGAAGATGGTTTTTGATGGGGCTGTTAATTCATATGGCAACGGAATCGGGGCAATCATTACGACTCCACAGGGTTCTCATATACCCTTTACTGCCCGATTAGCGTTCATATGCACCAACAATGAGGCGGAGTATGAAGCATGCATCATGGGGTTAGAAGAAGCAATTGATTTGAGAATCAAGAACCTCGATGTTTATGGTGATTCTGCGTTGGTGGTGAATTAGATTACAGGAGAATGGGAGACCCGTCAATTAAATATCGTTCCATATAACAATTATGCCAGAAGATTGTTACCTTTCTTTGACAGAGTAGATTCCATCACATTCCCCGGATAGAGAATCAGATGGCTGATGCGTTGGCAACGTTGTCATCAATGTATAAAGTGAATCTTTGGAATGAAGCTCCCTCAATCAGAATCATGCGCTTGGATAGACCTGCTTTTGTATTTGCAGTTGAAGGGGTATCAGATGGCCAGCCTTGGTATCATGACATTAAAGTCTTCTTGAAGAGTCAGGAATACCCAGCTGGGGCATCTTCCAAAGATAAAAAGACATTGAGGAGGTTATCAGGAAACTTCTTTTTGAACAAGGATGATGTGTTGTACAAGAGAAACTTTGACATGGTCTTGCTACGTTGTGTTGATGAACACGAGGCAGGCTTGTTAATGGAAGAGGTTCACGAAGGTTCCTTCGGTACTCATGCCAATGGGCATGCTATGGCCAGAAAATTGTTGAGAGCGGGGTATTATTGGATGACTATGGAGTCTGACTGTTTTAAATACGCCCGGAAATGTCATAAATGCCAGATTTATGCTGACAAGGTGCACGTACCACCTACTCCTCTAAATGTTTTGTCGTCACCTTGGCCTTTTGCTATGTGGGGTATTGACATGATTGGGAAGATCGAGCCGACTGCTTCAAATGGACATCGTTTTATCCTGGTAGCTATCGATTATTTCACGAAGTGGGTGGAAGCAGCATCGTATGCCAACGTCACCAAACAAGTGGTAGCCCGGTTCATTAAGAAGGACATCATCTGCCGGTATGGAGTCCTGGAGAGAATCATTACTGATAATGGTTCAAATCTGAATAACAAGATGATGAAGGAGCTATGCCAGAGCTTTAAAATCGAACATCACAATTCTTCTCCCTATCGTCCGAAGATGAATGGGGCTGTTGAAGCGGCTAATAAGAACATAAAGAAGATTGTGCAGAAGATGGTAGTGACATACAAAGACTGGCATGAGATGTTGCCTTACGCTTTGCATGGGTATCGTACTTCGGTACGCACCTCGACTGGGGCAACTCCTTTCTCACTAGTGTATGGCATGGAAGCAGTCCTGCCATTAGAAGTTGAGATTCCTTCTTTGAGAATTCTGACAGATGTGAAGCTGGATGAAGCTGAATGGGTGCGTTCCCGGCTGAATGAATTGAACCTCATTGAAGAGAAGAGATTGAAAGCCATTGCGCATGGCCGGTTGTATCAGAGCAGGATGAAGAAAGCCTTTGATCAGAAGGTGCGTCCTCGGTGTTTTCAAGCTGGTGAATTAGTTCTGAAAAGGATCACTCCTCCCCAAATAGATCACAGGGGCAAGTGGACTCCGAATTACGAAGGGCCATATGTAGTAAGACAGGTTTTCTCTGGTGGAGCCTTATTACTCTCAACTATGGATGGCGAAGATTTTACGTCCCCTGTGAACGCGGATGTAGTCAAAAAATACTTTGCATAAAAGAGACCCGCTGAGCATAAAAAGAAGGTTCAGGCAAAAATGGGGCATCCTGGCGAACCATAAAAAGAAAAGGTTCGGGCAAAAATTAGGGATAAAAAGAAAAAGAATAAACCCGCAAGGTTGAAAACCTGAAAAGGCAACCTTGGCAAAAATGGGTATCCCGGTGGATTGAAAACCCGAGAAGGGCGATCCAGGCAAAAGTTAGGGATTTTTAAGGCAAAGACTACGATCCGCGTTCGATCTGTGATCACTGTTCGCACTTGGAAAATTCGGAGGAAAGGGATCAGTCCAGTTAGTCGTCTTCGAAGGCCAAAGTATCTGCGGATGAACAAGTCATATGGGTTATAGCTGAGTTGAGTCATGGTGGATGTCTGTTCCCTACATTGCCGACATTTGTATTTTCTTTTGCTTTTTGCGCAATTACCTCTTTCCAGGAATTGCTTCCAGATGTAAATGCCTATTTACAGGCCAATTCATTCAATAAAGTTTGCATTTCAGTTAAAGAGCTTTTGTTTTCTGTTTTACCTGTTTTGTTTGTGAAAATGTCCGATATTTTTGATAAAAACATTACATGCTAAAACGTTGAGCTTTATGACACAAGATGGAAAAACAGTGGCAATTGCTTAGGCGACAGTCACCATGTGGATAATCAATGTATTCATTCTTGCACGTAGACTTTTGTTGGTTTTGCAGGATGACAGGTGTACTTTCCCCAGTAGAGTAGAGCTCTCCTCAACTTTGAGGTCTGATCGTCCTCAGCAGGTTATTACTCTTCCCCATCAGAGTATAAAGGAGTAATTCCCTAAGCGGAATCGTTAAGGATCGTCCTCCTTAGCAGGATATAAGAGGTTTTTTTCCCAGGCCAGAGTTGTGACTTGGCACATCTTTCTCCAGTAAGTGATGTCTCCCCACGGAGCAGGGGGCAGTTATTTGTTCCCCAGCTAGTCAGGAAGCTTGTGCTATCCCCTAGCAGGTGAATGTTGACAATTGCTTTCTCTCCCAAGCGGAGTCATTGAGGATCGTCTTCCTCAGCAAAGTACAGAGGATTATATACCCAGCCGAAGTTGTGTTTGGGATTATTATTCCCTAGCAAGTACTCAGAAGTTGATTGCTTTGAGGTGAGTGTTGTCGTGCCTCCGGCAGGAAGTTTGTGGACAAAGATGTTATTATCCCCACAGGGTCCTGGTGTCTACTTTCCTCGGTTAGTCAGAAAGTATAGTTTCGTCGACAATGGTTTGATCTAGTACCCGGCAGGGTGAGGGTAAAGTTACTTCCCTAGCAGCAGATTAAGCTCATTTCCCCAATCAGAGTCTGGTGGTGAGTGGTATCCCCAGCAGGTCTTAAGGCCAATCATTTTTGGCAGGCACCGAAGCCAAGTTCTGAAATAGTTGGTCGTCCCCAACGGTGGAATTTCCATCTTCAGTATTCATATCCCTCCCTAGCTAAGTGGGTATCCTCTCGGAGCTTCGTCCATCTCCAGCAGAGTTGTTGATCTTGATATTCCTCAACAGAGCAGGTATTCTCTCGGAGATTCACCCATTTCCGGCAGAATTGGTGATTATGATCTTCCCTAGCAGGGAGGAGTTTTTCTCAACAGGATTTCTTTGGTTTGGTGGCAATTTAGTTTGCCGTCCCTAGCGGAGTTACTTCTGGTCTTCAGCATTTATTCTGCTGGGATGTCTCTTTTGCATTGCATAAGCATTTGTTTTGCATAGCATCCTCCCAAATGCGTAGCATTTCCACTTCATGTGGGGCATTACGGCAAAATTCAAACATATGCATCCGAAGCGTAAGCCAGGTTTGAGTTTTCCTTCGTCAGGAAAAGCCGGATTTCAAAAAGATATCTCTACTCCACAGGTGATGGGTTAAGCAATATTTGACAATTCCCCGACAGGGCGTTTTGCCAGGATTGTTTATCCTTGATTCTATTTGTACCCCTCCGTCCAGGTGGTCCTTTGGTTTATTCCCTCAAAATTTTACCATTTGACACTCGTCTGTGTTCTTTCAGCACCCGTCCGTGTTTGACTCTTTTGTTTCAACGCCCGTCCGCATTGATATCAGACACTCGTCCGTGTTTCTTTCAGCACCCGTCCGTGTTTGAACATTTGATTTCAATACCCGTCCGTATTGACCTTCTGATGACACCCGTCCGTGTTTCCTTCCATCCCCCAGCGAGATTAATTCCCGATAAAGTTGCTTTACAACCTTTTTAGTACCCGCCCGTATTGAAATCTTTTACACCCGTTCGTGTACCTTTTTCAATACCCGTCCGTATTGAAATCTTTTACACCCGTCCGTGTACCTTTTTCAATACCCGTCCGTATTGAAATCTTTTACACCCGTCCGTGTACCCTTTTCAATACCCGTCCGTATTGAATGTTCGACACCCGTCCGTGTGCATTCTCAATCCCCAGAGAGGTCATCTTGAACCTCCTTTTACACCCGTCCGTGTACCTTTTTCAATACCCGTCCGTATTGAAACCTTTTACACCCGTCCGTGTACCTTTTTCAATACCCGTCCGTATTGAAACCTTTTACACCCGTCCGTGTACCTTTTTCAATACCCGTACGTATTGAAACCTTTTACACCCATCCGTGTACCTTTTTCAATACCCGTCCTTATTGAAATCTTTTATACCCGTCCGTGTTTATCCCCAGTATAGCTAACCTTCGTTTGTGTTTATTTCAGGACTTTTCAATACAGTTTTAGTTGCCAACACTCGTATGTGTTGTGACAGTGCAGCATTTATTGTTTGTTCCCCAGCGGAATCGTCCCTCCTTTGAGGATTGCAAATTTCAGGTTTCTTATGGTATTCAATCTCCGTGAATCCTTGGAACGCATGATAGCCATCACTATCATACCTTCAGGATCAAGTTGATTGAATAGGGGCAGCTGTAACACCCCAAAATTTGCCTTGTTGTTTTTAGATAACTGGCTTATGTTTCTTTGCATTTCTTGCATTAGCATTTGTGCATAGCATTGGGTCCTAGCATGGGATCAAGGTACTTGGTTTAACTCAAAGGAAGAAGAGGTTTTTCAGGTTTTCAAACAACAGTTCATGTGCTTTGTCCAAGGGGCTAAGAGGAGAGAAAATTCTTGATGCTATCAATTCTTGAACCACAAATGAGCCTTGAGCCTCAAGGTGTTTTATTTGGTCCATCATCTCATCACAAGATCAAGATTGGCAGGGGAATTCAAAAGAATCACACTCTCCTAACTTGGTTTCTTATATTAGGGTTTTGGAGATTCTGAGATTTAACCCTTAAATGAGCAAGCTCTTTGATTGTTTATTATCTCCAAATGGCACATATCATCATTGGTGGACATGACACACCTCATACTCAGAGGAATTTGAATTTGGAGGATGTGCTGATTTCTCCTAACCAGAGGAGCCAAAATTAGGGTTTCCTATAGAATCAGTTTATTTCTGATTTTTAGGACAAGACTCGACCTCATGGTATTCCTCATGTCCTCAAGTGTCTAGGATTGGAGAATTGTCCATCAATTTGCTTCAGAAGGTTTTCAATTGATCAGAAATTTGAAAATCAGGAGAATTGGGAATAAAGTCAACTGTGCAGTGGAAAAGTCAACCCCTGACTTTTTGAGGTCAACATCATGATTTTCAAGTCAAATATGGTCCATGGACAAGATTTGGTCAAGAAATGTTCAAAGGTTCATAAAAAATCAAGAATTTGGGAAAGTTGCTAAAATTGGAAAATTAGGTTTTTTAGAAACTTACTATTTTTAGTAAGTTTTTAATCACTTTCTAAGCCATTTTTCACCATTTTCAAGGCCTCATTCAAAAACCTTTTCCACATGGAAGTTGTAGATTGAAGTTTTCCCTTCAAAATAAGCACAAGAACCATGCCATTTGGATCATTTTTGAGAGAGTTATGATGTTTCAAAGATGGAGGTTTTAAGTTGTAAAAACTTGAAAACTTAGAATTTTTTCTAAGTTGTTCTTGGACAGTTTGGTGCACTCATGTTCATGCTCACTTTTGGATGACTTCCAAGCCTTGGATTGAGAAACTTCTAACATAAGAATTGTAGAGTGAAATCTCACCTTTCCAAAGGGTCCAAGTTTATTTCATTTGAATCATTATACATCAAGTTATGGTTGATTAAAGTGAGACACTTACAACTTGCAAAAATTCCAACATTTAGATTTTTTTTCTAAGTCTTGTTGGGCAGCTTCAAAGACACGATTTCAAGGCAAGGTTTCATGTGTTTACAAGTGTTATTTAAACTTGATTCCAACACCATTCTTGTTCCTCATCATGTTAACTTTATAAAGAGCTCAAGATTGTCTCACTTGGATCATTGTGGTGCAAGTTATGGTCATTCAAACCTCAAGGTTTCAAATGAAAAATGGTGATGATTTAGACTTATTTTCAAGTTTGCTTTGTCAGATTTTGGGGACATCTTTTCGTGATCATCTCCTTTTGGATTCAAATGATCTTTTAAGATCTTTCAAACATGTCATTCATTCTATGATTTCCTTAGTTTGATTTGAGCTAGAGAGTTCACGGATTGGTAAAGAATTCATCAACTTATGGTTATTTGAATGTGCTCCCATGATGATTGTGATAACTTTGCATACCATGGCCAAAGGGTACCAAATTCTGCATTGTACCTCACTAATCGTACCAGCCATCATCCTTTGATCCCATATGCCAAAATCTTGCCTAAATGAGCCAAACAATGTCATTTTCTTACCATGCACGTATGTGTACTATCATGCAAAAAAATAGGAATTGAAAGAATGGAATTCATAACAAACTTGATGCTCTCACGTGCTCATCCAATGATCCCACTCACATAAGAATTTCCATTGCCAAATCATCATTCCAAACCTGGCTCCAAGGCTGAAAACAAACCATTACCCGTGCCATGCACATGAGAAGCTCCACCCTCATTTCTCTTTCCAAACCAAAGATAACCACTTCAAGTCATGTGCTTCGTTTCCAGACCTCTCTCCAACCCTAAAACACTCATTTATAAGCTGCTCAACTCCAAACCTAGAGAGCATTCTTCATTTTCAGATCTGAATAAAAAAAAATCTCTCTCATCTTTCTCATCTTCGAATTCTTTTTTATTTGAGAGATTTCTGCATTTTCTTGGCTGGATCATCATCTATCATACATCATCTAGCTTCTGTATGCGAAGAATCACTTCTGGATTCATTGTTTGAAGCTCTGCAAGCTCATATTCTTCACTATCGGTTTGAGTTGGTTTGAAGATTTTCAGCAACTTTCTGGACAGATTAAGCTTTGATCTATCTCCTACGAGGCATTTTGAAGTTTTCCATATCGTTTCCTGAAGCTAATAGCTGCTGAGAAGAGTCAACAGAACTTCTCCGTTAGGTAATACTCTTCCCTTCGAATCTGCCATGATATACGTCCACCATGCTTGTTGCTAGTGATTCTGAAGTCCTACCACTGGGTAGGCACTGTTTGAATGTGTGTTGTTTTAGTTTGAAAGAGTTTCAGTTTGGACATGTTTTATTTTTCGCTTCGATTCGTGGTGTTTTTGCGGTTGAAAATTGTTTTTGAGAGTGGATTTGATATCTCCTTGAAATTCTATGCAAGATGTTGTCCTCTTTTATTCATTTTGGTGAAATTTCATCCAAAGCTCCGGCGAGCCTCCCGGAGAAGATGACCGGAGCTAGGGCTCCGGCATCTGACGTGTTGTTGCGCTGACCGGTTGACCAGCCAATGGAAACAAGGTCAGCACGCGTGGACTGCCAACATGGCCGTGTTAGGATCCAAACGCATCGTTTCATTTATTTTATTTTTTGTTTTGTTTGATTCTGAATGAACAATGATTTTGGGCTTAGCATTTTGTTTTTCACACCCCATCATTTGAGGCCCATTGCGCGTTTAACTGTGTTCCTTTTGATCCAATAATTGCTGATGCACCCCTGGCTTCATTTCATTTTCATTTTATTTTCTATTTTCGTACCATTTCATAATTAATTGTTAAAAATACTTGCATGTGCTAAAAAATTCCAAAAAAATTCATCATCTCTCCTCACTATTAAAATTAATTTTTCACATTTTATTTTATTATTTTTGCATTAAATTTGCATTGAATATTAATTTTCCAAAGTATTTTTTCTCATTTGCACTTCATATTGCATACTTCATGTTGCATTTTTTATTTCTCTCATTTGGAAAGTGATTTGATCCTGATTCTTTTTGGGTTGTGTTCATAACATGTTGAAGTATGTTTGAGATTTTTGGTATGATTTTTAGGTCCTTTTTGGATGACTTTTGATGTGTTGCTTTGAGCATGAATGTATGAAATCCTATTGATGCTTTGACCTAATTGTTGATTGACTTTGGTTCTGATTCATTGCTTGTGGATTTGATATGTCAATTATACATGTTTGAGATGCTTGAATACTGAATGACATAATTTTTGAGGCATGTTTGTTATTTCTTTGAAGCATGAGCTTTAACTTGTCCAATTTGTGAATATATGCTTCATGTTTGGTTTGCTTGATCATGAAGGCACTTGTGCCACAATTTTAGGTCTTGTTTGAGGATTGATAGCATGTTAATTGACTTCTGGTTGTGATATTTGGATCTCATCTTTGCATGTTTGATATTTGCCTTGCACCTTAAGTCACTTGTTTCACAAGAATGAATCATGTTTCACTTCACTTCACTTCTTCTTCTTTGCTTCTTAATTGATTGTGAAAGTGTTTGTATGACTTGAATGATGTTTGAAGATCTTGTTTAGGCACATATTTAGGATTGTGTCACTTCTGGACTTGGTTCACTTTGTGAAATTTTGACTTGGTTGCTTTACATGACCACTTCTTTTCATCTCACTCCTTCTTTAATGACTTGATTGGTACTTGAGTGACTTCTCCCTTTTCTTTTTGACTAATTGTGCATGATTAATAGTAGAGGTCAGTAGGACCATTAGGTTCTGAACTTGATGTTTGATTTACTTTAGAACTTGTTTCTTCATGGCCTTATGCTTGTTTGAGTTTCATTTTGTCATATGTGAATACTTCTAACATTTTCAGGGGCAAATGGTAAGTTGTTTGAATGTGGATATGCTCCCACATTTTACTTTCTTCCTTTACCTTTTAACTTTCATACTTGTGTTTGAAGTGAGCTTAGGCCACTTGTGTTTCACTTTTCTTTCTCCTCCTTCTCTTTCACTCTTTTCATCCCTCGAGTCTCAAGACTTGTTTAAGTCTTGGATTCTCTCCCTTTAGAGCTACCTAGTCCAACTTAATTTTCGATTAAGCTTGGAGTAGGATTAGCATTAGGTTAGGTAGTCGTCTCTCCTAAACCTCACTAACCATAGGACATCCATGCATGATAACATTAGGACTCTTAGTTTCCCTGTAGAGTTTCCTTTTGTGTCGCTTCTCTTCTCATCTCAAACTTCTTGAAAACACTTAATAAAATATAACGTATATTGCGCTCGAGTCTTAAGTGTAGGAAGTGAAGAACGAGGGGTCTCCTCTCTTCTTCTAGGTTGTTTAGCATACGTCTCATTCGGGGGCGATCATGCGACTCACTCGTTCCCGCATGGTAGACTTTGGTGCAATGTAAGTTACGAACTAACTCAAAACACTTCTGTCTAAAAAACACCAAACCAATTCAAATCTTTTTATCCTCCGGGATTGTTGGGTTTCAAACTTCTTTTTTCAGAAAAGAGCTCGTCGCTCACATAAAAAACACTTACCTACCCGTGGTCGTACCCACGAACTACGTCAGCTCTGATTCCTCTCTCTCGTCCGATTGAGGATACGTAGGCACAAGACAGCGATTGTCTTGGCGAGCAACCTTCCCCCCACAGTTCCCGTCCGAACTACGTTGACTCTGACTTTCCCATTGCACTGAGGGAGTACGTAGGCTTAGGACAACGATATTGTCCTATCGAGTCACTTCCTTTTCTTTCCTTCTTCATTTCTCCGTTCTTTCCGTTCTCGTTTCTTCGCCGGTCCAGTAGCAGTGGAGTTCCAGATGACGACACCCTTTGATGCAGACAACAAGCGTGGATCCCATCGAGTACGATGGACGTGTTGGGTGCTAACACCTTCCCTTCGCGTAACCGACTCCCGTACTCGTTCTCTTGGTCGCGTGACCATGCTCTTTCCCTTCTTTCAGGTTTATGCAGTATTTCCTTTCCCTTTCTTGGGATAAATACACTTTGCTGGCGACTCTGTGTTCTTTTGCGCCACTCTCGCGTTTGTACCGTTGGATGCGAATCTTTCGGGAGCGACACATATTTCCACCATGCTTCGATTCAGCTATAAATCGCATATCTTCGACGCTCTCAAATGTTTTTCCTTCTGGAAAGACTGACTGGACCGATTCCTATCCTTTGAAATTCACATGTATCAAGATGTGCTCACAGATCGAACACAGACCACAGCCTATCGCTTTCAAATCCCTAACTTTTGCCTGGATCGCCCTTTCGGGTTTTCAATCCACCGGGATACCCATTTTTACCAAAGTTACCTTTTCAGGTTTTCAACTTTGCGCGTCTATTCTTTTCTTTTCTTTTAATCCCTAATTTTTGCCCGAACCTTTTCTTTTTGTGGTTCTCCAGGATGCCCCTTTTTTCCTGGACCTTTCTTTTTATGGTCCAGCGGGTCTCTTTTATGCGAAGTATTTTTTGACTGCGTCTGGGCTCACAGGGGACGTAAAATCTTCGTCGTCCATAGTTGAAAGCAATAAGGCTCCGCCAGAGAAAACATTTCTTACAACATATGTCCCTTCATAGTTTGGAGTCCATTTGCCCCTCTGATCTGTCTGAGGAGGTAGGATCCTTTTCAAAACTAAATTGCCTGTCTGAAAACAAGGAGGACGCACTTTCTAATCAAAGTCTTTCTTCATCCTGCTTTGGTATAACTGACCATGTGCAATGGCTACCAATATTTTCTCTTCAATAAGGTTCAACTGATCCAACCTGGATCGTACCCATTCAGCCTCATCAAGCTTCACATCTGCGAAAATTCTCAAAGAAGGAATCTCAACTTCTAATGGTAGGACTGCCTCCATACCATACACCAGTGAGAAAGGAGTTACCCCTGTCGATGTACGCACCGAAGTACGATAACCGTGTAAAGAAAAAGGCAACATCTCATGCCAATCCTTGTATGTTACCACCATCTTCTGCACAATTTTCTTGATATTCTTATTTGATGCCTCAACAACACCATTCATCTTCGGACGATATAGAGAAGAATTGTGATGTTCAATTTTAAAGCTCTGGCACAACTCCTTCATCATCTTGTTATTCAAATTTGAACCAATATCAGTAATTATTCTCTCTGGGATACCATAACGGTAAATGATGTCCTTCTTTATAAATTGGTCGACTACTTTCTTGGTAACGTTGGCAAACGAAGCTGCTTCCACCCACTTGGTGAAGTAGTCGACGACAACCAGAATAAAATGATGCCCATTGGAGGCAGTCGGCTCAATTTTTCTGATCATACCAATGCCCCACATAGCAAAGGGCCAAGGATATGTTAATACGTTCAGAGGAGTAGGCGGCACATGCACCTTATCAGCAAAAATCTGGCATTTATGGCATTTTTTGGCGTATTTGAAACAATCAGACTCCATAGTAATCCAGTAATACGTTGCTCTCAACAATTTTATGGCCATGGCATGTCCATTGGCGTGAGTACCGAAAGAACCCTCATGAACTTCTTCTATTAACAGGTCTGCTTCGTGTTCATCAACACAATGTAGCAGGACCATGTCAAAGTTCCTCTTGTACAATACATCGTCCTTGTTCAAAAAGAAATTGACATCTAGTCTCCTCAGAGTCTTCTTGTCTTTGCTGGATGCCCTAGATGGGTACTCTTGGCTTTTGAGGAAGCATTTAATATCATGAAACCATGGCTTGCCATCCGACACTTCTTCAACTGCAAACACAAAGGCAGGTCTATCGAGACACATGATTCTGATTGCTAGAACTTCATTCCACAGATTCACCTTGTACATTGAAGCTAACGTTGCCAACGCATCTGCCATCTGATTATCAGCCCGGGGTACATGATGGAAGCTAACCCTATCAGAGAACAACAACAAGCTTCTAGAATAATTCTTATAGGGTACCAATTTTGCCTGACGAGTTTCCCATTCACCTTTAATCTGATTAATTACCAACGCAGAATCACCATACACATCAAGATTTTTGATTCTCAAATCAATAGCCTCTTCTAACCCAATGATGCATGCTTCATACTCTTCTTTGTTGTTGGTACAGACAAACGCCAACCGAGCAGTGAAAGGTATATGGGAACCCCTTGGAGTAGTAATGATTGCTCCGATTCTGTTGCCATAGGCATTAACAGCTCCATCAAAAACTAAATCCCACTGGGATCCAATCTCAGGTCCTTCATATGGCAAAGGCTCATCACAGTCTTTTGCTTTCAGATACATAATATCTTCGTCTGGAAACTTAAACTTCATCGGTTGATAATCTTTAATCGGTTGTTGAGCAAAATATTCTGACAAAACACTTCCCTTGATGGCCTTCTGGGAAACATACTGAATATTGTATTCTATCAAAACCATATGCCAACGGGCAATCCTCCCAGTGAGTGCTTTCTTTTCAAACACATATTTTATCGGATCCATCTTTGATATCAATAGGGTCGTGTGGTTTAACATATACTGTCTCAAACGCTTGGCTGTCCAAGCGAGTGCACAACATGTCTTTTCCAACATTGAGTATCTCGACTCACAATCAGTAAATTTATTACTTAGGTAGTAGACGGCATGCACTTTTCTACCTTTCTCGTCGTGTTAACCGAGCACACACCCCATTGAATTCTCAAGAACCCTAAGATACATAATCAATGGTCTTCCCGCTACCGGTGGCATGAGGATCGAAGGTTCCTGCAAATATTCTTTTATCTTTTCAAACGCCTTTTGACAATTTTCATTCCACCTGACCGCTTGATCTTTTCTCAACAATTTCAGATCAGGAATCTCTTGTATTGCTTTTATCTTGGCAGGCTCTACCTCGATACCCCTTTCACTAACAATGAAACCTAGCAATTTACCAGACCTCACCCCGAAGGTGCACTTGTTTGGATTCAACCTCAGCTTGAATTTCCTCAACCTTTCAAATAATTTCCGAAGATTCACCAGATGCTCCTCCTCCGTTTGGGACTTCGCAATCATGTCATCAACATAGACCTCAATCTCTTTGTGAATCATATCATGAAAGAGAGTCACCATTTCCCGTTGATAAGTTTCCCCAGCATTTTTAAATCCAAAGGGCATTGCTTTATAATAGAAAGTCCCCCATGGTGTTATGAAAGTTGTTTTCTCCATGTCTTCTGGGGCCATCTTGATTTGGTTATACCCAGAGAAGCCATCCATGAAGGAAAACACAGAATATTGAGCAGTGTTATCCAATAACACGTCAATGTGGGGGAGCGTGAAGTCATATTTTGGGTTTCCTATATTTTAATCACGGTAATCGACACACATCCTGACCTTTACATCCTTCTTAGGTACAGGAACAATATTAGCAACCCACAGAGGATAATTAGTCACAGCAAGAAATCCAGCATCCAACTGCTTTTGAACCTCTTCTTTGATTTTGACAGCCATGTCGGGTCTTGTTCTTCTTAACTTTTGCTTGATCGGAGGACAACCCTCTTTGAGAGGAAAACGGTGCACGACGATGTCCGTATCAAGCCCAGGCATATCCTGGTAAGACCAAGCGAAGATGTCCACATACTCTTGAAGCATTTCAACCAATCTTCCCTTGACACTGTCTTCCAAAGCAGCCCCAATTTTGATTTCCTTCTTAACATCCTCGGTGCCCAGATTGAAAATTTAAACATCCTCCTGATGAGGAAAAATGATCCTTTCCTCGTGTTTCAGAAGTCTGGCCAATTCCTCAGGCAGTTCACAGTCTTCATCAGTCTCTTCTTCAGCTGGATAAATGGGATTATCAAAGTCATATCGAGCCATAGTTGAATCATTATCGGTGGAATCTGAGGTGTGAGATCTACATGAGTGATGTTTTATGTTTTATTAAGAATGCAACAATGATCAAAACATTTGAATGCAAAACGTCCTTTTATTTATGATAACATTGAAAGTAAATACAATGTGGCCCTACAGAATGAGTCACTACGTCTTGGGCAGAACGTAGGACTTAACATATGCAAAAAACAAGAAAATTTACTCTTCATGAGTGACCAGGATGACTTCCTCAGAAGACCAGTTGCACAGTTCTTGGCCTGGAATGCAGGGGCGGATCCAGTTATCTATGTCACAGTCAATATCGACTTCATCATCCCCTATTGCATTGATTCTGTCAAAGATAACCCCGACACTTGTAAATTTGACGGGACCTCTGTATCTTGGAGGAGCCTGTGATGGCTTGTACCCCAACCTATACTTATCCTTTTTCATCGGTACCTCGAGAACTTGGCCCCACCTTTGAGAACTGCCAGACTCAACCACAACATGTGTCTCTTTCAGCGAACACATTGAAACCTCAGACCCTTTATCCTCCATAGGAGGCTCTTTCTGAATTCAGACCGCTTCGAAGGCATGACAAAGGGTTTCATGGATCTCTCCATCAACCTCAACATACTTAAATGTCCATAAGTGGCTGACCATGATGTCTTCTTCTCCACACATCGTAACCACATTTCCTTCAACCATATACTTAAGCTCTTAATGCAAGGTAGACGTTACTGCTCCAACAGAATTAATCCAATGACGGCCTTACATGAAGCTATAGGCCGGTTAGATGTCCATGATGTAAAAAGTTGTGTCAAAAACTTCTGGTCCAACCTTAATGGGCATAACCACTTCACCAAACACCGATTTTTTGACCGGTCAAACACTCGCACCACCAAATCACTTGGCCTACAAATTAGTCCATATGCATCAAGTTTCATAAGGGCCTTCTTCGGAAGAACATTCAGCGAAGATCCAATATCCACCAAGACATGAGACATCAAAGAGCCCCTGCATTCCATGGAGATATGCAGGGAATTATTGTGATTCCTCCCAGCTGGAGTTAGATCCAAATCAGTGAATCCTAAACCGTTTTTAGCATTAACATGTGCTACCACTCCTTCAAGCTGATTCACGGAAATTTCCCATGGAATATAAGCGGCATTCAACACTTTCAACAATGCATCCTTGTGTGCTTCAGAACATAGTAACAATGATAGAATGGAAATTTTGGAAGGCGTCTGATTCAGTTGATCAACGATCTTATAATCACTTTTCCGAATCAATCTCATGAATTCCTCTACATCCTTTGAGAAGGAAGCATCGTTAACTTGTTTTTGCATGGAATCCTCTATCACCTATTTACCCTTGCCCTTATTAGAACTACCAACATTATCATCTGACGGTGAGAATACCCTACCACTGCGAGTGATACCACCGACTCCAACAATATTTTCAACATTCGAACCAGTATCTAAAGAACCCATCAACTCTTGTTTCTGCCCATTACAAAATATCTCAGCTCCGTAGTTCCACGGAATTGCTTTGGTACTCTCATATGGAATCGGCCCTGGTGTAGTAATGACGAGGGGTGCTTTTCGCACTGGCGCCGGAATATGGATGGTCCTGTATGGAATTGAGATTGTTGCAACATCACTATCAACCTTTTTCACAACACTAGTTCTGTCAAATTGTAAATGTCCATCATCAATCAGTCTCTGTATACCCTCCTTAAGCAAGTCACAACCCTCTGGCTGCGACACGCATCCTTGATAGTCACTTGTGCATCCTGGAAACACACCTCCTTTCAACAAACGCTCTTTAACAAACAACAAAGGAGTATCCAACTCATTAACTTCAGATATCAAATTCAACTTTTCTCTAACTTCAACAGCATTTACCCTTGCCGTACCATGTTGTGGCATAAGGTTCTGTATTACGTTCGGCCCACTGTTAGTGAAATCAATAGCCTTAGAATCAAGAAAATCATGTACTTTATGCTTGAATTCCTTGCAATTATCAATATGGTGTCCTGGCGCCCCCGAATAGAATTCGCAGTGGGCATTAGCGTCGTAACCTGGTGGAGGTGTACCAGTGAGAGGAGCCAAAATCCTTTTCTGTACTAGTTGTAACTGAAGTAGATGTTGTAATAGTTGGGAATATGGCATTGATGGAGTCTCAAAATGCCTATTTATTGTTCTCGGTCGATCCGGATATCGGCATGGGGCATTATTCTGTTGCTGAGGCGCAACCGGAATGGCTACAGTAGTAACCTGCTGTGTATAATTTTGATTGGCCCTGCCTTTACCCCGATAAGAAGAATAGAATTGGTATCCCCTTCCCGTTTCTTGGGATTCTCTGCATACAGGTTTTTACCTCCTCCAGACGAGGAGCCATTACCACTTGGGATCTTTCCTGCCTTGATTCCACTCTCTACTCTTTCTCCTGCTAACACAAGATCTGAAATCCCAGCTGACAGACACCCAATCGGTTTCTCAAAATAAGGCCCCTGAAGCGTGCCCATGAACATATCAATGAGTTTTCGCTCCATCATCAGAGGTTGAACTCTTGGTGCCAGTTCACGCCACCTCTGGGCGTATTCCTTGAAACTTTCGTTCCCCCTCTGAGAAAGATTTTGTAATTACATTCTATTGGGAGCCATGTCACTGTTATACTGATAATGTTTGACGAAGGCTTCTACTAAGTCCCTCCAGCTTCTAATGTGGGTCCTCTCTAATCCCATATACCACTCCAAGGAAGCCTCAGCTAGGATGTCCTAGAAACAATGCATAAGGAGCTTTTCATCATCTGAATAAGTCGACATCTTCTGGTAGTAAGCTTGAATATGGGTCTTGGGACAGATCGTCCCCTTGTACTTATCAAAGTTTGGGACTTTTAACTTGGGTGGGATTCTTACTCCAGGAACCAGCCCTAGATCAGTCATGTCAAGACCAAAAGCATTTTGGCTCTCATAAGCACGCATTCTTTCTTCAATCATCTTAAATTTCCTATCCGCCTCAGATGGGAGACCGACATCTAGACCGTGCATAGAGAATGCATCTTCCTGACGATCCTCCTCCCAATGATGGCCATCGGCTCCATGGACAGCACACACACTCCCTCCTCCACCTACACCTGGAACTCCACCAGCAATACCTCCGCCCAGAGGAATGACAATCCCAGCACCTCCGCCCAGAGGGATAACAACACCAACACCAGCTCCACACTGAGGATTAGCGCCACCAACAACGCCTCCGGCCGGAGGAATAACACCTGCACCACCAGGGTGGACCACAACGTTTTTATCAACTCGTGCTGTCTCAATGAGAGGTTGGACTAATGTTCTCACTTGTTCTTGTCCTTGGGCCATGTTCTGCATTAACTCCATGAATTGAGTCATGCAATTCTGCACTTCCAGAAGTTCAGCTTAGACTTGTTCCATCACTCATCTTTGGTTTCCTCTTATGCAGTATCTGTGAATGTTAGAGTCCGCAATCTTGCTGAAGTAAACCAGGAAGAAATAAGAAAAAATCCAGTCAGGAACACCTGTTATGCACATGAATATGAAAATGCAATGAAAATGTCATGCTCGAATATTTCCAAGGTGATCAACCCCTTGATTCCAGTTTTAATAATAACAATAAACACCGGAGATGGATGGAACACCGATAAGAGATGCTCATAGATTACCGAACAAGAGAATAACAACAAGTCAATACATACAACCCATACAGAAAATATATAGTCAAACACAAGAGTCAATGATCCCAGCCAATAAGCCTGACGGTGATCAGATTCAAAAGAAGAAAAGCCGCTAAGATATATCGTCAATATCCACCAAAGACAACCCTCCCCAGCCATCACGCTCCTTGCACCAGGCTTGAATCTTCTTGAATAACTTCTTGGTGTCCAGATGCTTCGGTCTTTGGATCAACTCCTGAATTAAAACATCGCGCCTCTGTGTGATTCCCTCCAAGTATCGACACCTCAACTCCCACGCATCTTCACCGAAAGCATCCTCAATTTTAGGCTTATTTATCTCTGCTCGAATATTAAGCTCCTCGAGGGATGACAATGTCTCTTTAAGCTGCTTTTCACTTCTGCACCCGTGAGATGATTCTTCTCTGACTTCTCTTTCTTTGTCTTTGAGTTGTAGCTCCAGCTTCTTAATATAGTATCGAAGTTCATCTTCTTTCATTTTGTGGGAAGTCACCGTGGCGTTCCACTGACTCTTGAACTTAGAGATCTTGACACGGGCTCTTTCTAAATCCTTCTTCCTCAGCCGGAGTAAGCTGTTGGCACTTCTCAGATCTTGACCTATTCGTTCCCTTTTCTTGACTTCTTCTGCTAACTCTTTCTCTTTTTTGGTCAATAACTCCATCTTCACCTTGGCAACATAAGTCGCTTCGTTCTTATCATGCCCTACCTGATAGACCTCTCTCTTTAGTTCTTTATTCTCCTTGCGAAGTTCTTCCTTTTCGGCCCAGAGTCTATTGTACCTTTCCACATCCACGGTGGTAGGCTGCTCAATCATCAATGGGTATAAAGGTGTCTCCACAGAGAAAGGAAAAAGCACCTCCTATACCCTCTTCTGGATACACTCCAAGTAGGGAGCATAGGCTCTTCAGTCACTCTTTCCCAGAGAAGTTTTTCCTCTCCTATGGATCTTTCCCCATGCATCCATAGCTCTTTTCAGCAAATATGGATCAGCTCCCACATGGAAGGAAAGAGATTCTTGAACATCTCGGTCTTTCAGTGGCTCTTTCAATGCATACCCAAATTGTCTAATAGCAAGAGAAGGGTTGTAATTAATTCCCCCTTTTCTCCCTATTAGAGGCACGTTAGGGAAGTCTCCTCAGCTAACAATAATTTCCTTACCCAAAAAACCATGATTGAACCACACAATATCTTTTGCAGTTAGACCCATTAGTCATTTTGACCACTCTGACGACTTCCGAGTGTCTACAAAGGCCCCCGAACGAGGGAGATGATCCATGAACCATTTATGATAGATTGGTGCACAGCAGGAGACAAGCCCTCCCCTCCTCTTCTCGTTCTTATAATGCAGTGAATGGAACAAATCACTAAGAAGAGTTGGCACCGGATTTTTCATGATGAAGATTCTAACAACGCTCATATCCACAAAATTAGCCATCTTTGGGAACAAGACGATTTCATAAACACACAGGGCCATAAAAACATTAAAGGCAGTCCAACTATTAGCCTCAGCGTATTTTTGAGCTTGACCCACCAAAAACACAGATGAAATCCCTGAAAGCCTCCCTTGCTAGAAACGTTAGCATCCAAAATAGACTTGCTCAAATAAAGAGCGATGGCGACATCTTCCAAATCAGGGCTTTCCTTGGAATAATAAAAAGGTGCTCTCTTCTTGATGGGGACCCCAAGATGAAAGCATATTCCTCCAATGTTGAAACTAATTGATAGTCTGGGAAGGTAAAGCATCGCAGCGGAGAGTCGTAGAACTGTAGCAGAGTATGTATAGCATTGTATTCATGCTCAGTGATGGTATGTAGAAAACTCAAAATTCTTCCATAATCCCTTTTGAAATCTTCTAGAATACCGGGATTTGCCAAAGCAACTAACCCATGAAGAGAATCTAATGTTGGAACGGGAAACTTATACACAATGATCTTCTTCCTACCAGCGTCCATCTCTAAAAGTCTTCAGCAACAAGAATCAAAGATAAGATGCAAACCCTGGAAATAAATGAAAATGAATGTTAGAATGCAAAGATGATGCTATGAAAATGAAAACATGGGATCAAGGTTTCCAATATGCTCAAAATAGCTGCTGGATGAATTAGACCAGAATTCTGCTCTGACGAGAAATCCATAATACTAGAATACCAGAATAATCAGAATACCCGAATACCAGGTTCATAAGTTCACACTGATAAGAAAACCAGAAAACCAGGTAGGTTGAAGGTCAACGTTCCCTGCAAAAACCCATCTCCTCTCACATGTGGGTTCTAGTCTTGAACATGGCATCCTAGCAGGTCCTCATTATCACGGACTCTCAGGTTGAGAAATGATGATACGTTCACCATTTCTGGTTTGGCATCATCATCAATCGAGGAGGCCTCAACTGATTTCCCATGAACGGTCTCTAGAGTCATAAGCTCTCTAAGTCAACACCCTATCATCTGCACTAGACGCGCAGGATAAAATATCTTTAAAGAAAACCTCACCTAAATTTGGGCCTCGTGTCAACCAAACGCAACCAGACGCTACGCAGGCCACACGACTATACACTTTAATCCTAAGTATGTACTCAAGCCTGGGTAGTGGGCTTATCTCTCATGGAACCAACCAACCCAACAACACAGCAGCAGCAGAACAATATGATAAAAGTAATCAAATGCAAATAATACAGTAAAATACAGTAATATACAACAGATATAGCAAATAAATGCACAAAAAATAAACACCCAATGAACAAAAGCAGACAAGCAATAGGATTGACTCGCATAGGGAACCAGATATCCCTAGCAGAGTCGTCAGCTATCGCAACGCTCAAAACAACCGTTGGAAAAACCAGAGTCGCCACCAAACGTTATTTATCCCAACTGGGGAAATGAAACGATCAAAGAAAACCTCAAAAGGGAGAAGACATGGTCATCGAAACCAAGTCCTGGGTTCGTGAGTCAATTACGCTAGGGGAAGGTATTAGAACCCCCTCACGTTCGTTATACTCAACGGGATCCATGCTTGTTGTTTTAATCAAAGGGTGTGTTATCTAAAGCCTACTACTAAACGGAAACAAAAAGGGAAAAAACAAAAGGGGACTCGATATGACTTCGTCATCCTAGGCCTACGTATTCCCTCGTACAATGGGAAATTCAGAGTCAACGTAGTTCGGAGGACTACATGTGAAATGGGGGAAGGTTGCTCGGCAAGACTTTGCCATCTTGTGATCAGAGTGTCCGTAGTTCGTGGAACCCATTGTTAAGTGTTTTTTATGAGCGACGATAAGTTCGCGTTACAGCTATTAGGGTCGATTCCTGTTTGCGGTAGAACAGAAATAACGCACTCTTTCTGAAAAATGATTTGACAAACAATCCCGAAGGATAAAAGGATTTGCAGTTTGTTTGTGAGTTTTAGACATAAGTGAATTGAATTGGTTTGAGACTCGCATTGCACTAAAGTCTATGATATAGGAGCGAATGCGTCGCAAGACCGTCCCCAAATGGGACGTATGCTAAACACTCTAGACAAAGTAAGGAGAGACTCCCCACTCATAATTTCCCATATACTTAAGGCTCATGGCGCACAATACTCGTCGTATTTATTAAGATCCTTGATTTTTGTTTTGAGAAGAGAAAGAAGACGCACGGAAAATCTAAGGGGAAACTCGGTCCTATATGTTATCATGCAAAATGGTCCTAAGGTTGAGGACGCGAAAGGGAAAGCCTAACTTAATGTTAGCATGCAAAGATGGACCTACGATTGAGCTTGAAAGGGGTCTAACCTAATGTTATCATTCATGGATTAACTCCTAATGTCTATCCTACTCCAAGCTTAGTCAAAAATTAAGTTGGACTAGGGAATCCTAAGGGAATATGAAAAACAAACCAAAACCAAGAAAATAAACCAAAACAGCATCTACAACAATGCTCCAGCTCAGAACAGCAGTGAATTCTAGCACACAAGCAAGATAACATTTAACAACTCACTTTCTCAGCACATAACAGGTGTAAAAATGCAGCAAATAGGATGAACACATTTAACAGCAGGCATAACTCAGGACAGGGCAGGTGTAAAAACATAGGCAGCATGCACATTCAACAATGAAATAAGTAATCATGAACATGAAGATGCCTCGAAGATGCTACAATCAACAATGTGTGAACATATAGCGATCATCAACCTTGACAAACAACAAACACGTAACAACATGTTCTCGATTAAACATCACAAGAAAGAACCGAGAATGCAAGCAATGATTATATTAACACTTAAGCAAACGTATGAGCATGTGAACCTTCATGAACATGTATAATCAATGAACATGGATGATCAATTAAGCGTGAAGAAATTGCAGCCACATTACACGTTTAAGCATCTAACAACACAACGTGTATAGTCAACAACAATTATTCGCTTCAAATGATCATGCATTTACGAAATCGGAACCAACTACGAGCATGTACCAAAGGTCAAGTATACTATGCAGCAAGAACATTGCAATCACAATTGTACAAATGGTTATGCAACACGATCATCACACCAAGAATGCAAAATACATAAATCATGAACATGCATCACGGAAACCAAATGTCGCGTGTCGAAGAATCACATTCATACTGTAGTGTGAGGTGAAACAACTTAAGAAAAATCCACAAATATGCACCATATCAATACATGAAGTTTAAAAAGTAGAACGGAATCAAAACACACTTGAAAATGCACAAAAATCACCTTTTGTCACAGTGGTAATCGATTACCCATATATAGGTAATCGATTTACCCACTTGAAAACTTCAAAAAAAAGTGAAAAAAGACAGGGTAATCGATTACCCATATGTGGTTAATCGATTACCACTATGACTGTGGCAGAAAATCAACTTTCTAAAAGCACTTTCAGCAATAAATCACTTATCTAATCATCCAAATGAATAGGCATGCAATTGTACACGAAAAATACATCAAATATCAATAATTAGACACCAATTGTATCAATCAAACAACAAGATCCACAATCAAATCCAACAATAGATCAATTCACATCAACAATTCAAAGATCTATATTGCAAAAGATGTAAATAAGCTAGAATCAGTTTGGATCTAAAGTTTACCAACCTACAAAGCGGAGAATTGCTTTGGTTAGTGTTGCAAACGAAAATGGACACATCAAGCAAAGAAAATCCAAGATCCAATGCACTCCTAGCAAGAAACTTCAAGAACAATGCAATGTGATGAACTTGCTTCAAAGTAGCTTCAAGGAAGTGCTTCCAAACCTTGAATCTAGTTCCAAAACAGCTTCTACTGCAGAATTTGTGTTGATGAGATGAAATGATGAAGGTTTAGCTCTAGAATTCACAAATTCCAATGAAGAGTTTGAAAATTTTAATGGAAGAGCTTTGGTGAAGGTTGAAGATGAAAATGGAGAATGAAAAATTGAGAGAGAATTGGAATGAGATGTGTAGAAAATTCAAAAAAATGAGGGTGAATGTGTGAGGTTTGGAGCAAACTTGTTTAAATAATCCCTAGGTTAGGAATAAAAATGTGGTTTGGATTGTGGGTTAGCATTTGGAATGGAAATTAGGAATGGGATTAGGAATGGAAAATGTTTGAATTTTTGGAGGGAATGAAATCAATTTGTGAAAATAACTCAAATTTTGAACCAATTCTAGACCCTTCTACTGATAAACATGGGAAATCACATGACCAAAATGCAATTCAAATGATGCAGTGCTGAAAAATGAAGTGTTTGGGCAAATTTCGCTTGTGTTAATCGATTACCTGTCATACTCCAAATTTTGACCACTAAGATTCCCATCATTGTGAAAATCATCATCACAATATGGATGAACCATCATACCTCATTAGTCTCCCCAAAGATGGGTGAGCATCCACTACAATCAAAATCAGGCTTTCAAGCCCTCTCAGAGCTCTTAGACAAAGGATCAATCAAAGAATGACATGATCTTCAACTTGTCTAACCTCTCAAACATCTACAAAGGATCAAGAGGACTCCCACATCAAGGATCAAGCACAAGGCTGCTCCCTTCTAAGTGGATTAAGCCTCAAGATCGCAGTGTCACCAAATTAGGGTTTTGGTCGACCAGGGCCTCCAGATGGAAATTCTCCTCTGGGAATGAGCCAATGCTTCAAGGCATAACCTATGATGCTCCAAGGAACATCATGAACCCCATCATCAAGTCAATTTAGCCTCAGGGGATGCATTCACCAAAAATCAGGAATTAGGGTTTCTTGACCTAATTCACCCCTAAATTGACTTTTGCGACAAAACATGAGCCAAGACCTCAAGAGAGCATTTGAGGGTCTCTAATACACTACATTGATCCATTTGCAATAATGGATTGATCCAAGAAGCTTGATTCATAAGTTTCAATTTCATCTGAACCACAGTTAGGGTTTTGCAAGAAAAGTCAACTGTATCTTTGACTTTTGACCAAGACATGCTCCCAAACCCTAGGACATGAATCAATATACCCTATAACACCCATGGAACATGTCCATCAAGTTTGATTTAGGTCAAGGACATGATTTCCTAAAGGATTGCACAATTTGGAATTCATCTGATAAAAAGTCAACTGTGCACAAAAGTCAAACTTTGACTTTTTGAGATTTTTCATAAAAATGGTTTTTTAACCCTAAAATGATGTTAATATATGATTGGAATCATCATTCATCAAGAAAAATCAAGAAAAGTGGGATAACTTGCAAAAGGGGTAACCATAAAAACTTAGAAATTTTTCTAAGTTATGAAACAAAGTGGCTAGGGTACCAACTTTGGAGGATCATAACTCCTAAACCACAAGGCCATTTTTCCCCATCCAAAGATGGATTTGTAGCTCTCATTACCCTCTACAAAAGCTCCAACTACACCTTACTCCAATTCATTGTGGATTCTGAGTTATGATTGGGCCAAAATGGCTAAAACATGAAAATACATCATTTTCAAACACTTAGAAAAATTCTGGCCAAGGTAGATTTTGTTGAAAACACCAAAACTTGTGAGATCTTTTCACATAGTTGCAAGCTGAATCAAGTCTAAAGGTAAACATAAATGTTGTTGCATATGTTTCTAAGAATCCAAAGAACCTCTCAGCATGAATTGATTCAACTTGAGCCAAGAGGAATCCATGCCCAAAGTCATGCTGCTGCAAGCTGTTTTGGAAAAATTAGTTTGCATGTTTGCTTGCCACACACGATTTCTGAATCAAAACCAAGGATCATTATGCCACATGTACTCAAACCAATCACAATGCATCTGATCCAACCTACAAAGCTGAGTCACAAAGCCAAAGAATCTTCCAACTTGAAGTTCATGCATTTTGGCACATTTTGCCTTGAATTCAAAGGGCATTAATGTGGAATAGTGCATTGTCAAGATTCTCACTCTCCTCAGTCAAGTTCTCTGATTAAACAATAATTAAAATGACTGAGGAATGTGATTTCAGTCAAGGCATAGCTGATCTATTTGGAGCAGCTGTTACACCTAATGCAAGAGGCATTTATGTCCAACCAATCCCTTTGAAGGTGATATGATCCAGCAGCCATTCACTATTCCTCCAAGACAAAAGTTGATCACCTATAAATAGAGGTTCCAATGGATCATTCAAGGCACACCAAAGCACCTTATAGCACTGCTTTCTCTCATTCTCTCTTAAGTGCCAATTTTCTTTGTTTTTGAGCAGCCACCATCGGGTTTTGAGTTGCAGCCCTAAGCAATCCATTCCAATTGCTCAGACACATCACATATGATGTATTTGAGGTGTCCAAACACTTAAACACCAACTGTAACACCCCTAGCTCAAAATCACCCTTCAACCAAGCCATTATGCCTCAATTATGCAGTTGGAGTTCTCCAACTTGATCCAAAGGTTTGCAGAGTGTTCCAAAGCTTGCAACACACTCCACAACATCCATTGAAGCTATAGGGAACATCAAATCGCATCTGGAACACCATCTGTGCAGAGTTCCATTTCAGCTTGCATCAAGGTAAGCCTCAAAACTACATCTTCATGATCCATGCATATTTCCTCGCATGATATTTTTGCCAATTGCTTGCCATTATATGTTGAGTGTTTTCCCTCAAAAAATTGGATCATAGCCCTCATAACCATGTCTGCACGACTGCTTTTGCAAAATTAGGGTTCATACGGTTGTGATGATATAACTTGCTATACACTGAAAATAAATGAAATCAAGTATTGCCATCTTGTTCCTTGTGAAAAAACGCATGAGTTTGGTATTTGAATCATGTCAAATGGTTGGGAGATGAGTGAGATAGAGGGCTTCATGCACGAGCTCAAGGAAGAAGATGGCCATGATGCCATTCTTCAGGTTTTCCAACCAAGTTCTCGATATATTTTTCATTTGCCATACTATATTTGAATTGGCATTGCACCCCAGTGGTTGATCAACTGGTTTTGTGTGTATTGGCAAGCGAGAGGTCTGGGGTTCGAATCCCCCTCGCCCCAGATCTCTTTTTTACCACTATTTCTTATTTTTTTTGTTATTTTTCATATTTATTTTAAATGATTTGAAAAATTAATGACTCACTCAATTTTAATTATTTTTGATTGGTTCTTTTTGCAAAAAATCACAAAAATGTTGAAATATTTTATTCCACAAAAAAAATTAGATTTATATTATTTATTTAATATAATTAGTATTTTTGTGAATAAATTCATTTTTATTGTTTTTAAACCTTTTAAAAATAAATATTCATGTTGGAAAATCAACACCAAATAGGTTTTAATTCATCTTGTGATTAAAACCTCATTTTTTAAACCTAAAACCAAAATCACAAGTTGTTTATTCAAACTTATTTGGAATTTGTATCATTTTAATTAATTTTCTTTGAATAATTACTTTAAAAATGATGAAATTAGGGTTTTATTGATTTAACAAATTTTTCTAAACACTCATGGGCCTCTAATAGAGTGTAAGACCCAAGCCTTTTGGTAAAATAAACCCATTTTGGGCCTCACTTATTGTATAAGTCCCTCTGTGTATTTTCAAAAACTTCGACGAGATCGTCGCTTTCAAACAAATAACCCTGGGCCTACCCTCGAGTAATAAGACCCATTTCTTTTCCTAAAACTCACTTGGGCCTCTAATAGAGTGTAAGACCCAATCCCTTTTTGAAACCAAAAACTTTTGGGCCTCAGTCATTGTATAAGACCCACGGTGTTTTCAAAACCTCGGCGCGATCGTCGCCCTTTTTAAAATTAACTATTGGGCTTCTCCTTGAGCTATAAGACCCATTTAAAAATCATTTTTGGGCCTCTTGAGAGAGTGTAAGACCCACACCTTTGTACAGAAAACCTTTCTCGGGCCTCAGTCACTTGTATAAGTCCTTGTACAAAACGACAGTGCAATCACTGATGAAACCATGGGCCTCTCCTTGAGCTATAAGCCCCAATTTTCCTTTCAAAGCACTTTCTCCTCTGATTTTGTAATATACTGTTTTCAACTTTTCTTTGTTGAACAACTAACAATACAACATGGAAGCTCTACAACCGAGTAAGTGTTTACTCGCTTTCATTTACTGCTTTCATATATATATAACTGTACTGTGGGGCTGTTTCACTGTAAGTCTTCTTTCATAAACTCATATCAACTGGGTAATAATAGTATAGATATTTAGAGTTTCCCCGACAACTACGTCTAGAACTAGACAAAACCTCGTCTCCTTACAACACTTTTAGATAACTAGATCTAAGAAATTCCCCCTTTGAACAGTTCATATACAGAAGGCCAATGTTCCAAGTGAAACCCCTTCTGGAACTGTTCATCAGCCTCCTCTTGGGCTTAATGCAAGGACCCAAGGCTTCCTAAAAGCATCCCCGCCTCCTCTTGGGCGTTGTACAAGGACCCGTCGGCTTCTTAGAAGTTTTCACAGCCTCCTCTTAGGCTTTGTATAATGATTCTTCCTCCGGGAAGATAGCCTCCTCTTGGGCTTCATATAAATTGTCCCTCGGCTTCTTAAAAGTTTCCAGCCTCCTCTTGGGCTTCGTACAAATTGTCCCGACGACCTCTTAAAGGTATAGGAAGAGAGATTAGTAATCTTAATAGAACAGTCTTTCAAAGAGTCTAGATCTTTCTACCGCAAACGTACTGTTCCTTAATTTATCTTAAGCATAGCACAAAAGATAAAACTCTAGACTTGGGCAGTCTAAGACCCTTGAGTCTCAAAGACATTCTCAAGCCCCTTTTAAGAATGGGAAGAACACCCGTAGACTTGGACGGTCTAAAACCCTTTGGATTCCCCATTTCCTTAGAGAATAGGAAATAATCCCAACCCTCAGATCAAGTCCATGAGTACAACATTACTCATATAAGAACTGATTTTCTCTTTTAACCAACCTACTGGACCCGTCACTCAACTGAAACAGTTACTATAGCCTCCTCTTGGGCTTTGTACAATGATTCTCCCCAGCGAAGTTAACCATTTTAACCTCCATCTCGGGCTTCGTACGAGATACAAAAACACTCTCTTGTTGAGTATAAAAGATTCTCTTATTGAGTCACCCATCCTTCAGCCTTCGTCTTGGGCATCATACAAGACACAAAACACTCTCTTGTTGAGTATAAAAGATTCTCTTGTTGAATCACCCCTTTAGCCTCCATCTCGGGCTTCGTATGAGATACCCAAACACTCTCTTGTTAAGTATAAAAGACTCTCTTGTTGAGTCAAACAACTTTTAGCCTCCATCTCGGGCTTCATACGAGACACCAAATCACCCTCTTGTTGAGTATAAAAGACTCTCTTGTTGAGTCAAACCCCTTTGGCTTCCGTCTTGGGCTTCGTACAAGACACACAAAAAGACCCTCTTGTTGAGTCAAACCCTTTTAGCCAAAATCTCGGGCTTTTTACAAAAAACACATTTTCTCTGGAAAAGTCAGCCTTTTAGCCTCCTCTTAGGCTTTGTATAAGGAAACCCCGGTTGAGACAATCAACCTTTTAGCATCAAATCATGCCTTGCTCACAACATGCAAACATCAACAACTCCCCCTTTAGAGATGACAAATTCTCTTTAAAGTCAATAGACCTTTCAACTTCACATCTTGGGCTTTGAACAAGATACAAATAAATCACATTTAGCTTCACGTCTTAGGCTTTGAACAAGACATCAAAACACCTTTTCCTCCCATAGAATAGGAGGAACTACGATCGCTCTGATTTCCCTGTTTCGGTAAACAGAAATACGTAGGCATAAGATTGAAAGAAAAATCTTAGCGAGCACACTAATCAAAAACCCAAAATCCCGTACCTTCACACATCAATCGAAAAGCATCAGTTCTAACATCCTACCAATAGCATAGTCCCGTCATTTCAGCCTTAACAAAGTAAGCAGAAAGAGCCCCCACTTCCATATAACATCCGTAACCTAACAGACCGCTGTTTAAACTCAGTATGCAAGCAGGGTTAGTTGGAGACATCTATTTCCCTTCCTTCATCAACTTCAATAGGATAAAAAATGAATCTACCTGTAGTACCCCCAAAGAGCGACAGTGTTTAAGAACCACGTCCAAAATCGCTCGCTACAGAAAAATGGCGCCCACCGTGGGGCCATTCTTTCTTTCTTACAAGCTAGGGTAAAAACCTTGAACAAGTTATTTCCATGAAGGTTTCATCGGGGAATGTCACTACTGCTAGGATCGGCCCTCACTAGGATCGTAGGTCAAAACCTTTAAGTTGGGAAAGTTCCACAGAATGGCGACTCCGCCGGGGAGCCATTTTCTGTCAGGAACATAGGATTCATAGCTCTTAAAAGTCTAGGACATTAGGACAAATATATATATACTGCTTTTCCTAATTGATATCTGTGTTTATTTTTCTGCTAATGGGAATGCGTGTGATGCCGCATGTGGAAAGATTGAGTATACACCTAGGAAAAACCTCTTTCAGTAGTGCGGAAGCTATCGGAAATAGTTGTCACGCGATACTTCTAACGCCCGGTTTTTTTGTTAGATTTATTTAATGAGTCGATTTAATTATTTTTGGTCTTTATATTATTTTATTCTTGGTTATTATGTTTTATCGCGTTTTGGGAACGTTTGCGAGGAAATTGAGTGTAGGGGTATTTTGGTCTTTTTGGCTTGGGTAGATATTGTTTTTCTTTTATAATAGAAACATAGAAAGAAAAGAGAGAAAATAGAAAGAAAAAGAAGAGAAGAGAAAAGGAGAGTGAGAAGAAGAAAAAGAGGAAAAACTTGGAGTTTAAGTAATCGATTCAACCGACATTTCGAAACACGATTAATCGGGTAAGGGTGCGAAACTCGGTTATGCTATGTTTGTGTATGATCGTTAGCTTTTCCATTCTAGGTTGATTGAGAGAAAACGAGAGAAATCGATGTTTTCGCGGTTGAAAATCGGTATAAATGCGGTAGAATACTTGTTGTTATGATTGAAATATGTTCTGGTTGTTATGATATGGTTTGGATATGTTTTGGTGGGGAAAATGGTGATTTAGAATGAGTAACAGTGCTGCTGCGAATCCTAGAATTCGCAGGCTCGCAGTGCGAATAGCAGCGAAGAGGAAAGCGAAGGCTCGCCAGAGCTTCGCAGTGCGAATGGGTGGGCGAATATTCGCCAGAAGTTCGTAAAGAAAACTTTATGCTGTTTTTTTCTCTTCCACAGTTCGCTGGGACTTTGCATGGCGAATGAGGAAAGCGAATGCTTGCTAGGAGCTTCGCATAACGAACATGACAGATTGTTCCATTTTGTTTTCTTCATAACTTTTGATCCGTAACTCGGATTGAGGCGCGGTTGGATGCGTTAGGAAGCTAATGAGATGTTCTTTCTTATAGGAATGGTTTTGAGATTGGTTGGCTGATTTAATTGTGTCAGGAATTTGGAAATGTGTCATTTTGTCGACTTTTACCGTCTTAACTGGGTGTATTTGATGTGTTATCATGCGATATGCTTTTGATATATAACGTATAGCTTGTATGCGGTTATATGATGTGAGTGCATGTGATGAAATGTTGTGATGATGGTTTGTGGCCTAAGGGCAAGTAAATGCATTGTGTTATATTGATTGTATATGCATGATTATGGATGTTGGAATGGTTTACATAGTTGTGTATGTGTATGCATTTGATTGTCATGAGTCATTGTATGCCAAGCATCATGATATACATTCTTGTGATGTCGTGTGCCCTAGTGGGTGTGAGCGACGAAACGATTCCTGAGGGGATCTGCTGTAACGGTCGTGTGCCTTATACAAAGAGGACCGATAGCGACGTTATGGACGATCGTGTGCCTTATACAAAGAGGACCGAAAGTGATCGCATCGTGTGCCTTATACAAAGAGGACCGAAAGCGATCCATAAACGTCACGTGCCTTATACAAAGAGGACCGAAAGCGACGGGGAACATCGTTTGCCCGACGGGGAGTTACACTAAGTAACAAGCGATGATTCCAATAATTCCTGAGTGAATTAATGATGAGATAATGGATGGAATGGTGTCGTATTGCATTGCATAGAGTCGTTGTGTCGGTCTCTGTGCATTTGCATAAATCATGAATGGATTGATTATGTGTGGAATTGTGAATGGAATTGATGAGTTGATATATACACATGTTGGTGATAAATGTATTGAGCATGATTGATATGCTTTTGTGATGGATGTATGAGATAAGAATCGTGTTGTTTGTGTTTGAATTATGTTGTATGTTGTGGTGAGAATGTTGTTGTGTGCGTATTTCCTGTTATTACATAATTGTATGTAACTATATTATAATTGTGTTTCTCACCCTTCTGCTGTTTTGAATGCTCTATGAGGCATTGCAGATTAGATGCTGAAGGTCTTTTGTGAAGATCCTGTCTTCATTCTTTTGTCGGTCGGCTCTGATATGTATTACCGGGTAGTCGGGGAGGTCGTTATGTGACATTATGTTTATGTATCCTTTTGGATTTGACATGTATGACTCTGTATATGACAGACAAACTTTTATGTTTATATATATGAGATTTCAGTTGCAGATTTTCCGCTTTTATTCTGTATCTGAATAGTGGGTGTTAGGAACCGAGTTCCTCTGTTTATATTGCTACCTGATTGTTGCATATCTATTTGAGCAGGTTCTTTTATTTCATCATTTTGATGTACGCTCCCATCTATGCCATGAATGTTTTAATTAGACTCTGATTATCTGTTATCGCTTTAATTAATTGGGGGTTATAGATTGGGGGTGTTACATTAAGTGGTATCAGAGCCGGTTGTGTCAGTTGTGTCAGTTTGTGTCAGTCCGTGTCGGTCATTTTGACCAAGTTGTTTGTTGTGCGTCAGTTGTGTTCTGGAGAGCTAATTGTTTAACCATAGTTACTGTTATTGGATATGAACAGAATATGGCTGAAAGGAATGATGTTGCTCTTGCTGCTGCGATGCAAGCTATAGCTCAGGCTGTGCGGGGTGCACCTAATGCTGGTGGGAATGATGAGTTCAGGAAGAACAAACCGCCTGTCTTCAAAGGAAGGCATGATCCTGATGGTGCTCAGATTTGGCTTAAGGAGATTGAATGAATCTTTTAAGTGATGGACTGTGCTGAGGAACATAAGGTGAGATTGGGTACTCACATGTTGCAGGAGGAGGCTGATGATTGGTGGGTTAGTGCGCGTCATGTGTGGGAAGCTGCAGGTGAAGTGGTTACTTGGGCTTTGTTTAGCCGCGAGTTTTTGAGGAAGTATTTTCCTGAAGATGTTAGAGGAAAGAAGGAAATAAAGTTCTTGGAGTTGAAATAGGGTTATATCTCTGTTATTAATTACACTGCTAAGTTTGTGGAGCTTGTTCAGTTTTATCCACATTATGCTGAAGCAACTGCAGAGTTTTCCATGTGTGAAGTTTGAGAACGGGTTACGTCCTGAGATCAAGCAGGCAATTAGTTATCAAAGAATTAGGAGGTTTTCGGATTTGGTGGATTGTTGTAGAATTTTTGAGGAGGATAGAAAAGCTCCTTCTACTAATTATAAGAGTGTGAACGAAAGGAAAGGAAAGCAACCGTTTCGTGGTGGTCCTTATGTGTCACCAGCTGACAAGGGAAAGCAAATGGCTAATACTGATAAAAGGCCAAGCGGAGGTGGTATGTCTAATCCTCTGAGATGTTATAGGTGCAGTGACTTAGGACATCGTCAGTTTGAATGTAGAAAGGATATAAGGAAGTGTTCCAATTGTGGAGGTATAGGACATGTCGCAACTGATTGCAAGAGGAATGTGGTGAAGTGTTTCAACTGTGGTGAACCTGGTCATGTTAGTGCGAAGTGTCCTAAACCAAAGCAAGGTCAAGCTGGAGGGAAAGTATTTGCATTGGCAGGAACTCAGACCACTAATGCAGATCGTCTGATCAGAGGTACTTATTTTATTAATAGTACGCCTTTAGTTGCTATTATTGATACCGGAGCGACTCATTCGTTTATTTCGTCTGAGTGTGCGCAGCGTTTGAATCTTTTGTTGTCTTCGATGGATGGAGAGATGGTTATCGATACTCCAACAATGGGGTCGGTAACTACTTCTTTGGTTTTTTTAAGTTGTCCTTTGACCATTTATGGTAAGGATTTTGATATGGATTTGGTGTGTCTGCCTTTGGAGGGTTTAGACGTGGTTCTGGGAATGAATTGGTTGTAGTTCAATCGAGTTCATATCGATTGTTATCATAAGTTGGTAAGATTTACTTCTCTTGAAGAAGACGAGGAATCGAGTTTCTTATCTACCAAAGAGTTGAAGAAACTTTTGGCAAATGAAGCTCAGTTGTTCGGGTTGTTTGCATCGTTGACCATGGATAGTCAAGTTGCAATTGGTGTGTTTCCTGTTGTGTGTGATTTTCCAGAGGTGTTTCCGAAGGATATTTCTGATGTGCCTCCAGAAAGAGAGGTGGAGTTTTCTATAGATCTAGTTCCTGGTACTAGGCTTGTGTCTATGGCACCTTATCGTATGTCGGCATCTGAGTTGGTTGAGTTGAAGAAGCAGTTGAATGAATTGTTAGAAAAGAGGTTTGTGAGGCCGAGTGTATCGCCTTGGGGTGCTCCAGTTTTATTGGTGAAAAAGAAAGATGGAAGTATGCAATTGTGTATTGATTATCGCCAGCTGAATAAGGTGACGATTAAGAATAAGTATTCTCTTCCGAGAGTTGATGATTTGATGGACCAGTTGGTAGGTGCGTGTGTGTTTAGTAAAATTGATTTGAGGTCAGGTTATCATCAGATTAGAGTGAAAGAGGAAGATATTCAGAAGACGACTTTTAGGACACGATACGGACATTACGAATATTTTGTGATGCCGTTCGGGCGCCGGGAGTGTTTATGGAGTATATGAATCGCATTTTCCATGAGCATTTGGATCAATTTGTTGTTGTGTTTATCGATGACATCTTGATTTATTCTAAGTCTCAGGAGGAGCATGCGGAGCATTTGCGTATTGTATTGCAAATTTTGAAGGAGAAGAGACTTTATGCCAAGTTGTCCAAGTGTGAGTTCTGGTTGTCAGAAGTGAGTTTTCTTGGGCATGTGATTTCAGGTAATGGTATTGTTGTGGATCCATCTAAAGTAGATGCAGTTCTACAATGGGAGGCTCCTAGATCTGTTACTGAAATTAGAAGCTTTTTGGGTTTAGCTCGATATTATCGAAGATTCATTGAAGGTTTTTCCAAGTTAGCACTTCCTTTGACCCAACTGACTTGTAAAGGTAAATCATTTATTTGGGATATTCAATGTGAGGAAAGTTTTGGTGAGCTGAAGAGAAGATTAACTACAGCTCTGATTTTGATCTTACCGAATTCTAGTGAATCGTTTGTGGTGTATTGCGATGCGTCTTTGATTGGTTTAGGTGGAGTGTTGATGCAAGAAGGTAAGGTTGTGGCTTATGCTTCGAGGCAATTAAGGGATCATGAGAAAAACTACCCTACTCATGATTTGGAATTAGCGGCTATGGTTTTTGTGTTGAAAATTTGGAGGCATTATCTCTACGGTGCAAGATTCGAAGTCTTTAGTGATCATAAGAGTTTGAAATACTTGTTTGATCAGAAAGAGTTGAATATGAGGCAACGGAGATGGTTGGAATTTTTGAAGGACTACGATTTTAGCTTGAATTACCATCCTGGTAAAGCTAATGTGGTAGCAGATACGTTAAGCCGAAAATCTTTGCATATGTCCGCTTTGAAGGTTAAAGAGTGGGAACTTTTGGAAGCATTTAGAGATTTGAGTTTGGTGTGTGAATTGACATCTGATGGCGTGAGGCTTGGTATGTTAAAGGTTACTAATGATTTTCTATTGACCGTTAGCGAGAAACAGAAGCTGGATGTGAAATTTGTTGATTTGATGACGGGTGGAGATAAAGGTGTGAATGGTGATTTTAAAGTGGATGATAAGGGTGTTTTGAGATTCCGTGGTAGAATTTGTATTCCTGATGATTCGGACTTGAAAAAGATGATTTTAGAGGAAGGACACCGGAGTAGTTTGAGTATACATCTAGGAGCTAATAAGATGTACCAAGATTTGAAGAAGATCTTTTGGTGGTCCGGATTGAAGAGGGATGTGGCTCAGTTTGTTTATGCGTGTTTGACGTGTCAGAAGTCAAAGGTAGAACATCAGAAGCCTATTGGATTATTATAACCGTTGGATATTCCCGAGTGGAAATGTGACAACATTTCTATGGATTTCGTGACAGGATTGCCGAATACTCCGAGGGGGCATAATGCCATTTGGGTGGTTGTGGATAGGCTGACTAAATCGGCGCATTTCATTTCGATTGACATCAGTTTTTCTTTGGAGAGGTTGGCTAAGATTTATATCCGTGTGATTGTGAAGCTACATGGTGTTCCGTTGTGTATTGTTTCAGATCGAGATCCGAGGTTTACTTCCAGATTTTGGGAAAGTTTGCAAAAGGTGTTAGGTTCCAAGTTGAGATTGAGTTCCGCTTATCATCCTCAGACGGATGGTCAGACCGAGAGAACTATTCAGTCACTGGAAGATTTGTTGCGGGCTTGTGTTCTTGAGCAATGTGGTGTTTGGGATAGTTATCTTTCATTGGTGGAATTCACGTATAATAACAGTTTCCATTCGAGTATTGGAATGGCACCTTTTGAAGCGTTGTATGGAAGAAGATGTCGAACGCCGTTGTGTTGGCATGAATCTGGTGAGAGTTCGGTGGTTGGACCGAAGTTAATTCAACAAACTACGGAAAAGGTGAAACTTATTCGTGAGAAGATGAAGGCTTCTCAGAGTAGGCAGAAGAGTTATCATGATCGAAGGAGGAAAGATCTCGAGTTTCAAGAAGGCGATCATGTATTTTTGAGAGTTACACCGTTAACGGGTGTTGGTCGTGCACTGAAGTCGAAGAAACTTACTTCTCGGTTTATTGGTCCTTACCAGATATCCGCGAGAGTGGGTGCTGTGGCTTATCGGGTAGCGCTGCCGCCGAATCTTTCGAATTTGCATGATGTGTTCCATGTTTCACAGCTTCGGAAGTATGTTCTGGATCCGTCGCATGTGGTTCTAATGGATGAGGTTGAGGTAAGGGAGAACCTTACGGTTGAGGCATTACCGGTGAGAGTTTTGGATCGCGAGTTGAAGCGGTTAAGAGGCAAGGATATTGCGCTTGTGAAAGTAGCGTAGGGAGACACTGCTGAGGGCAATTTGACTTGGGAGTTGGAGAGTCGGATGCGGGAATCGTATCCGAAGTTGTTCCTCTCAGGTAACATTTTCGAGGACGAAAATTTCTAAGTGGGGGAGAGTTGTAACGCCCAGTTTTTTTGTTAGATTAATTTAATCGAGTCGATTTAATTATTTTTGGTCTTTATATTATTTTATTCTTGGTTATTATGTTTTATCCCGTTTTGGGAACGTTTGCGAGGAAATTGAGTGTAGGGGTATTTTGGTCTTTTTGGCTTGGGTAGATATTGTTTTTCTTTTATAATAGAAACATAGAAAGAAAAGAGAGAAAATAGAAAGAAAAAGAAGAGAAGAGAAAAAGAGTGTGAGAAGAAGAAAAAGAGGAAAAACTTGGAGTTTAAGTAATCAATTCAACCGACATTTCGAAACACGATTAATCGGGTAAGGGTGCGAAACTCGGTTATGCTATGTTTGTGTATGATCATGTATGTGTTTGTTGGTTTTCCTAGCTTTTCCATTCTACGTCGATTGAGAAAAAACGAGAGAAATCGATGTCTTCGCGGTTGAAAATCGGTATAAATGCGGTAGAATACTTGTTGTCATAATTGGAATATGTTCTGGTTGTTATGATATGGTTTGGATAAGTTTTGGTGGGGAAAGTGGTGATTTAGGATGAGTAACAGCGCTGCTGCGAATCCCCGAATTCGCAGGCTCGTAGTGCGAATAGTAGCGAAAAGGAAAGCGAAGGCTCGCCAGAGCTTCGCAGTGCGAATGAGTGGGCGAATATTCGCCAGAAGTTCGCAAAGCGAACTTTATGCTGTTTTTCTCTGCCACGATTTGCTGGGGCTTCGCACGGCGAATGAGGAAAGCGAATGCTCGCTAGGAGCTTCGCATAGCGAACATGACAGATTGTTCCATTTTATTTTCTTCATAACTTTTGATCCATAACTCGGATTGAGGCGCGGTTGGATGCGTTAGGAAGCTAATGAGATGTTCTTTCCTATAGGAATGGTTTTGAGATTGGTTGGCCAATTTAATTGTGTCGGGAATTTGGAAATGTGTCATTTTGTCGACTTTTACCGTCTTAACTGTGTGTATTTGATGTGTTATCATGCGATATGCTTCTGATATATAACGTATAGCTTGTATGCTGTTATATGATGTGAGTGCATGTGATGAAATGTTGTGATGATGGTTTGTGGCCTAAGGGCAAGTAAATGCATTGTGTTATATTGATTGTATATGCATGATTATGGATGTTGGAATGGTTTACTTGGTTATGTATGTGTATGCATTTGATTGTCATGAGTCGCTGTATGCCAAGCATCATGATATGCATTCTTGTGATGTCATGTGCCCTAGTGGGTGTGAGCGACGAAACGATTCCCGAGGGGATCTGCTGTAACGGTCGTGTGCCTTATACAAAGAGGACCGAAAGCGACGTTATGGATAATTGTGTGCCTTATACAAAGAGGACCGAAAGGGATCGGATCGTGTGCCTTATACAAAGAGGACCGAATTCGATCCATAAACGTCGTGTGCCTTATACAAAGAGGACCGAAAGCGACGGGGAACATCGTTTGCCCGACGGGAAGTTACACTAAGTAACAAGCGATGATTCCAATAATTCCTGAGTGAATTAATGATGAGATGATGGATGGAATGGTACCGCATTGCATTGCATAGATTTGTTGTGTCGGTCTCTGTTCATTTACATAAATCATGAATGGATTGATTATGTATGGAATTATGAATGGAATTGATGAGCTGATATATACACATGTTGGTGATAAATGTAATGAGCATGATTGATATGCTTTTGTGATGGATGTATGAGATAAGAATCATGTTGTTTGTGTTTGAATTATGTTGTATGTTGTGGTGAGAATGTTGTTGTGTGCGTATTTTCTGTTATTACATAATTGTATGCAACTATATTATAATTGTGTTTCTCACCCTTATGCTGTTTTGAATGCTCTATGAGGCATTGCAGATTAGATGCTGGAGGTATTTTGTGAAGATTTTGTCTTCATTCTTTTGTCAGTCGGCTCTGATATGTAGCACCGGGTAGTCGGGGAGGTCGTTATGTGACATTATGTTTATGTATCTTTTTGGATTTGACATGTATGACTCTGTATAAGACAGACAAACTTTTATGTTTATATATATGAGATTTCAGTTGCAGATTTTCCGCTTTTATTCTGTATCTGAATAGTGGGTGTTAGGAACCGAGTTCCTCTGTTTATGTTGCTACCTGATTGTTGCATATCTATTTGAGCAGGTTCTTTTATTTCATCATTTTGATGTGACGCTCCCGTCTATGCCATAAATGTTTTAATTATACTCTAATTATCTGTTATCACTTTAATTAATTAGGGGTGTTACAATACTACCCTCTTCTAAGGTTCTTCGAAATAACATCACCTAGCACGGTTCCCGGCCCGCTGGTGTTATCTCGACAAGAATCAATGATTTTGAGAGACAGGTACAAAAATCACTAGTATAAACCTTTGGGATAGGTAGAGCCTTGACTTCATGACACCGACCCTTTGACCTCATGTTTTTTCTATGTTTTTGTGTGCTGCATTCATGCATTCATTTTAAAAAACATTAAACAAAGAAAATTTTCTCTTCTAGTCACTCTTTTTCAAATTAAACTAAGACAATGATTGCAAATGTCAGAGAGAAAAAGATTGCGCTCATGGATTTCGGTAGAAGGAGAACTCATAAGTACACCTTCAAGGTTCCAAAGTTAGAGGATTTGAGAGGTTTGGCAAGGATGATCACAAACCATGAAGCTTTCAGAGCCAAGTACGGAGGTCTGCTACCTCTGTTAAGGGTCCATGTGATTGAAAGAATCATGGAGGCACTCATTCAATTTTACGATCCAGTCTATCACTGTTTTACATTCCTGAATTACCAGCTCGTACCAACGCTGGAGGAGTATTCTCACCTGACTGGTTTACATATTACTGATCAAGCTCCCTTTTATGGAATGGAAGAAATTCCAAAGGATCGAATCATTGCAAGAGCAATTTATTTGGATGGGTCGGAAGTCAGGACTCACCTGACCACCAAGGGAGGAATCCCAGGTTTACCAGCCAAGTTTCTGGTAAAGAAAGCTCTGTATTTTGCTAGTATAGGGAACATAACTGCTTTTGAAAGCATCTTTGTTTTACTCACCTACGGGTTATTTTTGTTTCCCAACATCGATAACTTTGTAGATATCAATGCCATTAAGGTTTTTCTCATTGGAAACCCTGTACCGACTCTGCTCGCAGATGCGTATCATTCTGTACACTTAAGGAATTTATACAGCAGAGGAATGATCACGTGCTGTGTACCCCTGCTATATAAATGGTTTATTTCCCATTTTCCTAAATCTGCCGCTTTTTGGGATCATAAGAGTGCCTTACGTTGGTCACAGAAAATCATGTCTCTTACCAACTCTGACATCGATTGGTACAATCGAATCTACGACGGGATCAGGATCATTGACCGTTGTAGAAACTTCCCCAACATACCCCTTATAGGAACTAAGGGAGGAATCAATTGCCATCCAGTTTTAGTTCGTCGTCAATTTGGATACTCGATGAGGCATGTCCCACGTAATGCTCATATGGAAGGTCTTTTCTTCAAGGAAAGAGGAAATGACAGGGCACTAAAGATGGAAATAGTGAACGCTTGGAAACATGTTCATAAGAAAGGATGGGAGTTTCTAGGAAAACCGGACTGTGTCTCGGTGGAGCCTTATCTCCACTGGGTACAAACAAGAGCTCTCAAGCTAAAAATTCCTTATCCTCATCACGAAGTTCTTCCGCCAAGGGAATCTGTCATGTACTTCATGACTGAAACGGAAAAACTTCGGGTTACTCTCAACAAAGTTCAACAGGAAAGGAGGTTTTGGAAGAACAAGTACCGCATTCTCAATGTGGAATGTACCAAAATACAACAACTGCTGAAAGATAAGGATGCTCTGATTGAGATTTTAGAGCAACATGCTGTAGAAAATCAGGATGACCAAAGGAATTTGTTCGCCCCTTTCACTTGGCAAAGGAATGACAACCCGACAACGGCCCAAGAGCCCTTGTCCAAGAAAAGGAAAGTACCAGAATCAGCACCCGAGTTCTCCTCAGAGAGGACTCGGGACCCATTAGTTTAGGTTTCTGTTTCCGCACCTTGTAATTTACTGTATTTTCATTTCCGCAATCCTTCGAATTCAATAAAATGGGGATTTCCCCACTGTTTGATATTTGCAATCAAATTGTCGAAGTTTATTTTTGATTAAACAAAAAAAACATAATTAATATAATCATTGCATTCGTCATTCTCACGTCACGTATTCTTCTTACCTACGAATCTCACGTTTGTGTCTCGGTTCTAGAGTCAAACTGTCTCATTCGTACAATACTCGGGCCAATCGTCAGAAAAAGATGGATGATCTCGAGGAAGAGAATAGAGAGTTGAAAGAAGAGATCGACGCTCTGAGAGAAGATATGAGAAAGCTTCGTAACGACATACAAGCCATGGCAGAAGCGCAGCTACAAAGAATTGTGATCTCCGAGATCACCTCAACACCCATAGTGAAGAAGTATGATCCTAGGTATCAAATGCCGAAAGATCGTCCTTGGGGCATGCCTGTTAACTATATCCCGGAAGGATATGTTCTACCGATCACTGAAGATCAGGGAATCATAGCAGAAGCCGTTGGGCCTGAAGGTTACAAACTTCGGGAAAGCGAGGATGCCAGAGGCATATTGAGGACTCCTGAAGGTTACAAACTTTGGGAAATGCCAAGATTCACTTCCGTAGTAACGGTACCACCCCCTGTGGTGCACACTGTCCCGGAAGGACATATTCCACAGATACCTTCTGGTAGAAAGGAAAGTATGTTCGATAGAATGGATAAATTCCAGGAGCAGTTCCTGGAAATGCAGAAGGAACTGCAAGCTATTCGCGGTCAGGATTTATTTGGAAAGGATGCCGCAGATCTCTGCTTGGTCCCCAATGTGAAAGTCCCACACAAGTTCCAAGTGCCCAATTTTGAAAAATACAAGGGTAACTCTTGCCCTCAAAGCCATTTGGTGATGTACGCTCGGTGAATGTCAGCTCAGACGGAGAATCAGGATCTACTGATTCACTACTTTCAGGATAGTTTAACCGGTGCCGCATTAAAATGGTACATGGGTTTAAACCACGCTACGATTAGCACTTTCAGAGATCTTGGCACTGCCTTCGTCCAACAATATAAATACAATTTGGACATGGCACCAGACAGAGATCAACTCAGATCAATGTCGCAAAAGGACAAGGAAACCTTTAAGGCATACGCTTAGAGATGGCGTGAAATTGCTGCTCAAATTTGTCCACCTCTTGAGGAAAAAGAGATGACAAAGATCTTCTTAAAGACCTTAAGCTCATTTTACTACGACCGAATGGTTGCTAGTGCGCCCAGTGACTTCACCGAAATGGTCGGTATGGGAGTGCGCCTCGAGGAAGCCGTTCGAGAAGGATGTCTAGTCAAAGACACTGGGTCGACAAGCGCTACTAAAAAAATACGGTAGTGTTCTCCCTAAGAAAAAGGAGCAAGATATTGGGAATATCTCTCTCGAAAAGCAAAGGCGATGGTACCAACCAGTAGCAGCTGTAACTCCTGCTATTAACCCTGTGCCTGTTTCTATGTATCAACCTCTGGTTGCTCAAAGCCAACCACATTCGCAGCAATTTTAGCAAAGGACACAACATCCTCTTCAGCAGGCTCATCCTCAATACAACAACAACCGTACAACGCGGCCACCAGGATTTGATCCTATACCCGTATCGTACGCAGAACTATTTCCGTTACTGCTGGTCAAAGGGCACATCCGGACCAAGGCTCCTCATACAGTACCGGAAAATCCGCCTTTTTGGTTTAAGGTGGATCAGACTTGCCCTTACCATCAAGGAGGACCAGGGCATAACATAGAGAACTGTCTCAATTTCAAATCTGACGTGCAAAAGCTAGTTAGGAGCGGGGTCTTATCTTTCAAAGATACGAATCCGAATGTTCTCACAAACCCGCTGCCTCAACACGAGAAAGCTGCAGTTAATTTGATAGAGGGAGAGTCTAGCAACATCTATCAAATTCACGATGTACTCTTATTGAGGGCCAACTTGGTTAAGATGCATTGTAGACAGAGTGGATATGGCCATGTGCCACCTCATAATTATCACCAGTGTGATATCTGCTCTAAAAGCAATCGAGGATGTTCTGTGGTGCAATTAGCTCTACAGGAACAGATGGATCTCGGATGGATCCAAGAGCATCGAGTTCGTGGAGTTAACATGGTTTATACGAATTCCAACATCATTCAAAACCACGATATTCATGCGATGAATGTCAACCTGGTGGAAATGCACTCAAGGCAAAGCTAGTATCATAATTTGTCGCGTCACAATTATAATTCCTGTCTGACTTACTCGTTAAACAAACAGGGATGCTCTTTTGTACAAGAGGCCCTCCAGCGCCAGATGGATCTTGGATGGATCCAAGACTACCACGATAGGAATCATTATCAAATCAACATGGTTCAAATCTTTGATATTCGCTTGATGAATACCAGCCTGGTGGAGTTACATGCTAAACAGGTCCGGCTCGGGTTCCTGGTATCACATGATTATCAGAGCTGTAAAGCGGGTTGCGAAAACGATCAAGGCCGTGCCCTTGTCCAGGAAACACTTCAGCACTTGTTGAACCACTGGTGGCTTCCAATCTATATGGACGAAGACACCCAGCAAATTAGTATCACTAATGGAAACCCTACTAGATATCAAGGTCAGGATGTTCGGTCGATGGAAACAGACCTCGTCAGGTTACACTGTATTCAAAGTGGACGTGGCCAGGTGCCACTACACAACTATGAGTGGTGTGGAGTTTGCTCAGTGGATAATCAAGGATGCTACCTCGTGCGAGCATCCCTTTAAAGTCAGTTGGACCGCAAAGAGATTCAACCATGCTCAAGTTCTGGATCAGTTAAATACCTCACTGATCAAATCAAGGATGTTGTCGTAATCTCTGATCATCAGAGGGCTAGGGATGTTTGTGCCATCATCCCTCTACTGGACGAATCGAGAGTTCCCAACCAGGAACGGATCGAAATTACTTACGATGGTCAGAAAAATCAGAAGGCTCCCATAGTCATCTATTTACCGGGACCACTACCGTATGAATCAACTAAGGTTATCCCTTACAAGTACGGTGCAACAACAGTCGAGAATGGAAAGGAAATTCCATTACCCCCTGTCGTGAATATTGCAGACATCAGTCGAGTAACACGGAGCAGTCGAATCTTCAACAGGGGAGTTAGAGAACCATGCAAAGAAAAGGAACCTCAGACGGAAGTTCACAATCCACCAGTCGGTCAGTCCAGTAATCTCGACCTTTCGAAAAACAATGATGAGATGCTGAAGCTCATCCAGAGGAGTGAATACAACATTGTTGATCAACTGTTACAGACTCCTTCAAAGATCTCGGTGTTATCACTGTTACTTAGTTCAGAAACGCACAGGGAGGCTCTACAAAAAGTCTTAGAGCAAGCCTTTGTGGAATAGCATGTAACAATCAGACAGTTCGATAGCATTATCTCTAACATCACTTCCTGCAATAACTTAGGATTTAGTGATGAGGAATTACCTGAAGAGGGTCGCCGTCATAACATGGCACTCAATATTACAGTCAACTGCCAGGACGACGCTTTAGCCAGCATACTGGTAGACACAGGGTCAGCCCTGAATGTTATGCCAAAGTCCACTTTGATGCAATTATCATTCAAAGGACCTCCGATGAGAACCAGCGAGGTCGTTGTCAAAGCATTTGACGAATCCAGAAAAACGATTATCGGCGAAGTCGACCTTCCCATAACTATCGGTCCTCACACTTTCCAAGTCACCTTCCAGGTCATGGACATCCGGGCAACATACAATTGTTTATTAGGAAGACCTTGGATACATCAGGCTGGGGCGGTCACTTCAACCCTCCACCAAAAGCTAAAGTTTGTCCAGAACGACCAACTCGTCACAGTCTGTGGAGAACAGGCCTTGCTCGTAAGCAATTTATCGTCATCCACTTATGTAGAACCGGAAGGGGTAATTGGAACTCAGTTCCAAGCGCTTTTGCTACACAAGGACAATCAATCCGAAGGGGGAACTTCGATTTCCTCATACAAAGATGCTATCAAAGCGGTCGAGAGTGCCAATACAACAGGATGGGGGCAGCTTGTCATTCCTACTGACAATAAAACAAAGAAGGGTCTTGGTTTTTTCTCAACCTGTACTCAGACTGCTACTAACAATGAAAGTCTTCATCCCATTCAGGACTTCTTCCACAGTGGAGGTTTCCTTCACCCAGTGTCTCAAGAAGTACATACCATCAATAAAGATGATTCATCCAATACGGAGGAAGAATAGAAGTCCTATCTCAACAAGGACGGTTATACATCTCAGGATAAAACGCAGACTCCCTTCTGCTTTCCGACACAGAGTCTGAGATTTATACCAAGGTCAGACGTCGAAATGCTATACGGGGATGGTGATCCGGAAGGATGTCGTGCTCCGCCAAATTCATTAGAGGAGGAAACTCTGATGAAATACGACTTTGACCACGACTACTATGGCCCGATGGATGGTCTGCCAATGTGGCAGCCTTACCTAAGAAACTTGGGGCAAGAGAGTCAGCCGAACAATGAAAATCAGCTGGGCATCCTTAGAAAGAATACCTGTGTCCCCACCATGTCATGGGATCGACACCCAGGTTATCCTGAAAGCACCCAGCACGACGATGAATTCGCAACGTTTGCAGGACTAGATTTCATCAACTATGCTTTTCCCGAGGTCAACGTCATCGAGAGAGACGACTCCTCCAGCTCCAAAGAAGTGTGGGACACCTTGGGACAACCGAGTGGAAAATTCGACTTCATGGTCAAATACACCGCTCCTGAAAGCTCTCATATCAGGTTCGAAGACATCCAGCTAACTGGATGGGGAGATACAGCTGAGAGTACAAATACTATGCAAAATACAACTGAGGAATCCTCCTACGACAACTCTGCCTGGGAGACAGATTCCAATGATCCTGCTCCACCAGAAATCAGCGTTATTTCTAAAGAAAAATCAAGGAAGGTACCGGAATTTGTGATTCATCGAGGAGTTCGCCGCCAATGGGTCGTTGTCGATGTTCCGAAGATTGTTCATAAGTCAAAGTAATTGTCGTCTTTAACCTTTCACCCCACCCAGGTGAAACGGATGTTTTGATACGGCTTGCTTTCTGTAAATTTCCCTCTTCGCTTCGCCCAAAGCGACAAAGTTTTGTTTTATAGGGCTGTAGTTTCAAGAATCGACTTGTTCATTAATAAAATAACGTCGTTATGTAATTTCCGCATTTATTGCTGTTTTCTCTTTTTGCTTTTCTTAGAAAATGGTAATCCTAAAGAACAATTCAATAACAAAAACAAGCAGTAAACAAAAAATACACTGCACACACTTGCATTCTCTCTATCTCTTCTAAAAACAAATCATCACGTCATGCAGATTGCTTGTTTTAAACCCCGTTGAAACATACGATCCAATGCCTTCTCCCAACTTTGAGTTCCCGGTGTTTGAGGCTGAAGAAAAAGTTGACAACGAAATTCCAGAGGAGATCTCCTGACTACTCAGACAAGAGGAAAGGTCCATTGAACCTCACAAAGAGCCGTTGGAAACGGTCAACTTGGGTTCGGAAAAATAGAGAAAAGAAATCAGGATTGGGGCACTGCTCAGTCCAACTGCCAAAGAAAGTTTGACAAAGCTTCTCAAAGAATTTCCCGATGTATTCGCTTGGTCCTATCAGGATATGCCAGGGTTGGATACCAGCATCGTGGAACATCATCTACCGTTAAGGTCAGAATGTCCGCCAGTAAAACAGAGGTTGAGACGGACTCATCCAGACATGGCCATCAAAATTAAAGAGGAGGTACAGAAACAGATTGATGCGGGCTTCCTCGCCACGTCAGAATATCCTCAATGGTTAGCCAACATCGTACCCGTTCTGAAAAAGGACGGAAATGTCAGAATGTGTGTAGACTACAGAGATCTGAACAAGGCTAGTCCAAAGGACGACTTTCCCTTACCACACATTGACATGCTGATTGACAGTACAACAAAGTTCAAAGTTTTCTCCTTCATGGATGGGTTCTCGGGCTATAATCAGATCAAAATGGCGCCAAAAGACATGGAGAAAGCTTCGTTCATTACCCCATGAGGTACTTTTTGTTACAAGGTAATGCCGTTCGGGTTGAAGAACGTTGGGGCAACCTATCAAAGGGCCATGACTACTCTGTTTCATGACATGATACACAAAGAAATCGAGGTATATGTCGATGACATGATTGCCAAATCTAAGACAGAAGAGGAGTGAAATTCTGGTACTAATGTGTGATGTCATAGTGCAATGTCACAACATCGCAATCTGCTGAACAAGGCAAAAACAGAAACAATAACACACAGAATTGTTCACCCAGTTCGGTTCAACAACCTACATCTGGGGGCATACCAAGCCAGGAAGGAAGTCCACTATTAGTAGTATCAAATTACAGACTCAACAGACCAGTTGACAATCTACCTAATTTAATCACTACCCAATGACCCTTCTACCTAAGTCCTCCCTAGGTAAGAGACTCCATCTCACTTCTTATCATTACTATGATGTCTAGCAGTCAACTACACCGTCACTGCATCAACAACTTGATTACCAATAACTGTACAATCATAGAAGACACCCTTCCATGACACCCTTTGGAGTTGCTTCAAAGCTTCCTCTAAGAACAATACCAAACTCATTACCTACAGGTTTCTGAGTTAACCACAGTGACCATCTCACAACCCGAGTGGTTCACTTTGACAAAGCCCTAAAGATCTACATCTTGGACCCGTACCTATTCTAGGTTACAAGCACTCTATTTATAATGTAATCCCAACTGGATTTGGGCCTTCAAATCAGATCATATCTTCTGTAACAAATCTGCTTCTAAATAGATCTTCACTCATATCTTCAATTAAATCTTCAATTATTAACTCTGAATATTCTCCATATCTTTAAGCTTTAAATGCGCAACAAACTGATCTGATTGTAACAGAATATCTCTCCCTTGATCTTCGCCTATGTTCTCTGATTCTCTATAGCAGAATTTCTCATTCACACCAGAAACACGTGCAGCCCTAATCACATAACTGTCTGATGTTTTAATGTTCTGGTATAGTGATGTTAAGACATCGCATGTGACATCACTCTTCACTACTTTAACTCTTCAGCAATAAACCAGAATGTTCTCCATATCTTTAAAAGCTGTTAGAAGCTCATGTTGCAACATCAATCATGACATCAACATTGTTTTAACAAAATTTCAGCCAATAACTAGAACTTACAATCTCCCCATTTGGCTAATTTTGGCTAAAACAACTATATAACCATTACAACTTAAATCATCGCAGTAATTACAACTCTATACTACTGTCAGTAGTTAACAGTAACCACTGAACCTATTAGTAACCATCAGTAGCTACTGTGCGCAGCAATCCTGGAGAACATCTTCTAGGGAATAGTTGAATGATGTTAAGACATCATGTCTGACACCTTCTTTTGGCAGCACAACCCACCACAATCACTTCAAGCAGCACATCAGGAGGAAGAAGTAGAAAGTCCCGAAGTAGTGCACTCAGATTACAGAGATCTGGTGTACATGAGGAAGAAGATTTTAGACACTCCCCCTTGATGTAGCACATTTCTTTTTCCTTTCAACTCAGACCTGGAATCATTGTGGAAGACTCCCCCATAAAAGAAGTGTGTGTCTGTTCACCAAAGACCAATGGTGGCATGAGAGAATTCTGCACACCTTCTTTGATCAGACCCCTTGGTCAATCTGTGGCATAACATGACACGTTGAGAAGTGTCATTCTGCCAGCCCAGGTAACTTAGAACACAGGTCACAACTGTGTTCATAACTCAGGACACAAGTCACAAGGCTTCAACATCAACTCAAGGATGTACCATCCTCTTCTGCTGCATCAGGAATTGTAGGTTCCAAGCAAAACCACTGCGCAACCCATATAGACCATCTCTCTCCTTTCTCCCCCTTTTTAGCCACAAATTGGCAAAGGAAACCCTCACAAAACCAGACCCAAGAAGTGCTTACCCAAACACGAATAAACGCCATACGACTTAGGAGATACAAACACTCACTGGCTGAAGGAGAACAAACTAACCCCTATAAATAGCTGACCAGTAACTTAGGAATTAACGAGCCTTGAATATGTCAATGTTCTTGGTCAAACAAACGCTATTTTAGGTATCAAAAACTGTATTCAAATTCAATGCCTTCCTTCCAAAAACTGCTTTGACTGCCTTAAATAATTTACAACTGAATCTTACCATAAATTAGGCCAATAACGCTCCATGCACAGTCTAATCCACGTGTTTCACTTTATCCTAACACCACCGTCCAAAATACCACCCTGTTTGGCTCAAGCAAAAACATGTCTTATATCATGTTCTGACATCTCTTCAGACATTGCCTGCTGGCTCCTTAACCACATCTTCTTATTTAATAGATGCAACTTCTCACAACTTCTTCTAGATTGCTTCCAACCATCAGCCAAGTACACCACTTTTGCTTTTCAGACTATCTTTACACAGCTATGACAGGTCCCATCATCACACTGCACAAGTTTGATCAGTACACATGCTGCAATAGGCTATAGTAATCAGTTTTACACTCAACGCCCTTCCTGATACCCCACCAATAATGCCACATTCCTCATGGGGATTATAGGTACAAGATATGCCAAGTCCAAAGGACAACAGCCCATTTGATTGGAAATTTTTCAGACAAGATAAACTCCTTTCTGTCCTTACATACACCAGCTCCTAATGAAGTCTTCAATATGATAGTAGCCATGTATTTCCTGAACTACTTACCATCAAGATTAGAATCTGCCCATTCTAATCCACACTATGTCAGAACTGCCACTTCAGACTATAATGCTGCTTCTTCAAACTCCATAAGTATGGTACATACCCAACCATTAATGTTGTAACAACATGTAGGACATCAGCATGAGTAGTTATACCAGAAGGAATAACTTTAGACAACTAGACAAGACCTAGCCTCATCCTACTAGGACCACTTCCACCCAGGCACCAAGCACGAAGTTCTGGTAACCAATATGTCAAGAAAAGCAGGTTCCCAAGAAAAACAGATTCCCACACCAGAGACTACTCTGACTGGTCAGGCGATACAAACAATGCCATATTATCCATTATAAATATCAAACCTCCTTGCTCCTATCAGCACACCAAGGAAGGAAACATGAGTCAGTCTAACAAGAATGCAGCAAAGAGGCACATGCAAGAGGACAAGAAGCCAGATCCTCAGAAGTTGAAGGACACAACCCTGTCCAAAGCTGGATCATCTTCTGGAGCAACAAGAACACCCAAGACATCAGAAACCAGGATGAAGACTATCAAGAAAAACCAAGTGCAGCTTCAAGCAACTGAAGATGAATGGGATGAAGATTGGAAGACTTTTCTTGATTCGGGGGGTTGGGATAATCTTTAGACACTTTGTTTGTTGTTTTTACTAATCTTGTAACCTTTCATCAATGCAATAAATTTCGGTTTTACTTCTGTTCCTCAGCTGTACAAGACACTAAAACAACTTTTCAATTTACTTTAACCTAAGTGCCAACACCAAAAGCTCCCATAATATCATTCTCCCCCTAAGAAGAACACCTTCCATCACCACAAGCCATCCAACAGCCTAATGTCATGTTATCTGACATTTTCTCCTAACCAATCTTCACAATCTTGATCAGCATGCAATCTTCACAATATATATACCTTTGTAGCCTAAATCCATAGACAAGTATTCCCCCTGTTATTAATGCTCTAGATGAGAATGAACATTTGAGCATACTTCTGAGCATATGCATTTTGGTACCACTGTCCCTTTCTCTCAAGGCAGTCATTCTCTATTAACCTCTTCATCTAAGGCAGACCTTCTACTTCATCATTCTCCCGTATGGTTACGTAGACGCTCCTTAAGCATGATGTAGGCATCAATCTTCTGAACCAGGGCATAATCTTCCCCTCATCCTTCTTCAAGAAGAATAGTCTCCTTGAGTCTTTCACTCATTGTCCTACTGCCCAAGAGTAACTCAAACTCATCCCTGACAAATTGGTCATCAATCAACCCCACCAGTTGACTCATCTCCAAAGTGCTTAACCCTTGAAAATACTTCTCAACACTTCTGCAATCCTGCACTTTAACCTCAGACAAATACAAAGTCTCCCGTCAATGTATATTGTCATTAGTTGAATGCACAACACCATCCTAATCAGACAAACATGCAAGATACAACATCTTATCTGGTCTGACATCCTTTTCCTGCAGACTTGAGGCACTGGTTGATCCTTCTTTAGCTGATCACTTTAGATTCGGAAGTGGCTTGGCCTGATACTTCACCATGAGCACCTCTAACTTCCTTTGGCGGGGAAAGCAAAGAACTAAAATGATGTTTCAACATCAGTCTGTATCATATAAACCAACTGCTATGGCTCTGGAGACAACACCCATAATAATGCACACAAATCTCCACACGAGGCCACATCACCATCTGATCAACTTCCAAGATCATACCAACAACCCTGCAGTAACTTGCATAACACACTCTTCCAGAAGCTTCTTCTTATAAGCACAAGGTTCAGACCTGCCACCCTTCTGCAGAACCATACCACAGACAATCTGCTCCTTTGAATCCTTCAAGGCACAAAACTGAAAAAGCTCAAGCAAACACTAATAGACCACAGGCTGATTTACACTGCTACTGCACACAGACTCTTGGATGCATTTTCCCTAAAATATTGTCCTCAGACAGTTTAGCTCAACCAAGGATCATCTCCTTCTCTTCTGCTATCAAGATTTCTACCTTTCTTCAACCAGCTCCAGCTGAGATGTTATGACATTATGAACAACATCTCAAAAATTGTTCAACTTCATAGCTTTAGTGATCCTTCAAAATAGGTCCTTGACTAAGCACTTACAATAATCTGCTCATGTGTAGCGCGATGTCGAGACATTAGAATTGACATATTAAGCTCAGCTTCTTTCTTGATGAAACTTCCTCCTCATTCGATCATCACAACTAAGCTTAAGAGATAACTTGTCAAGATCTTCACTCCCGCATGAAAGATTTGACAGTGATACTCTTTTGCTTTGTCTCCACCCTCATCAATGTTCTGGACAGATTGGTCTTCAAAACACTGAAACTTCTATGCCATACTATCTTTACTATCATAGAATACCCTGCTGAGGAGACCAAACCTTAATGTCTTACCAAGAGAATACCTTCCTAGAATCTCATCACCAGAGATACAAGAACCAAATCAGATACCATGCAGCAGAATACACAACAACTCCTCAACAACCTTTAGGCACTACTCAATAATCCTTGCACACCATCACCATAAACCAAGTGCCAACAAAAAGGTTCAAACTCACAACAGCAGTTCTCCACCAAAGCTACATACCCTGTCATGAATAGTCCATCCTCCACTTCAAGGGACCATACAAACAATTCTATGAACTGACCACGTCCATAACACTATCTTCCTTGCTCTTGAACCAGAAAGTATCTTCCCTAGATCTCATCCAGAAATAGACAGGATGCCTGCTTTGATACCAATTGAAATTCTGGTACAGATGTGTGATGTCATAGTGCAATGTCACAACATCGCAATCTGCTGAACAAGGCAAAAACAGAAATAATAACACACAGAATTGTTCACCCAGTTCGGTTCAACAACCTACATCTGGGGGCATACCAAGCCAGGAAGGAAGTCCACTATTAGTAGTATCAAATTACAGACTCAACAGACCAGTTGACAATCTACCTAATTTAATCACTACCCAATGACCCTTCTACCTAAGTCCTCCCTAGGTAAGAGACTCCATCTCACTTCCAATCATTACTATGATCTCTAGCAGTCAACTACACCGTCACTGCATCAACAACTTGATTACCAATAACTGTACAATCATAGAAGACACCCTTCCATGACACCCTTTGGAGTTGCTTCAAAGCTTCCTCCAAGAACAATACCAAACTCATTACCTACAGGTTTCTGAGTTAACCACAGTGACCATCTCACAACCCGAGTGGTTCACTTTGACAAAGCCCTAAAGATCTACATCTTGGACCCGTACCTATTCTAGGTTACAAGCACTCTATTTATAATGTAATCCCAACTGGATTTGGGCCCTCAAATCAGATCATATCTTCTGTAACAAATCTGCTTCTAAATAGATCTTCACTCATATCTTCAATTAAATCTTCAATTATTAACTCTAAATATTCTCCATATCTTTAAGCTTTAAATGCGCAACAAACTGATCTGATTGTAACAGAATATCTCTCCCTTGATCTTCGCCTATGTTCTCTGATTCTCTATAGCAGAATTTCTCATTCACACCAGAAACACGTGCAGCCCTAATCACATAACTGTCTGATGTTTTAATGTTCTGGTATAGTGATGTTAAGACATCGCATCTGACATCACTCTTCAGTACTTTAACTCTTCAGCAATAAACCAGAATGTTCTCCATATCTTTAAAAGCTGTTAGAAGCTCATGTTGCAACATCAATCATGACATCAACATTGTTTTAACAAAATTTCAGCCAATAACTAGAACTTACAAGGAGCATGTAGCCCACCTGTCAAAACTATTTGAGCGGTTGAGAAAGTACAAACTCCGCTTGAATCCCAACAAGTGCACCTTCGGTGTCCGTTCAGGGAAACTTTTAGGGTTCATCGTCAGCCAGAAAGGAATTGAGGTTGATCCTGACAAGGTCAAGGCCATTCAAGAAATGCATTCTCCAAAGATTGAAAAACAAGTCAGAAGATTCCTGGGACGTTTGAACTATATTTCCAGATTTATATTCCTCATGACCGTGACATGCGCTCCGATTTTCAAACTACTAAAAAAGAATCAGGACTGTGTTTGGACAGAAGATTGCCAAATCGCCTTCGACAGTATCAAGGAATACCTGTCAAACCCACCGATTCTATCACCTCCAGTGGAAGGAAGACCACTGATCATCTACCTAACAGTCTTGGAAGACTCAATGGGTTGTGTACTTGGCCAACAAGACGAAACTAAAAGGAAAGAGTCTGCCATCTACTATATGAGCAAGAAATTCATCGACTGCGAGACTCGATACACTATGCTCGAGAAAACTTGCTGCGCTCTGGCTTGGGCAGCCAAATGTCTTCGCCAGTACATGATTCGTCACACTACTTGGTTAATCTATAAAATGGATCCAATCAAGTATGTATTTGAAAAACTTGCTCTCACGGGAAGGATTGCCCGTTGGCAGATGTTGTTATCAGAATATGACATAGAGTACCACGCTCAGAAAGTCGTTAAAGGAAGTGTTTTAGCCGATCATTTGGCTCATCAACTGATTGACGATCAGGAATCAGTCGAATTTGACTTCCTAGACGAAGATGTCATGTATCTAAAAAAGGAAAGATTGTGATGAACCGCTACCCAGTGAAGGGCCAGAACCAGGTTCCCAATTGGGACTTATCTTTGACGGAGCTGTCAATCATTATGGAAACGGAATTGGGGCAATCATTGTCACCCCTCAGGGTACCCACATTCCTTTCACCGCCAGACTGACATTCAAGTGCACAAACAACGAGGCCGAATACGAAGCTTGTATTATGGGTCTCGAAGAAGGGACCGACTTAAGGATTAAGAACTTGGATGTATACGGCGATTCAGCCCTGGTCGTCAATTAGATCAAAGGAGATTGGAACACATACCAATCAGGATTGATTCCTTACAAAGATTACGCGAGAAGGTTGTTACCATTCTTCAACATAATCGAGTTTCATCATATCCCTCGTGAAGAGAATCACATGGCTGATGCATTAGCCACTCTCTCTTCCATGATTAGCGTGGGTCAATGGAATGACCTACCTAAGATCGACATAATACGCCTTGAGCGGCCCACTTACATCTTCACGATTGAAGCGGTCATAGACAACAAACCTTGGTATCATGATATCAAATGCTTTCTTCAGAAACAGGAGTACCCACTTGGGGCATCCAGAAAAGATAGAAAAACCCTCAGAAGGCTGGAGGCAGTTTCTTCTGAGCGGTGATGCACTCTATAAGAGGAACTTTGACATGGTCTTGCTCCGATGCGTAGACAGACCAGAAGCAGACATGCTAATAAAAGAAATTCACGAAGGATCCTTTGGCACTCATGCCAACGGACACACGATGGCGAGAAAAATTCTGAGAGCAGGGTACTACTGGTTGACCATGGAATCCGACTGCTACACGTACATGAGGAGGTGTCATAAGTGTCAGATATACTCCGACAAGATCCATGTACCGCCAACGCATCTCAAAGTTCTTTCTTCCCCATGGCCTTTTTCCGTATGGGGAATCGACATGATTGGCATAATTGAGCCCAAGGCTTCGAACGAACATCGGTTCATCCTGGTAGCCATTGACTACTTCACCAAGTGGGTCGAAGCAGCGTCATACGCTAATGTAACCCGACAAGTGGTGGTCCGATTTATAAAAAACAATATCATTTGCCGTTATGGTGTTCCAAGCTAGATCATTACTGATAATGGATCTAACTTGAACAATAAGATGATGAAGAAGTTATGCACTGAGTTCAAGATTGAACACCATAACTCATCTCCCTACCAACCCAAGATGAATGGTGCGATAGAAGCGGCTAACAAGAACATCAAGAAGATCGTTCAAAAGATAGTTGTAACCTACAAAGACTGGCACGAGATGCTACCCTTTGCTCTCCACAGTTATCGTACATCTGTCCGCACTTCAACAGGGGCAACCCCTTTCTCTCTAGTATATGGCATGGAAGCAGTGCTCCCCATAGAAGTAGAGATCCCATCAATCTGGGTATTGATGGAAGCTAAGCTAACAGAAGCTGAATGGTGTCAATTTCGACACGACAAATTGAATCTGATCGAAGAAAAACGGATGACGGCACTATGCCATGATCAGTTGTATCAACAAAGGATGAAGACGGCGTTTGACAAAAAGGTCCGACCTCGCGTCTTCAGGAAAGGAGACCTCGTGCTCAAAAAGATACAATCTTTTCTCACTGATTCCCGGGGCAAATGGACTCCGAATTATGACGGCCCCTATGTGGTCAAGAAAGCTTTCTCAGGCGGTGCCTTGAGACTTGCAACCATGGACGGAGAGGAATTTGCCTACCCCACGAATGTTGATGTAGTTAGGAAATACTTCGCCTAAACTAAAAAAAACATCTCGGTGGATTGAAAACCCGAAAGGGCGATCCAGGCAAAAATTAGAAACAAAAAAAAAATCATCCCGGTGGATTGGAAACATCACAGTACAATCCATGAAAAAATTAGGGATAATGGCAAGTAACTATGTCCAACAGAGGCAAGTCCCTCAGCAACAGTTACGTCGTCCATCAGAAAAACTCCAGTCAAGGTCATCTTCGACAGAAGCTCAGGATGCCCGAAATTCAATGTTGGTAGAAGGATATTGGTCGTTATGTTTCGATGTAGCCCTTTTCCCTGTAAATTACCATTTTCTAACTTTGTATATACTCTTTGGGATCACACGTTTGGCTGATTTCCATCATATCAATAAAATTTAAGCCCTTGTGCGTTTGTTTGCAATTCTTATTTGTTTTAGCTTTATAGAACGACGTTTTTAACATGATCAATGATTCTTGAAATAAAACAAAAATGAATTTACTTGTAAAACTTTTTTTGCTTTTAAAATAAAAAGATGGCAATTTCTTTTGACTGTTGAACATCGAAAGAACATCGATCGCTACTCTAGAAGTAATCGAACTTCAAAGTGCAGAATCAAAGTAATCCTTCTAAACCAGTACATCTGAACGAAGGATCAACTGTGTCAAAGACCTTGTTTCGTCTGACACGCCCCGACAGAGTTCTCATCTCCTAAGCCCGATCAACATAGCTCCCCACAGCGACTATCTCTCCTAAGCAAGGCAGAATTGCTATCTTGAACCAGGGATACCTTTTCATCTCCCACCTTGGCCGAGTATCCATTCGTGCTCCTTAAGTCTGTATGCGGTGTCAGTTTTGTCAGCATATACATACATGCCTCATGCATTATTGATTTACATTCATATTCATGTTGCATCACTATCACTCTAGTCGGTCTTATCCCCTAGTGATAAACGTCCTCTGGTCAATCGAGTTGTCAGTTCTTTCCTTGTCAGGAAACGTTGTGTTTGAACAACCGCTTCTCCACTTTGCTGCTGAACTAAAGTTGGTTCTTTGACCACTTTGATAACTTGAACCTCTGAAAAGGTAAGAAAACCCTCAGCCGATGTCACTCTTCACCATTGAAGATGATATCTTCGCTTTCCCGGATTAAGGAAAACCCCCAGAGAAAGCCTCTAAGCTAAAAAACTTTCAGCAATGCATTGATTTTGCTCTCCAGAGAGTTGATGTCAACAAGGTCATCGGCACCTCAAAATTGGATCACATCATATGGCGTTTCTCCGAGAAGATCTCCGAGAAAAGTATGATGTAATATCCCCAAACGACAGCAGTCTCTCAAGAGACTTGCTCTCCCCAGTAGACTCGAAAAATTGTGTCTCCAACAGAGAAGTTTGTACCTCTCTACCATCAAAACTTTTTCCATCAAATGGCATCTCCGCAGGAAAATTCGGCGAGAAGTATGAGGAAAACCGCTACAAATAGCATCCCTTGTCAATAAAGTTTATTGACAAAAGAAACTAAGACCAGTTCCTTGGTAAGAAACCAGGATTGAGGGGAAGTTTATTTCAGCAATTGAGACCAGTTCCTTGGTAGGAAACCAGGATCGAGGGGAAGTTCATTTCAGCAACTGAGACCAGTTCCTCGGTAAGAAACCAGGATCGAGGGGAAGTTTATTTCAGAAACTGAGATCAGTTCCTTGGCTGAGGACCAGGATCGAGGGGAAGTTTCAACCTTTTCTAAGCATCATCGCTTAGCAAAAGAAGATGAATGCGCAAGCTACCGTTCATAGCAAACCATCAAAATTTTGGGTATTCCGATATTTAATCCTCTTGCACCCCGAATGCCCGAATACCATCGTCATTCACACCTTCGGGTCCAAGAAGATTAAATAGGGGCATCTGTCATACCCCAAATTTTGACCACTAAGATTCCCATCATTGTACAAATCATCATCAAAATATGGATGAACCATCATACCTCATTAGTCTCCCCAAAGATGGGTGAGCATCCACTACAATCAAAATTAGGGTTTCAAGCCCTCTCAAAGCTCTTAGACAAAGGATTAATCAAGGAATGACATGATCTTCAACTTGTCTAACCTCTCAAACATCTACAAAGGATCAAGAGGACTCCCACATCAAGGATCATGCACAAGGCTGCTCCCTTCTAAGTGGATTAAGCCTCAAGATCGCCAGTGTCACCAAATTAGGGTTTTGGTCGACCAGGGCCTCCAGATGGAAATTCTCCTCTGGGCATGAGCCAATGTTTCAAGGCATAACCTATGATGCTCCAAGGAACATCATGAACCCCATCATCAAGTCAATTTAGCCTCAGGGGATGCATTCACCAAAAATCAGGAATTAGGGTTTCTTGACCTAATTCACCCCTAAGTTGACTTTTGGGACAAAACATGAGCCAAGACCTCAAGAGAAGATTTGAGGGTCTCTAATACACTACATTGATCCATTTTCAATAATGGATTGATCCAAGAAGCTTGATTCACAAGTTTCAATTTCATCTGAACCACAGTTAGGGTTTTGCAAGAAAAGTCAACTGTATCTTTGACTTTTGACCAGGACATGCTCCCAAACCCTAGGACATGAATCAATATACCCTATAACACCCATGGAACATGTCCATCAAGTTTGATTTAGGTCAAGGACATGATTTCCTAAAGGATTTCACAATTTGGAATTCATCTGATAAAAAGTCAACTGTGCACAAAAGTCAAACTTTGACTTTTTGAGATTTTTCATAAAAATGGTTTTTTAACCCTAAAATGATGTTAATATATGATTGGAATCATCATTCATCAAGAAAAATCAAGAAAAGTGGGATAACTTGCAAAAGGGGTAACCATAAAAACTTAGAAATTTTTCTAGGTTATGAAACAAAGTGGCTAGGGTACCAACTTTGGAGGATCATAACTCCTAAACCACAAGGCCATTTTTCCCCATCCAAAACTGGATTTGTAGCTCTCATTACCCTCTACAAAATCTCCAACTACACCTCACTCCAATTCATTGTGGATTCTGAGTTATGATTGGGCCAAAATGGCTGAAACATGAAAATACATCATTTTCCACCACTTAGAAAAATTCTGGCCAAGGCAGATTTTGTTGAAAACACCAAAACTTGTGAGATCTTTTCACATAGTTGAAAGCTGAATCAAGTCTAAAGGTAAACATCAATGTTGTTTCATATGTTTCTAAGAATCCAAAGAACCTCTCAGCATGAATTTATTCAACTTGAGCCAAGAGGAATCCATGCCCAAAGTCATGCTGCTGCAAGCTGTTTTGGAAAAATTAGTTTGCATGTTTGCTTGCCACACACGATTTCTGAATCAAAACCAAGGATCATTATGCCACATGTACTCAAACCAATCACAATGCATCTGATTTAACCTACAAAGCTGAGTCGCAAAGCCAAGGAATCTTCCAACTTGAAGTTCATGCATTTTGGCACATTTTGCCTTGAATTCAAAGGGAATTAATATGGAATAGTGCATTGTAAAGATTCTCACTCTCCTCAGTCAAGTTCTCTAATTAAACAACAATTAAAATGACCGAGGAATGTGATTTCAGTCAAGGCATAGCTGATCTATTTGGAGCAGCTGTTACACCTAATGCAAGAGGCATTTATGTCCAACCAATCCCTTTGAAGGTGATCTGATCCAGCAACCATTCACTATTCCTCCAAGACAAGAGTTGATCACCTATAAATAGAGGTTCCAATGGATCATTCAAGGCACACCAAAGCACCTTATAGCACTGCTTTCTCTTATTCTCTCTTAAGTGCCAATTTTCTTTATTTTTGAGCAGCCACTATCGGGTTTTGAGTTGTAGCCCTAAGCAATCCATTCCAATTGCTCAGACATATCACATATGATGTATTTGAGGTGTCCAAACACTTAAACACCAACTGTAACACCCCTAGCTCAAAATCACCCTTCAACCAAGCCATTATGCCTCAATTATGCAGTTGGAGTTCTCCAACTTGATCCAAAGGTTTGCAGAGTGTTCCAAAGCTTGCAACACACTCCACAACATCCATTGAAGTTGTAGGGATCATCAAATTGCATCTGGAACACCATCTGTGCAGAGTTCCATTTCAGCTTGCATCAAGGTAAGCCTCAAAACTACATCTTCATGATCCATGCATATTTCCTCGCATGATATATTTGCCAATTGCTTGCCATTATATGTTGAGTGTTTTCCCTCAAAAAATTAGATCATAGCCCTCATAACCATGTCTTCACGACTACTTTTACAAAATTAGGGTTTATACAGCTGTGATGATATAACTTGCTATACACTGAAAATAAATGAAATCAAGTATTGCCATCTTGTTCCTTGTGAAAAAAATGCATGAGTTTGGTATTTGAATCATGTCAAATGGTTGAGAGATGAGTGAGATAGAGGGCTTCATGCACGAGCTCGAGGAAGAAGATGGCCATGGCGCCATTCTTCAGGTTTTCCAACCAAGTTCTCTATATATTTTTCATTTGCTATACTATATTTGAATTGGCATTGCGCCCCAGTGGTTGATCAACTGGTTTTGTGTGTATTGGCAAGCGAGAGGTCTGGGGTTCGAATCCCCCTCGCCCCAGATCTCTTTTTTACCACTTTTTCTTATTTTTTTTGTTATTTTTCATATTTAATTTAAATGATTTGAAAAATTAATAACTCACTCAATTTTAATTATTTTTTATTGGTTCTTTTTGCAAAAAATCACAAAAATGTTGAAATAGTTTATTCCACAAAAAAATTAGATTTATATTATTTATTTAATATAATTAGTATTTTTGTGAATAAATTCATTTTTATTATTTTTAAACCTTTTAAAAATAAATATTCATGTTGGAAAATCAACACCAAATAGGTTTTAATTCATCTTGTAATTAAAACCTCATTTTTCAAACCTAAAACCAAAATCACAAGTTGTTTATTCAAACTTATTTGGAATTTGTATCATTTTAATTAATTTTCTTTGAATAATTACTTTTAAAATGATGAAATTAGGGTTTTATTGATTTTCACCCTAACAAATTTTTCTAAACACTCATGGGCCTCTAATAGAGTGTAAGACCCAAGCCTTTTTGTAAAATAAACCCATTTTGGGCCTCACTTATTGTATAAGTCCCTCTGTGTATTTTCAAAAACTTCGGCGAGATCGTCGCTTTCAAACAAATAATCCAGGGCCTACCCTCGAGTAATAAAACCCATTTCTTTTCCTAAAACTCACTTGGGCCTCTAATAGAGTGTAAGACCCAATCCCTTTTTGAAACCAAAAACTTTTGGGCCTCAGTCATTGTATAAGACCCACGGTGTTTTCAAAACCTCGGCGCGATCGTCGCCCTTTTTAAAATTAACTATTAGGCTTCTCCTTGAGCTATAAGACCTATTTAAAAATCATTTTTGGGCCTCTTGAGAGAGTGTAAGACCCACACCTTTGTATAGAAAACCTTTCTCGGGCCTCAGTCACTTGTATAAGTCCCTGTACAATACGACAGTGCAATCACTGATGAAACCATGGGCCTCTCCTTGAGCTGTAAGCCCCAATTTTCCTTTCAAATCACTTTCTCCTCTGATTTTGTAATATACTGTTTTCAACTTTTCTTTGTTGAAGAACTAACAATACAACATGGAAGCTCTACAACCGAGTAAGTGTTTACCCGCTTTAATTTACTGCTTTCATATGTATATAACTGTACTGTGGGGCTGTTTCACTGTAAGTCTTCTTTCATAAACTCATATCAACTGCGTAATAATAGTATAGATATTTAGAGTTTCCCCGGAAACTACGTCTAGAACTAGACAAAACTTCGTCTCCTTACAACAATTTTAGATAACTAGATCTAAGAAATTCCCCCTTTGAACATTTCATATACAGAAGGCCAATGTTCCAAGTGAAACCCCTTTTGGAACTGTTCATCAACCTCCTCTTGAGCTTAGTGCGAGGACCCAAGGCTTCCTAAAAGCATCCCCGCCTCCTCTTGGGCGTTGTACAAGGACCCTTCGGCTTCTTAGAAATTTTCACAGCCTCCTCTTAGGCTTTGTATAATGATTCTTCCTCCGGGAAGATAGCCTCCTCTTAGGCTTCATACAAATTGTCCCTCGGCTTCTTAAAAGTTTCCATCCTCCTCTTGGGCTTCGTACAAATTGTCCCGACGACCTCTTAAAGGTATAGGAACAGAGATTAATCATCTTAATAGAACAGTCTTTCAAAGAGTCTAGATCTTTCTACCACAAACGTACTGTTCCTTAATTTCCCTTAAGCATAGCACAAAAGATAAAACTCTAGACTTGGACAGTCTAAGACCCTTGAGTCTCAAAGACATTCTCAAGCCCCTTTCAAGAATGGGAAGAACACCCGTAGACTTGGACGGTCTAAAACCCTTTGGATTCCCCATTTCCTTAGAGAACAGGAAATAATCCCAACCCTCAGATCAAGTCCATGAGTACAACATTACTCATATAAGAACTGATTTTCTCTTTTAACCAACCTCCTGGACCTGTCACTCAAATGAAACAGTTACTATAGCCTCTTCTTGGGCTTTGTACAATGATTCTCCCCAGCAGAGTTAACCCTTTTAGCCTCCATCTCAGGCTTCGTACGAGATACAAAAACACTCTCTTGTTGAGTATAAAAGACTCTCTTGTTGAGTCACCCATCCTTCAGCCTCCGTCTTGGGCATCATACAAGACATAAAACACTCTCTTGTTGAGTATAAAAGATTCTCTGGTTGAATCACCCCTTTAGCCTCCATCTCAGGCTTCGTACGAGATACCAAAACACTCTCTTGTTGAGTATAAAAGACTCTCTTGTTGAGTCAAACAACTTTTAGCCTCCGTCTCGGGCTTCATACGAGACATCAAATCACTCTCTTGTTGAGTATAAAAGACTCTCTTGTTGAGTCAAACCCCTTTGGCTTCCGTCTTGGGCTTCGTACAAGACACACAAAAAGACCCTCTTGTTGAGTCAAACCCATTTAGCCTAAATCTCGGGCTTTGTACAAAAAGCACATTTTCCCCGGAAAAGTCAGACTTTTAGCCTCCTCTTAGGCTTTGTATAAGGAAACTCTGGTTGAGACAATCAACCTTTTAGCATCAAATCATGCCTTGCTCACAACATGCAAACATCAACAACTCCCCCTTTAGAGATGACAAATTCTCTCTAAAGTCAATAGACCTTTCAGCTTCACATCTTGGGCTTTGAACAAGATACAAATGAATCACATTTAGTCTCATGTCTTGGGCTTTGAACAAGACATCAAAATAACGTTTCCTCCCATAGAATAGGAGGAACTACGATCGCTCTGATTTCCCTGTTTCGGTAAACGGGAATACGTAGGCATAAGATTGAAAGAAAAATCTTAGCGAGCACACTAATCAAAAACCTAAAATCCCGTACCTTCACACATCAATCGAAAAGCATCAGTCCTAACATCCTACAAATATCATAGTCCCGTCATTTCAGCCTTAACAAAGTAAGCAGAAAGAGCCCCCACTTCCATATAGCATCCGTAACCTAACAGACCGCTGTTTAAACTCAGTATGCAAGCAGGGTTAGTTGGAGACATCTATTTCCCTTCCTTCATCAGCTTCAATAGGATAAAAAATGAATCGACCTGTAGTACCCCCCAAAGAGAGACAATGCTTAAGAACCACGTCCAAAATTGCTCGCTACATTACCCATATGTAGGTAATCGATTACCACATTCAAATTTTCAAATTTGGCGCCACAAGGAGGGAAACCTAGAGAACTGGATGTTGCCACTTGTTCTGAGCTTTATTATGCTTCTGAAATTTGTCAGTTGATATTGTGCCTGAATAATACCTGAAATGAATTGTGAATACCCTCCTGCACTTAAAATAACTGGATGGAAAAATACAGTTCGGTAATGAATCACCGAGCAAAATAAATGTCGGAGCTTCTGATGCTTGCTGCTTAAGAACTTGGAATAAAGGGAAGTCTTGAGCCTCTGAAACAACCTGATCCCATGTCTCAAGAACCAATGCCATGATATGATGAATTATGCAAATGAACGAAACATAAGCCAGTTAACGTTAGAAATGGGAGGGCAAATTTTGGGGTGTTACAATAGCATGATCAAAATCTTTCAACTTGCCATACTCCCTCTCAAAGTGTAACAATGAGTTGCAAATGTCCATAATTATTCTTTGAACCAGTCCCAAAAAACCTTTTACTATGGCATCACTTGTATATGGACCTTGCTCATTTATGTGGCCCAATTCAAGTTCTATGCCTCCAACAATGAACTGCATGCCTCCACGTGCTGCAGTTATATTTTGTCCAAGTTTTTGTTTCTAAATGGGCCCAATAAGCATTTAGATGTAACAAATCATTGGTATTCTTCATGTTGGGAACTTCTTGGAATAATGTTTGCATTTCAAAACATGAAGGCATGAAATTTTACCCTCGAAACTGTCTTGAGACTTAGAAAAATTCTAAGTGTTCTCCATTTTTCACAATTGAATCCATTTTCTTCAAATATCAACATCTCATCCTTTTCAAGACAACTAAACCTTACGAATAGGTCACAATGATGTGTTAGGACTCCTTGAATCATATGCTAAGCCATACGATCATGTTGAGGTCAAAAAATCAATATCAACTTGACTTTGACCCAAAACCCTAGTTTGAGGCTTTATGCGAGGAAGCTCTCGACTACAATGGATGAAAGATGGCACCTGGGGAGAGGTGATGAACCCACCCTTTGCTTCAACTTGAATGAGACGACTTCCTAGCACATAGAAAACTTGCTCCAAAGAACTTCTTGATTCCATGTCTCAAGATACCATGAGAAAGCATGATTGCGAATGTCATGACCTAGTGGAAGACGCAGATGAATGCAAAGCATAAGTCGATTAGGTTTAGTAATAGTGAGGGCAAATTTTGGGGTGCAACAGTATGCGACATGTGTGTGAAAACATTGTCGATGCTTGTTTTGTTTCGCAATTGCATGTGGGGAATGAAACAAGTGGGGGGGGGGGGGGGAAACGTCTACTTCTCTTGGATATTCCAACAATTGAGATATTGGATATCATGTTGCTGCATGCAAGAGTGCAGTGTTGGATAGTTCAACTATTTTGAGAATGTTGTGTTTTTCCTGAACCCGAAGAGAGGTCAGATTCAAGGATGGTGTCAAATAGAAAATTGGTGTGATCCTTGAGAGAAGACGGTCAGGTTTTCTCGTTGTTTACTTCCTTGTAAGGGGGAAGGTGATGTTTTGGCTAGAGATGAGCCAGTGGTGTGCTAAGTATCCTGACGTGTTTCCTAAGGATGGGTACAATTTGTCTTTAGTTGGAAAAAGTTGATGATATTCTTGGAACGAATTGGTTGGAGTTAAACCATGTGTTTACCAACTATTTTTATAAGTTGGTGCAGTGTGCCGCTGATTACAAGAGCTCAGGAAATGCCAAAGCTATGTTGTTCCTGACACTGAAGACATTGTGGATTCAAGATTCCTATCTGTCAACCAAGTTAGGATGTCTTTAGGGAGAACGATCAGGTATTGTTGATGTTGGCTTCTCGAAGAGTAGAAAGCAATGTGACGGCAAGTGCTTGCCAGTGGCGTGTAATCCCTGATGTTTTAATAAAAGATATATGTGACTTTCCTTCAGACCGTGAAGTCGAGTTCGATGAAGGTAGAGATTTTCCATCCGCTACGCAAGTAGGAGGATTCTTGGAAGGTGAGGCTTGTGTGCAAAGGCTAGACCTTGTGGTGTCTTCTATGAAGGGAGAGATGGTTATCAGAACTCTTGCTAAGGGATCGATGACTACTTCTCTAGTTTGTTTGAGCTATCCTCTATCAATCTTTGATAGAGATTTTGGTGTTAATCTTATTTGCTTGCCATTGGGGAATCTTTATGTGATCTTGGGAATGAACTGGTTAGAGTTCAAACATGTTCATATTAATTATTATAATAAAATGGTGCGGTTTCTTGCTCCTGATGATGAGGAAAAAGCTGATTATCTGCTAGAGAGTTGAGAGAGCTCTTGGAAGAGGAAGCTTGGGTGCTTACATTGTTTGCATCTTTGTCTGTGAAGAGTCAAGTTATGATTGATGAATTGTAGATGGTGTATGAATTTCCAGATGTGTTTCCAGATGATATTTTAGATGTGCCTCCAGAGAGAGAGGTTGAGTTTTCTATTAATCTTGTCCCTGGTACCTGACCTGTCTCTATGGCATTATACAGGACATCGACGTCGGAGTTGGCAGAGTTGAAGAAGCAATTAGAATTATTGCTGGAGGAGAATTTTGTGAGACCGAATGTGTTACCTTGGGGAGCTCTAGCGTTGTTGGTAAAGAAGAAGGATGGTAGTATGAGGTTGTGTGTAGATTACTGGCTATTGAATAAAGTGACGATTAAGAACAAGTATCCACTTCCTAGAATAGACGACTTGATAGACCAGTTGGTGGGAGCACGTGTGCTTAGTAAGATTGACTTAAGGTTGGGTGACCATCATATTCGAGTGAAGGATGAAGATATTCAGAAGACGCCTTTCAGGACTCGGTATGGACACTATGAGTAGTTAGTGATGTCGTTCGGCGTTTTTAATGCATTTGGAGTGTTTATGGAGTATATGAATTGTATCTTTCACACTTACTTGGATTGATTTGTAGTGGTTTTTATTGATGACATTCTGATCTATTCTAAATCAGAAGAAGAACATACTGAGCATTTGTGAGTTGTGTTGCAGGTGTTGAAAAAGAAGAAGCTTTATGCCAAGTTATCAAAGTGTGAATTCTGGTTGAAAGAGGTGAGCTTTCTTGGTCATGTTATTTCAGGTGATGGTATTGTTGTGGATCCGTCTAAAGTAGATGCAGTACTACAGTGGGAGGCTCCAAAGTCGATTACAGAGATTAGAAGCTTTTTGGGCCTGGCTGGTTATTACCGCAGATTTATTGAAGGATTTTCTAAGTTAGCACTTTTGTGGACTCAATTGACTTGCAAGGGTAAAGGATTTATGTGAGGCATTCATTGTGAGAAGAATTCCATTGAGTTAAAGAAGAGGTTGACTACAGCTCCCGTTCTGATTTTATCGGAACTGAATGAACTGTTTGTGGTGTTTTGTTATGTGTCTTTGATGGGTTTTGGTGGTGTGTTGATCCAAGATGGCAAAGTTGTGTGTTATGCTTCGCGATAGCTGAGAGTTCATGAGAGAAATTATTCTACTCATGATTTAGAGTTGGTCGCAGTGGTGTTTGTGTTGAAGATTTGGAGGCGTTATCCTTATGGTTCCAAATTTGAGGTGTTTAGTGATCATAAGAGTTTGAGGTATTTGTTTGATCAGAAGGAATTGAATATGAGGCAGAGGATATGATTGGAATTTCTGAAGGATTATGAATTTGGCTTGAATTATCATCCTGGTAAAGCTAATGTCCTGGCTGATGCTTTAAGTCGGAAGTCTTTGCATATGTCTGCTATGATGGTTAGAGAGTTGGAATTGATTGAGCAGTTTAGAGACTTAAGTTTGGTCTGTGAGCTGACACTGCATAGTGTGATGTTGGGTATGTCGAAGATCAATAATGACTTTCTTAATAACATTAAAGAGAGTCAGAAGTTGGATGTGAAGTTAGTGGACTTGATGGGTGGGAGTAATCAGATTGAGGATAATGACTTTCGAGTGGATGAGTAGGCGTGTTGAGATTTCGTGACAGAATTTGTATTCTTGATGATTCTGAATTGAAAAAAAGATGATTTTGGAAGAAAGTCATAGGAGTAGCTTGAGTATCCATCCAAGAGCTAAGAAAATGTATCAGGGTTTGAAGAAGATATTTTGGTGGCCTGTATGCTCAACCCTCTATACAGGGTTGAGCATCAGGGTTTGATGTGGCATAATTTGTGTATGCATATTTGACTTGTTAGAAGTCGAAGGTTGAGCATCAGAAACCTACAGGGATGATGCACCCGTTGGATATTCTAGTATTTCTATGGATTTTGTGACTGGGTTGCAGAATACTCCGAGAGGGCGTGATGCGATTTGGGTGATTATTGATAGACTGACAAAATCGACACATTTTATTTCAATTAATATCAATTTTTCTCTGCAGATGTTGGCAGAGATTTATATCCATGTGATTGTGAAGATGCATGGAGTTCCGTTGAGTATTATGTAGGATAGAGATCTGAGGTTCACTTCTATATTTTGGGAGAGTTTGCAGGAGGCTTTGGGTTCAAAGCTGAGATTGAGTTCTACTTATCATCCATAGACGGATGGTCAGACAGAGAGGAATATTTAGTCATTGGAGGACTTGCTAAGAGCTTGTGTTCTTGAGAAAGGAGGTGCTTAGGATAGTCATTTTCCGCTGATAGAGTTTACTTGTAATAACAGTTACCATTCTAGTATTGGGATGATGCCTTTTGAAGCTTTGTATGGATGGAGGTGTAGGACACCTTTGTGTTGGCATGAATGTGGTGAGAGTGTGGTTCTTAGACTTGAGATTGTCCAGCAGACTATTGAGAAGGTGAAGTTGATTTGGGAGAAGATGAAAGTTTCGCAGAGTAGGCAGAAGAGTTACCATGATAAGAGGAGAATGGATCTTGAGTTTCGAGAGGGAGACCATGTTTTCTTGAGAGTCACCCCGGTGATCGGTGTTGGGCGTGCCTTGAACTCGAGGAAGCTTACTCCTCGGTTTACTGGTCCGTATCAGACATCAGAGAGGGTTGGAGTTGTTGCTTATAGAGATGCGTTGCCACCAAATTTTTTGAATATGCATGATGTGTTCCATGTTTCACAGCTTCAGAATTATGTTCCAAATTCGTCGCATGTGATTCCTGAAGGTAAGAAAAATACACAAGAAGGGGGGTTGAATTGTGTTTACAAAATTAGTTTTACTTCTGAACCAGAGTTCAGATTCTAAAACTGAGTTCAGAATCTGATAATTAGTGCAGTGGAAAATGTAACAGAAGTAAAGCAAAAATAGCAAAGAACACACAACAGTTATCCTAGTTTGTCTCCTAACTGAGAGCATTCCAGTCCCCTTGCCTCGCAAGAGATTTTCCACTAAAATCAACCCGATTACACTTCCTTATAAACACTTGTATAAGACTTCCCTTGCTCAGACCTCCAGTCTAAGACTTTCCTGCTTAATCAGGACTTGATCAAGATTTCCTGCTTAGATCCTTAGATCCTAAGACTTCCCTTGCTCAAACCCACCCGGTTCAAGACTTTCCTGCTTAGACACACTGCCAAAGACTTCCCTTGCTTAGACACAATGTCTAAGACTTTCCTGCTCAAGCCTACAATAAGAGACTTTTATCTAAACTAAATGCTTAGAGAAGGAATAATTTAAAACAACACTTGATTAACAATTAGAGCTTTTCAAATATAATAAAACACACTTTTACAAAGGATTCTTAAGCTATACAAGAATAAAAACTCTTAATAGATTTTGCTTCTAATATGCAGTGTGTGTATTTACCAGTTGTAGTTGCAACATTATTTCATGAGTTGATCTTCAATTCTTCTACTCCTTATATAGCTGAATAAATATAGTCGTTAGAGCATCCACAACGGCTATAATCAGATCAAATCTTCTAGTACATCTTATTTTCCAGTAAAGCAGGTGTTGAAACTTTCTTTCAAGGAAATATACACAGAACAAGGCCTTTGTCTAGAGGACATATCTATGATTCAGGTACAAAATAGTATGTTGAAGATAATGTCAATATACCTCGAGTCCCGTGTTAGCAGAACTGAGTTGACACTACTCAGTCTCAGAGGCATCCATAGCACGTTTCTAATTCTGGAGTGTACTAGCAGCTGCTTTCTGATCAGACTCTCTCACAAATGTATGACCAGAACCCAACCAAAACTACTTCTGTGTCAGAACCAGTTTCATCAACTAAATATAATTCTGCACACACAAACTAGCTAGTTGGAAATCCTAATTGTTTTTCAAATAATTTGTCATCATCAAAACCTTAGAGGATACATGGTATTGTTGTAACCCGAAATTTGACCTCCCCGTTTTCCTTTTGCATAAACATGTGCATTCGCATCGTTTGCGTACGAACTAGTATTTTTTTCTGTGGTTTTGTTGAAGGAATATTCAGGTTTTTGAAGCCCGATTAATCATATCCTCACAAGGTCATCACACCATCAACACAAGCAAAATGTAAGGGTTTCTATGCCTATTCATCAAAGCAAAAGGTTGAAAATCCGAATTATGGCCATAACACTTTTTTTAAGTTAATTAGGCAAGCTTTGCCTGTGGTAATCGATTACCACTTTGCTAGGCAAAATGAAGTAATCAATTACCACATGTAAATGGGCAGATTTTACTGCATTTCCATGACAACAATTTCTCCTCTACTTCTTTGGGGTTTACTGTAACGCCCCAGTTTTGTGTGAGTTTTATTTAATCGAGTCGTTTGATTATTTTATTATTATTTTATTTTATTCTCGACTTTTATCTGAAAATATGTTATTTTTCTATGTTGTGATATTTTATCGGGTTTTGGGATCGTTTGCGAGATAATTGAGAGTAAGGGTATTTTAGTCTTTTCCCTAATTAATTACTAAGTTAGTAAGAGATAGAGATAGAAAGAAAGAAAAATAGAGAGAAAGAAAGGAGAAAGAAAGAAAAGAGAAGAAAAGGGGAAAAGAGAGAAAAAGAGGAAAAGCTTGGAAATCTTCAAAACAACTTCTAGGAATCGATTTAATCGGGTAAGGGTGTGAAATTCAATTATCCTATACATGTATATGATTATGTATGTGTTTGTTTGTTGTTTTGTTGGATTGTATGAGAAATAGAACAAAACCCATTTGTGTAGAAAGTGTTAGAATTCGATTAATTCATATTGGAAATGATGTTTTCGTGTTCCTTGTTGTTGATACATGATTGATATATGTCGCTGTACATCAAATTGGTATTTTTCTGAGTTTAGATGATGAATTTGGGTGTGGTTGGAGTGAAAAACGCAGAAAAAATTATGCAGAAAAATTTTGCATTTTGCCTGGCCATACGTGTATTGGGGCAGGCCATACGCGTATTGACTTGGATGGCGCATTTCAAGGCCAATACGCGTATGGGTTGCACGTTTTCCATGACCATCTGGTGAAACGCGTATGATACACGTACGAGGTTTGGCCATACACGTACGACTTGGGTGCATACGCGTACGATCAGGTCAAGTGTAAAAATGTTATTTTTCAAAATATCGTTTTCGTTTTTCTTTCGTAACTTTGGTTCCGTGTATCCGATTTTTGCATTCTTGGTATCATTGGAAAGCTAGTGAGATGTACTTTCTTATTGTGATGATTTGGAAATTGTTAGCCGATTAAATTATGTCGGGAAATGTGAATAGTGTCATTTGTCGACTTTTGCCGGTTTAATTGTATAAAATTGAAGTGTATCATGCAATGTGTTGTGAATATGAATGTCAAATGACTTGTATGCTATTGTGTGATGATAATACATGTGTTGACATGTTGTGATGATGAATTGTGGCCGAAAGGCAAATAAATTCAATGTGTTGTATTTGGTTGTATATGCATGCTTGTGGTGGCATATATGTGTGAAGATGCATTGTTTGCCATGAGTTCTTGTGTGTCAAGCATCATGATATGCATCGTTGTGATGTCCTGAGAGACGGTTTGATTCCAGAGGGAATTAGCTATAACATCGTGTGCCTTAAAAATAAGAGGACCTAAAGCGATTTGATATATTGTGCGCCTTAAAAATAAGAGGACCTAAAGCGATGGTTATAGACGATCGTGTGCCCATGTGGGGTGTGAGCGATCGGATTGTGCGCCTTATACCGAGAGGACCTAAAGCAATCCATAAATGTCGTGCGCCTTATACTAAGAGGACCTAAAGCAACTGGGGAACATCGTAGGCCCGACGGGGTGTTACTTGAGCGATCCTCAGTAACGAGCGATGAATCCAGCAGAGTTCCTGAGTGAACTAGTGATGAGGAATTTTGGAAGTCGGTACCCGCATGTGCATATGCATAGAGTCGTTGTGTCGGTCTCTCACATTTGCATAAATCATTATGGTTGTTATGTGTGGAATTGTGGGTAAAAATGATATATGGATATGGGTTGGTGATGGAAATATAAATTATACATTGTGTTGTATTCTGTTTGAATTATGGTGTGAGTTGTGGTGAGAACCGTATATATGTGTATTTTTGTGTTATATATATAATTGTATGCAATTATATTATGATTGTTTTTCTCACCCTTCTGCTGTTTTATAATGCTCTATGAGGCATTGCAGATTAGAGTCGCTGGAGGTATTTTTGTGAAACTTTGTGTCTTCATTCTTTTGTCGGCCGACTTTGATATGTGACACCGGGTAGTTAGGGAGGCCGTTAGTGATTAGTGTGTATTATGTATATATATATATCTTTTGGCTTGTGCATGTATAACTTAATGTATGACAACTTTTCATGCGATATATAAATATATATATGTTATTCAGTTTTAGATTTTCCGCTTTTATTCTAATTCTGAAATGTGGGTGTAAGGATCTGAGTTCCTCTGTTGATTGCTACCCCACTGTTGGATATCTTTATGAGCAGGTGTTGTATGTATTGTTTCAAATTGATGTGACCCTTCAGTCTATGCTGTGAATTTCAATTATACTTTGACGAAATTTTGAATTTTCTTTTACCGCTTTACTTATTTGGGGGTATAGATTGGGGGCGTCACATTAAGTGGTATCAGAGCCAGTTCATGTCAGTTATGTCAGTCCTTGTTGGTCGTTGTGTTTGGAGTGAGCTATTTGTTTAACCATAAGTGTTGTTATTGGAAATTAACAGAATATGGATGGTAGGAATGATGCTACTTTGGCTGCTGCTATGCAAGCTATGGCACGAGCTGTGCAGGGTGCACCTAATGCTGGAGAGAATGATGAGTTTAGAAAGAATAGACCGCCTGTCTTCAAAGGGAGACATAATGCTGATGGTGCACAGATTTGGCTGAAAGAGATTGAGAGAATTTTCAGAGTTATGGATTGTGCTGAGGATAGTAAGGTGAGACTGGGAACTCACATGTTACAGGAAGAAGCGGATGACTGGTGGGTTAGTACACGTCCTGTGTAAGAAGCTGGTGATGAAGAGGTAACTTGGGAATTGTTTAGCCAGGAGTTTCTGAGGAAGTATTTTCCAGAGGATGTGAGGGGAAAGAAGGAAATTGAGTTCTTGGAACTGAAACAAGGTAATATGTCTGTCATTGATTATACTGCTAAGTTTGTGGAACTTGTGCAGTTTTATCCTCATTATACTGAAGCGACCGCGAAATTTTCTAAGTGTGTGAAGTATGAAAGTGGATTGCGTCCTGAGATTAAGCAGGCAATCGGTTATCAGAGGATAAGGAGGTTTGCTGATTTGGTGGAATGTTGTAGGATTTATGAAGAGGATAGTAAGGCTCGTTCTACTCATTACAAAAGTGTAAGTGACAGGAAAGGGAAGCAACAGTTCCGTGGTGGTCCGTATGTGACACCAGCTGATAAAGGTAAACAAAGGGGTACTTTTGATCGAAGGACAGGTGGAGGAGGTATGTCTAATTCTCCAAGATGTTTTAAATGTGGTGAGTTGGGGCATCGCCAGTTTGAGTGCAGGAAAGATGTGAGTAAGTGTTCTAATTGTGGAGGTTTAGGACATGTAGCAGCGGAGTGCAAGAGAAAGAATGTGGTTAAGTGTTTTAACTGTGGGGAACCTGGTCATATTAGTACGAAGTGTCCGAAACCGAAGCAAGCTCCAGCTAGTGGGAAGGTATTTTCTTTGGCAGGAACTCAGACTTCCAGTGCAGATCGTCTGATTAGAGGTACTTGTTTTATTAATAGTACGCCTTTAGTTGCTATTATTGATACTGGAGCGACTCATTCGTTTATTTCGTCTGAGTGCGCGAAGCATTTGAATCTTGTGTTGTCTTTGATGGATGGTGAGATGGTTATTGATACTCCAGCAATGGGGTCAGTAACTACTTCTTTGGTTTGTCTAAGATGTCCTTTGACCATTTATGGTAAAGACTTTGAGATGGATTTAGTGTGTTTACCGTTGGAGGGTTTAGATGTGGTTCTGGGAATGAATTGGTTGCAATTCAATCGAGTTCATATTGATTGTTATCATAAGCTGGTAAGGTTTCCTTCTCTTGAGGAAGACGAAGACTCGAGTTTCTTATCTACCAAAGAGTTGAAGAGACTTTTGGCGGAGGAAGCTCAGTTGTTTGGATTGTTTGCATCTTTGACTGTGGATAGTCAAGTTTCACTTGATGTGTTTCCTGTGGTGTGTGAATTTCCGAAAGTGTTTCCTGAGGATATTTCGGACTTGCCGCCAGAGAGAGAGGTGGAGTTTTCTATAGATCTAGTTCCTGGTACTAGACCTGTTTCTATGGCACCTTATCATATGTCGGCATCTGAGTTGGTTGAGTTAAAGAAATAGTTGAGTGAGTTGTTGGAAAAGAGGTTTCTAAGACCTAGTGTTTCTCCTTGGGGTGCTCCAGTTTTATTGGTGAAAAAGAAAGATGGAAGTATGCGGTTGTGTATCGATTATCGTCAGTTGAATAAGGTGACGATTAAGAATAAGTATCCTCTTCCAAGGATTGATGATCTGATGGATCAGTTGGTTGGTGCTTGTGTGTTCAGTAAGATTGATTTGAGATCCGGGTATCATCAGATTAGGGTGAAGGAAGAAGATATTCAGAAGACGGCCTTTAGGACACGTTACGGTCATTATGAATATTCTGTGATGCCGTTCGGGGTTTCTAATGCGCCAGGTGTGTTTATGAAGTACATGAATCATATTTTTCACGAGCAGTTGGATCGTTTTGTGGTGGTGTTTATTAATGATATCTTAATTTATTCTAAGTCTCGGGAGGAGCATGCAAAACATTTACGTATTGTTTTGCAGGTTTTGAAAGAAAGGAAGCTTTTTGCCAAATTGTCTAAGTGTGAATTCTGGTTATCGGAAGTGAGTTTTCTTGGACAAGTAATTTCAGGTAATGGCATTTCTGTGGATCCATCTAAAGTAGAAGCAGTTCTACAATGGGAGGCTCCATGATCTGTTACTGAAATTTGAAGCTTTTTGGGTTTGGCCGGATATTATCGAAGGTTTATTGAAGGTTTTTCTAAACTAGCACTTCCTTTGACCCAGTTGACTTGTAAAGGGCAAGCGTTCATTTGGGATATTCGGTACGAGGAGAGTTTTAATGAGCTGAAGAGAAGATTGACGACAACTCCGATTTTGATTTTGCCGAATCCTAATGAACCATTTGTGGTTTATTGTGATGCTTCGTTGATTGGTCTAGGTGGTGTTCTGATGCAGGAAGGTAAGGTGGTGGCTTATGCTTCAAGGCAATTAAGAGTTCATGAGAAAAATTATCCTACTCATGATCTTGAGTTAGCAGTTGTGGTTTTTGTGTTGAAGATTTGGAGGCATTATCTCTACGGTGCAAGGTTTGAAGTCTTTAGTGATCATAAAAGTTTGAAATATTTATTTGATCAAAAAGAGCTAAATATGAGGCAACGTAGATGGTTGGAATTTCAGAAGGACTACGACTTTGGCTTGAATTACCATCCTGGTAAAGCTAATGTGGTAGCCGATGCATTGAGCCGAAAATCGTTACATATGTCCGCTTTAATGGTTAAGGAGTGGGAACTTTTGGAATCGTTTAGAGACTTGAGTTTGGTTTGTGAAGTTACGTCGGATAGCGTGAGGCTTGGGATGATAGCGATTACTAATGATTTTCTAATGACAGTTAGTGAGAAACAAAAGCTGGATGTGAAATTTGTGGATTTCATGTTGGTTGGAGAAAAAGATGCGAATAGTGATTTTAAGGTGGATATTAATGGTGTTTTGAGATTCCGAGGTAGGATTTGTATTCCTGATGATGCGGAGTTGAAAAAGATGATTTTGGAAGAAGGACACCGGAGTAATTTGAGTATACATCCGGGAGCGAATAAGATGTACCAAGATTTGAAAAAGATTTTCTGGTGGTCTGGATTGAAAAGAGATGTGGCTCAGTTTGTTTATGCATGTTTGACTTGTCAGAAATCGAAGGTGGAACATCTGAGGCCTAGTAGTTTGTTGCAGCCGTTGGATATTCCTGAGTGGAAGTGGGATAGCATTTCCATGGATTTTGTAACGGGGTTGCCAAATACTCAGCGAGGGCATAATGCTATTTCGGTGGTTGTTGATAGGCTGACTAAATCGGCTCATTTTATTCCGATTGACATCAGTTTTACTTTGGAGAGGTTGGCGGAGATTTATATCAGTGTGATTGTGAAGTTGCATGGGATTCCATTGAGTATTATTTCTGATCGAGATCCGAGGTTTACCTCGAGATTTTAGGAAAGTTTACAGAAGGCGTTGGGTTCTAAATTGAGATTGAGTTCGGCTTATCATCCGCAGATGGATGGTCAGACGGAGAGGACGATTCAGTCGTTGGAAGATTTGTTGAGAGCGTGTGTTTTGGAACAAGGTGGTGCGTGGGATAGTTATCTTGCATTGATTGAGTTCACGTATAATAACAGTTTCCATTCTAGTATTGGAATGGAACCGTTTGAAGCATTGTATGGACGAAGGTGTCAAACACCTTTGTGTTGGCACGAATCAGGTGAGAGTTCGGTGGTTGGACCATAGTTAGTGCAACAGACGACGGAGAAAGTGAAGTTTATTCGTGAGAAAATGAAGGCTTCTCAGAGTAGACAAAAGAGTTATCATGATCGGAGACGGAAGGATCTTGAGTTCCAAGAGGGCGATCATGTATTTTTGAGGGTTACGCCGGTAACGGGTGTGGGTCGTGCATTGAAATCGAAGAAACTTACTTCTCGGTTTATTGGTCCTTACCAAATATCCGCGAGAGTGGGTGTTGTGGCTTATAGGGTGGCGTTGCCGCTGAATCTGTCGAATTTGCATGATGTGTTCCATGTTTCACAGCTTCGGACGTACGCTCCGGATCCGTCGCATGTGATTCCTATGGATGAGGTCGAGGTAAGGGAGAACCTTACAGTTGAGGCATTACCAGTTAGGATTTTGGATCGCGAGGTGAAGCGGTTGAGAGGCAAGGATATTGCACTTGTGAAAGTGGCGTGGGGAGGCGCTGCTGAGGGCAATTTGACTTGGGAGTTGGAGAGTAGGATGCGGGAGTCGTATCCAGAGTTGTTCGTCTCAGGTATATTTTCGAGGACGAAAATTTCTAAGTGGGGGAGAGTTGTAACGCCCCAGTTTTGTGTGAGTTTTATTTAATCGAGTCGTTTAATTATTTTATTATTATTTTATTTTATTCTCGACTTTTATCTGAAAATATGTTATTTTTCTATGTTGTGATATTTTATCGGGTTTTGGGATCGTTTGCGAGATAATTGAGAGTAAGGGTATTTTAGTCGTTTCCCTAATTAATTACTAAGTTAGTAAGAGATAGAAATAGAAAGAAAGAAAAATAGAGAGAAAGAAAGGAGAAAGAAAGAAAAGAGAAGAAAAGGGGAAAAGAGAGAAAAAGAGGAAAAGCTTGGAAATCTTCAAAACAACTTCTAGGAATCGATTTAATCGGGTAAGGGTGTGAAATTCAATTATCCTATACATGTATATGATTATGTATGTGTTTGTTTGTTGTTTTGTTGGATTGTATGAGAAATAGAACAAAACCCATTTGTGTAGAAAGTGTTAGAATTCGATTAATTCATATTGGAAATGATGTTTTCGTGTTCCTTGTTGTTGATACATGATTGATATATGTCGTTGTACATCAAATTGGTATTTTTCTGAGTTTAGATGATGAATTTGGGTGTGGTTGGAGTGAAAAACGCAGAAAAAATTATGCAGAAAAATTCTGCATTTTGCCTGGCCATACGCGTATTGGGGCAGGCCATACGCGTATTGACTTGGGCAATATGCGTATGGATGGCGCATTTCAGGGCCAATACGCGTATGGGTTGCATGTTTTCCACGGCCATCTAGTGAAACGCGTATGATACGCGTACGAGGTTTGGCCATACACGTACGGCTTGTGTGCATACACGTACGGTCAGGTCAAGTGTAAAAATGTGATTTTTCAAAATATCGTTTTTGTTTTTCTTTCGTAACTTTGGTTCCGTGTATCCAATTTTTGCATTCTTGGTATCGTTGGAAAGCTAGTGAGCTGTACTTTCTTATTGTGATGATTTGGAAATTGTTAGCCGATTAAATTATGTCGGGAAATGTGAATAGTGTCGTTTGTCGACTTTTGCCTGTTTAATTGAATGAAATTGAAGTGTATAATGCAATGTGTTGTGAATATGAATGTCAAATGACTTGTATGCTATTGTGTGATGATAATACATGTGTTGACAAGTTGTGATGATGAATTATGGCCGAAAGGCAAATAAATCCAATGTGTTGTATTTGGTTGTATATGCATGCTTGTGGTGGCATATATGTGTGAAGATGCATTGTTTGTCATGAGTTCTTGTGTGTCAAGCATCATGATATGCATCGTTGTGACGTCCTGAGAGACGGTTTGATTCCAGAGGGAATCAGCTATAACATTGTGCGCCTTAAAAATAAGAGGACCTAAAGCGATTTGATATATCGTGCGCCTTAAAAATAAGAGGACCTAAAGCGATGGTTATAGACGATCGTGTGCCCATGTGGGGTGTGAGCGATCGGATTGTGCACCTTATACCGAGAGGACCTAAAGCAATCCATAAACGTCGTGCGCCTTATACCAAGAGGACCTAAAGTGACGGGGGAACATCGTAGGCCCGACGGGGTGTTACTTGAGCGATCCTCAGTAACGAGCGATGATTCCAGCAGAGTTCCTGAGTGAACTAGTGATGAGGAATTTTGGAAGTCGGTACCGCATGTGCATATGCATAGAGTCATTGTGTCGGTCTCTTGCATTTGCATAAATCATTATGGTTGTTATGTGTGGAATTGTGGGTAAAATTGATATATGGATATATGTTAGTGATGGAAATATGAATTATACATTATGTTGTATTCTGTTTGAATTATGGTGTGAGTTGTGGTGAGAACCGTATATATGTGTATTTTTGTGTTATATATATAATTGTATGCAATTATATTATGATTGTTTTTCTCACCCTTCTGCTGTTTTATAATGCTCTATGAGGCATTGCAGATTAGAGTCGCTGGAGGTATTTTTGTGAAGCTTTGCGTCTTCATTCTTTTGTCGGTCGGCTCTGATATGTGACACCGGGTAGTTAGGGAGGCCGTTAGTGATTAGTGTGTATTATGTATATATATATCTTTTGGCTTGTGCATGTATAACTTGATGTATGACAACTTTTCATGCGATATATAAATATATATATGTTATTCAGTTTTAGATTTTCCGCTTTTATTCTAATTCTGAAATGTGGGTGTAAGGAACTGAGTTCCTCTGTTGATTGCTACCCCACTGTTGCATATCTTTATGAGCAGGTGTTGTATGTATTGTTTCAAATTGATGTGACCCTTCGGTCTATGCTCTGAATTTCAATTATACTCTGACGAAATTTTGAATTTTCTTTTACCGCTTTACTTATTTGGGGGTATAGATTGGGGCGTCACATTTACTTTGTTCTAGCATTGTGTGGAATGTTCTAAATACTTCAAGATATTTCAAGACACTTCAAGGCATTTATTCCAATACATCACTTGGAATCAAGACTACTATGTAACTTCATTTCTAAGCATGAGGACCATTTGATTTGGACTTGCATTGGGATTGCTCCATTGAGTTAACAAATAACTGACCGAGTCAACTTCCCACTCAGTGAGTTAAATGTAACTAACTCCAAAGCTAGCTCCAAAGCACACTCCAAACCTAGCCTACTTCAAAGCTAGCCTCTATATAAGGAAACCTTCACCATTTCACAAAGGACCTTCAATCATTTTCAAAATTCTTAACTCTTCACTCTCTCATTTCTCTCAACTCTCTCTGATTTTTCTGCAACTTCTTCATATTCATCTCCATCTTCTTCACCAAAACCACACTAGAGCTCAATTTTCCACCATTGAAGAGTAGAAAATTTCACATTGAAATTGCTTTTCTCTTGAGCTTAAACTTCCATCACATTGCATTTCTTCTTGGATCTCTACAATTACAACAACTTCTACTTCAATTCAAGTGATCGATTCAATCGTTTCGGTGCAAATTCGATTTCTGAGCTTTTATCGTGTTTTGATCGGTTTTGCTACGATTTGATCACAAGCTTGGAATTCTCTGGTTTTCTTGGCTTATTTTCACTATATTTTACTCACAACAATCACCAAGGCAATTATCCGCCTTGTAGGTTGGTAACTCTTGCTCGATTTACTGTTTTCGATCACTTTCGTGCATTCGCAATGTAGTTTCGATAGCTTTTCGGTATTGATTAATCATGTGATTGCTTGATCTTTGATATTCATGTTTGATGCTTTCAATTGATGATTAATTGCTCCTACTGGATGTAATTTTTGTGCACAAATGCATGCCATAACATGTGGATGATTGGATAAGTGATTAGTTGCTGGAAGTGCTTTTGAAAAGATGATGTTCTGCCACTGTCACAGTGGTAATCGATTACCTATATATGGGTGATCGATTACCCTGCCCTTTTTTCACGTTTTCTGAAGTTTTCAAGCAGACAATCGATTAACCATATGCAGGTAATCGATAACCACTATGACAGAATGCCATTTTTGTGCTTTTTCAAGCTTGTTTGAGATTCTTTCCTAATTTAACTTCCATGGCTTGATATGCTTGATATTTGTGGATGTTTTATGAGTTGTTCGACTTTTGTTTGAAGCATGTATGCAAGCTTTCGATGCATGATTTGTCGATTCTTGGAATTGTTTGCATTCTTGGCATGGTATGACCATGGTGATTCTTGCACAATTTTACTTACATTATAACATGATTTGTGATGCATGCTAATTAACATTTGGTACTGCCTTGCAATTTCATTCTTGATCATATTAAATTTGTTCTTTATTGAGCAAATTTAATCTTGTACAATCATTAATCTGCACATTTGCTTTGACAATCTTCTGATTCGTTCGAAAGATTGTTGGCTTGATCATTTCCCTTGATCGATTGATCGAAGCTTTGCTTTGATTAGTCAATCTCCCCTCTTTTCACTCTTTAGGGTCTTTTAGAGCCTTGTTCTCTTTATCCCCTGCTGAGTCAGAGGTCTGTGCGACGCACTGGAGCACTATACAAGTTAGCGCCGTTACTCTGTCAGTTTCAATTTCTGTATTATACTCTAAGTGCTAGATAAGGGATGAGAGTGGAGAATTCCTACACTTATTCTGATTATTTTGGGTAGGGGACGAATGACCAAGTTGCCTGGAATAATCGTCTCTATCTCCAGACTGTAGTGTTTCTCAATCCCCAGTCGAGTCGATCCTTGATCACTTTTGCCCCTTTTAATCTCTCCTTTGATCAATCACCATCTTCTTGGATAGAGATCTTTGTCACTTTGTGTTAACGAACTCCTTTTAGTTCAACACCCTTTCTTTTGGTCAAGCCTTGCCTGTTGACTCCCCATCAGAATCATAATCATTCTTTCTTTGGTTAATTACAGTCATTCTGTTAAAATCAAACGCTCTTCTTCCCCAACAAAATCACAACCTCTCTTCTTCGGTTAATCACAGTCTTCCTGTTAAACACCGAATACCTAGCAGAGTTCACAACCTTCTTTTGGTTTTCTCTCCTTTAATTGGTTAACCATTGCCTGTCAGTTAAAACACCAATTTGCACCTTTTCTCAGTTAACCACAGTTTTTCTGTTAATATACTGAGCTTCTGTTGAGTTAATCACCTTCTATTGGTTAGTTACTCATTTCTTTTTGGCTAATAACAGTCCTTTTGTTAGCACCGAATCCCCAGCGGTTAGTAACCTTCGCTTGGATCACACTCGTCCTTTGGGTCACAACCTTCGCTTGGTTCCACACCCATTCTTTGGGTGACAACCTTCGCTTGGTTCCGCACCCGTCCTTTGGGTCACAACCTTCGCTTGGTTCTACACCCATTCTTTCGGTTAACCACTGTTTATCAGTTAATATACCGAAATCCACTCAGAGTCAAACACCTTCTCTTGGTTCAGTACTCTCTCTTTTGGTTCATGACAGCCTGTCTGTTGACACCAACCTCTTTTTCCCTACAGAGTTATGCTCTCTTTTTTCGGTTAACCATTTCCTGTCAGTTAACATACCGAGTCCTCAGTGAATCTTACTTTGTCTCGAATCAACATCCCTTGCTTTCTTATCCTTTTGGTTTCAACACCATTCCTTTTGTTTACTCTCCAGTAAATTCACTATTGTTCTTTTGTTCCTTTATCCTCTTGGTTTTGACACTATTCCTTCGTTTTATCCTCAGCTGAGTTGCTATTATTCCTGTGTCTTTCTTTATTGGTTTTGACACCATTCTTTTGCATTCCCAAGTGGAATATTTCTACTTCTTTTGCTCTTGGTTTTGACACCATTTTCCTTCTCTTTTTCTTTTTCTCCCTTCTCTCTCCTGTTCTTTAGCTAGAAGCCTTTAGATAGATAACCCATCTAAGCCTAGAAGCAAGCGAAATGGTTCCCATCGAGCACGACGGATGTGTAAGGTGCTAGTGCCTTCCTTTTGCATAACCGACCCCCTTACCCGTTTATATTCCCTTTGGGTTTTATCGATATTTTCCCTGTCCTTTGGGACTAAATAAAGTTCGGTGACGACTCTGTTGTATCTTTGAGTGTGTGATTCACTCAGGTATAATCCCGCTAGCTTCAGCTGGCGATTCTGCTGGGGAGTCCTTGCTCTTGTAAGTTAGAGTCTCGCCTACTTTTTTTTTCTTTCTTGTTTGTTTGGGTGTTTATCTTTTTCGCTTTACTTTGTGTTATCTTTATGCTTTACCTGCTTTATCTTTATGTTTATTTTCCGCATTTGTTTACTACTTTGAATATTCATATGCTGTATATTTTGGATATCTGCTATATCTTATGTTGTTGTTGGGATGATGTCATACCCCAAATTTTGACCCCAAGATTTCCCATCATTGTGAAGATCATTACCACAATATGGATGTACCATCATACCTCATCAATTTTCTCAAAGATTATTGAGCATTCATTATAAACAAGAATTAGGGTTTCCATCCCTCTCTGAACATTTGGACCAAAGATTACTCAAGAAATGACATGATCTTCAACTTTTATAAACCCTCAAACAACCACAAAGGATCAATAGGACTCTCACATCAAGAATCAAGCACAAAGTTGTAGCATTCCAAGTGGAAGGAGCCTCGAAACACCCGATATAACCAAATTAGGGTTTTGGACGACTGGGACCTCCAGAGTGAGATTTTTATAAGAGAATGAGCCAAGACTTTAACATGTGACTCAATATGCTCAAAATAACCCTAGGAGTCCTTTTTCCAAGTTAAAGCACCCTTAGGGAATGCATTCCCTAAAAGTCGGGAATTAGGGTTTCTCCGCGACGAACCGCTTCGGAGCCAAAAGTCAAAACATGACTTTTTTGGTAAAAATGGTCCTTATGACTCATATTCTCATAAAATATGATCTATAATGTCATTTGAACAAGAATTGATCAAGAAATCATGATAACTTGTAAAAGGGGTAACTTTGAAAAATTGAAAATTTTTCTAAGTTACTAAATTTGGATGGTTTTGGTGCCAACTTCCAAGGACCATAACTTTTGATCCAAGCAGCCATTTTGAGTGATCCAAAGCCTGATTTGTAGGTCTTCCTACTCTCTACAAAAGCTTCAACTACATGAAACTCTAAATCTTCATGGATTTTTAGTTATGAATGGATCAAAGTGGTGAAAAATCCAAAAGTTCAAACACTTAGTACAAAACTGTCTAAGTGTCAGCCTTGAACATCAATGTTCATGAGGGTTTTTCATTTGGATTCAAATAGTTTCAAAACAAACCGTGACCACACATGAATTGTATCATATAAGGGCTCTTTAAAAAGTATATGAGCATTCCATAACTCCATTTGAGCAAGGAGATATGATTCTCACAAAATGGCACTTTCAAACTGTCTTGTACAAGACAGATTTGTGCAATTTTGCTCGAATTGGTTGATTTAGGAAATTACAAGCCTTGTCATCCATTTGGACACCTCAGAGGATAACATCAAAGGAAAATATCTAATCCACAAGCCTCCCAAGTCCAAGGATCTACTTATAGCTATGAGTGACCTAAAAAGGCTAAAAGGCTCAAAGAATCCAATTTTGTTTCAATGCATTCAATGGATTCACAAGGTGGCAAGTATAAAGACATTGTCGACTGAAATGATTCAAGATTCATCTCTGAACCAAAGGACTCATAACCTGCTGCACTGACCCAAGTTAATGGTTAGATAGGACCAAAGATTCCATTTGATCAACATTGGCTAAGGGACTGTCCAAGCCTCCATTCACTATTGATGCCAAAACAAACTTGTTGCACTATAAATAGACATCAATTGTGATCAGTTTGAGTACACCAAAGCACCCAAACTGATGCTTTACTCAAATTGTCTCTTTCACTCCAAAAAATGCCTACATTTGCAAGTCACTATCGAATTTTTCATTAAAGAGCTATTCCATCACCACCAATTGTTCTAACACATTCCATACATCATATATATGAGCTAATCAAACACTCCTCACACTTCTGAAACATCAGGATCATCATCTCCATTTCTCACTCGGACCAATTGCAGTCAGAGTTGAGCTAGCCTATCCAAAGTGTTCCAAAACATCCTGAAGGTTGCAACATAATCCTTGAGGCCTAAGGAAGCTATCCAGATCATTGTGTCACTTCTGTAAAACCTCTACCATTGAAATCGATTCCTTCTTGCAGAGGTAAGCCTCAAACTTTCAAACTCATTAATGCATACATCATAAATAAGTTTTCAAGTTACCATTGTGTTTCTGAATGTTCATAGATCATTTTCCCTCAATTAATTGCTATTTATCTTGCGTGTATGAGACTTCATATAGCTCTTGCATTTTTTTGGGTTCATCTGATTATGCTATGTTATGTCTTGTTTCTTTGAATTTCAATAAAATTGAATAATGCCATTCTATTCCTCGTCCAAAATTGGTCAAGTTTCACTTTTACATCTTCCAAAATGGTTGAGAAACAAGGGAGATAGCTTGCTTCACGCAAGTATGAGGTTGGCCCAAGGAAGAAGATGGCCATGGCACCATTCTTCAGAAATCAAACTAGTTTTAGTATATATTATTTCCTTGCCACTATATATTTGAATTTGCATTGTGCCCCAGTGGTTGATCAGGTGGTTTTGTGTGTGTAGCGAGCAAAGGGCCTGGGGTTCGAATCCCCCTCGCCCCAGACCTTTTGGTTTATTTTTTGAACCATTTTCAAAGGTTGCTTTCATATATTATGCACTTTTATCACTCTCCATCAGCCCACGTATATGGCTCAGATGGTAGAATTTTAAACTATTCACCTCAAGGGCGTGAGTTCAAACCTTGGGAGGACCATCCTATATTTTTTACCACTTTTTTCTTTTCATTTTTTCTTCACAATTTCATAATAACTTCTAAAATTAATTTCTCTCTCAATTTTCAATATTTTGGATTGGTTCTTTTTTTTTTAAATTCATAAAAATGTTAAAATATTTTATTCTACAAAAATATCACACAAATATTATTTATTTCACATATTTGATATTTTTGTAAAGATTTGTTTTTTTATTTGTTTTCTTTTGCATTTAAAAATATCTCTTTATCTTGATTTCTTTTATTCAAATAATTTTCAAATTATTCAATAAATGAAACATGATTTTTTCAAACATTAGTCCAAGATCATGACTTACTTTTCACACATGTTTACTAACTTTGACCATTTTAATTGAATTTTTATTCAATTAAAACACATTTTTAAAATCAAATTAGGGTTTTGATTATTTTTCACCCTTACAAATCTTTTTCAAAACACTTTTGGGCCTCTAATAGAGTGTAAGACCAATCCCTTGTAAATACAAACCTTTTTTGGGCCTCAGTCATTGTATAAATCCCACTGTGTTTTCTCAAACCGCGGCGCGATCGTCGCCTTTTAAATAAAAATCATCTGGGTCTCCATTTGGTTGTAAGTCCCATTTCAAATCTTTTTTAAACTCTTGGGCCTCTAATAGAGTGTAAGACCCAATCCCTCTTTGTGCACAATAAATTTGGGCCTCAGTCATTGTATAAGTCCCGATACAGTTTTCAAAATAACGGTACGATCGCTGTTTTGTATCTGGGCCTCTCCTTGAGTATAAGCCCCAAACACCTTTTAAAACAACTTTCTTTGTTTGATTTAGATTCAAATTCATAGTTGTTATCAAAACTTTCTTCAATTTCTTGGACAACTAACCATACAGCTATGGAAGCTTGCTCGCCTGTAAGTTTTACCAGCTTACTTTTACATACCTGCTTATACACACACACACACACACACACACACACACATATATATATATATATATGCCTGTATATCTTGCTTAGAGTTTTCCCCGACAACTAAGTCTAGGATTAGATAAAACCAGTGTTCACTCTTTTAACACAGTCAAAACTAGTTCCCCATAGGAATTTCCAGATACAGTCTTGCCTCCTCTTGGGCTTATACAATATGGAACAGAGAAATGCATTATTCCCGATGAAACTTTTCTCAAGACTGTCACTATTAGAAATTTGTCAAGAAGTTCATTTCCCCAGAGAGGATTAATTCCTGGTAAAACCTCTCTTGAATTTCTTCAAACCCTAGAACTGCTCACTACAGAAAGGATTATTCCCGGTGAAACCTTTATGGAACTTTTCTTAAGTTTGGACCCACAGGCTTCCTAAAAGCATCCCCAGCCTCCTCTTGGGCTTTGTACAAGGGCCCTCAGGCTTCTTAGAAGTTCTCATGCCTCCTCTTGGGCTTAGTACAAGGACCCAAAAGACCTCCTACAGGTATAGGACAGAACCTAGTCATCAGTTGTTAGAGCAGTCCTTTCAAAAGTTAAAACATTAAACCAACTTAGGGTTGATTCTCATCCCTTAAATATCAGCCTCGTCTTGGGCATCATACAAAGATAAACCTTTGCATACCAGTAGACTTGGACAATCTCATCTCCTCTTGGATCTCAAAGAAACCTTCGAGTTTCCTAAAAGCACAGGAAAAACCCTGATCAATCACCAGCAGCGTTAAAACCTCCATAGGTTTTAAAACTCAATCTTTAAAAAACTCTCACTTTAAAATTTCCCCAGCTAGGGTCAAATCACTATCAATAAACCCTCAATCAGAACCTCAAGGCATCTGATATCTCAACTCTTCCACATTTCCCAGCAAGAGTAAATCCTTTGGATTCCCCAACATAATTTGGACCTGTCTCTGGATCCCAATGATCCTCAGCAGAAGTTAGCCTCCTCTTAGGCTTCATATAAGGAATTCCCCAACCAGCCTCCTCTTAGGCTTTGTATAATGATGTTTCCTCAAGTTTTTTAGCCTCAATCTTGGGCTTTGCACAAGACACCAATAAAAACTTCCCCAGTGGAGTCAACCAACTTTCACTACTACGGAAACCCATTTAACAACAGTTGCGAAAGAGATATAATGATGCGGGCGCATGCGCTGTTATGTAGAGTGTCGTTGAATATATGATGCCTACAATCACGGCCCAGAAAGCGTTGTAATAAATTGGAAAATGCGCTACCTATAATGATGGTTATTTTAAATACCCGTTGTTGTTGTATACTACCTATTATGACGGTTATTTTAAATAACCGTTGTTGTATGTCTTTTAATAAAATATAAAAAAATTACATCATTAGAACAAGAACAACAGCAAGAACAAGAACAAGAACAAGATTAACAAGAACAACAATAAGAATAACAACAACACCACCACCACCACCACCACCAACAACAACAACAATAACAACAACAACAACAACAATAACAAAAAGAAGAAGAAGATGAATAAAAAGAACAAGAACAAGAACAAGAACAAGAACAAGAACAAGAACAAGAAAAAGAACAGGAACAACAACAACAACAATAATAACAATAATAACAACAAGAACAACATTAATAAAAAAGAACAACAAGAACAACAATAATAAAAACGAACAACAAGAACAACAATAATTCAAAAAGAACACCAACAACTAACATTGCTAACTTGAGTTCTGAAATTTGGTTTAGTGGAGAAATAGAGTATCATAAATGAAAGATGATGTTTGGAGGTAGAAGATGTCTAAGTTTTAGGTTTCACGCGGATCACTAATAGTAGTGTCTTGGCCGTTGATAATCACTAAATGGATGACCAAGATTTGTTTAAGGATAGTGAATAAACTCAATATGCACGCCACCTATAATGTTGGTAATGAGACTTGAAAAATGCTGGTGCTGGGACTTGAACCCATGACAAGACGCTACATATAATGATGGTTGGTTTAAATTACCCGTGGTGAAAGTTCTATAAGCATTTTGAAAAAATAAGTAAAAAACGCTACTTATAATGACGGTTGGTTTAAATACCCGTAATTAAAGGTCTGTCAGCATTTTGAAAAAATAGGAAAGAAGTAACATGATTAAAATAAATTCAGAAAAATCTAAAAACACAAAATTTAATCTAATTAGGTAAAATAAGAATTTTGAGATTTTTTTTGGAATTTTTTGAGACTATGAAAACAGTAAAAAAAAATCATTAAAAATAGAAAAAAAGATGAATTTGGGGTATTGAGGGTGAAGTCCCGTAACTCTTCTAGAGTACGGGACTAATGACCGCATGATTTTTCTGCTTCAGATGCACGAAACAAATCTAAAAAAGGATTTTCCCTAAAACCGATTTTTTTGAAGAGCAAGACCTAAAACTAAACTATAGGCTATAATGACAGTTTTGCAAATACCCATGGTGAAAGGTTGTGGGCATTTTGAAAAAATATGTAAAAAACCATAAATGTTGATGCTGGGAATTGAACCCATGACCAGGCCCTACCTATAATGACGGTTTTTTAAATATCCGTGGTGAAAGGCCTCACATTTCACCACGGTTGGAATATTAACAGTCATTAAAAGCCTTTTAATAAGATTAAAAAAATGCGCGCATCTGTTACAATGGTGTATAGGCAAGCCGTTGTAAGCCTGACGTTGTTGTATGCACGTTTTGTAGTAGTGTTTTAGCCTCAATCTTGGGCTTTGTACAAGACACATATAAATATTCTCCAGCTGAGTCATAACTTTTAGCCTCAATCTTGGGCTTTGTACAAGACAAACAAAATATTTCCCAGAAGAGTCAATCTCTTTTCAGCTTCAATCTTGGGCTTTGTATAAGACAGAAATAAAACTCCCTAAACAGCTTCAACCTTGGGCTTTGATCAAGGCACACAAAAATCAACACCCCTCAGAGGAAATCAAGATTTCTCTGTAGGAAGACATTTCTCTGTACAATCACACATTAAAAACAGACAATCAAACAAACCCTAATCCCAGATAACTGTTGTAAGTGGCACACTTGTTGATTCAAAAATCCAAGCTGTAGTCCATCTCTTATCCTAGTAAATCTCTTCTTTCATCTAATTGCTGTAAGTGGTAAGCCTCTGGATTATTTACATCCAAGCCAATGTCCCTCTCTTAGCATGAAAGACTCCTAAGGAAAAATGGCATTGCTCTACATGAGTTAAAGTTTTCTCCTTCAGGACAAATCCCTATAAAGGAAATTATGGCATTGTTGGATTTCATACATTCCAGTTAAAGTAATTCTCCTTTATAATCAGCTACCCAACAAGTTATGATAAACAGATGAGATATCTCCTTTTAGGGATGGCAAATTCTCTCTCAGTCAAACTTATAGCTTCAATCTTGGGCTTTGAACAAGACATAAACAACCTTTATCTTCAATATTGGGCTTTAAACAAGACACAAATGACCTTTAGCTTCAATCTTGGGCTTTGAACATGACACCAATCATCTTTCCTCCCATAGAATAGGAGGAACTACGATTGCTCTGATTTCCCTATTTAATTTAACGGGAATACGTAGGCATAAGATTGCGAAATCTTAGCGAGCATACTAATAAAAAACCTTAGGTCCAGTACCTTACCAAAAAACATCGAAAAACCTGAAAATCAATAAAAAATACTCTCTCTCAACATTCCCAAAGAAGATACTTTCCCATTTACGACAGATAAGCACCAGTAAGTAGAAAAACAGAAGAAATTGCTAAACAGTCTATGGATAACCATATATAGGATGGGTAATTGACAACTCCCCATTATATAACCTGACTCCGAACTCCCCAATCTCTTAGCATTTGTTAAAGAAAACATTTGCGTGAAAGGTTAGTTTTAGATAGCTTCCCTTTCCTTTCCAGCTTCATAGGATATATAAGAAATCAGAAAGTAGACCAAATTCCAACCATGGCGATAAGGTGGTCGCATCACCGACAAAAATCGCATGCTACAGAAAAATGGCGACTCTGCTGGGGAGCCAAACTAGGACTAGAACTCCTAAGAGGTCTAGGTTGTTTAGCAGTTTGCATACTATTTAATATATATATTTACTGTTTTTCCTACTTGATATCCGTGTTTATTTTTCTGTCAAATGGGAATGCAATTGATACACATGTGGAAAGTTAGAGAGAACCCTAAGATAGGTGCAGCATAGACGAGAGAACTTATAGGGAGTGAATCCTGGATAAGCTATCTTGGTAGCCCGCTGAATCAGGCGAGGTACCCGTGTGGATACTTAATATTGAATGAGCGATTGTCGTGAAAGCATAGTTTTCCCAGTACGGTACCCACGACCTTGAGGATTTAGTAGAATTTAACCATATGGCCATTTGGTAGTGCGGGGACTATTGGGAATAGTTGATACACGATACTACACTCAAATGAGATCCATCCTAGGATATTACAGCTCGCTCGGGTGAACCAGCTTGCTGTTGATATCCCTAGGGGGGTCAATGATTTTTGGAACCTTAGAACCCGTTCTACAGGTACAAAATTAACCAAAATAGTACAACCTTTGGGGATGGGTAGAGCCATGACTCCATGCTCGTGACGTTGAACCCTTGAACCTATGTTTTCAAATGGTTTTGTGTGCTACATTCATGAATTCATCTAAAAAACTCTTTTCGAACAAGAAAAAACATCTTTTTTTCAAAATAAACTAAAACAATAATTGCAAATATCAAAGAAATTGCGTTATGGATTTCGGTAGAAGAAAGGCGCACAAGTACACCTTCAAGGCTCCAAAACTAGAGGACTTAAAGAAATTAGCAAGGATGATTACCAACCCTGAGGCTTTCAGAGCTAAGCACAGAGGATTGTTATCTCTATTAAGGGTCCACACCATTGAAGGAATGCTATCTACGCTGATTCAGTTCTACGATCCGGTTTACCACTGCTTCACTTTCCCAGATTATCAACTAGCACCAACGCTAGAAGAGCACTCTCATCTGACTGATTTACCTACCACTGACCGAGCTCCATTTTCTGGACTAGAAGAAATTCCAAAGGAACTAACCATTACAAGAGCAATCTATTTGGACGAGTCAGAAGTTAGGGCTCACATGACCACTAAAGGAGGAATCCATAGTTTACCAGCTAAATTCCTGATAGAGAAAGCTCTATACTTCTCCAGTATAGGAAACATAATTGCTTTCGAGGATATATTTGTCCTACTCATATATGGATTATTCCTCTTTCCCAACATCGACAACTTCGTCGACACCAATGCCATTAAGATATTTCTGATTGGAAACCTCGTACCAACCTTGCTCGCAGATGCTTATCATTCTGTACACTTAAGGAATTTGTACAGTGGAGGAATGATCACATGCTGTGTGCCGTTACTCTATAAATGGTTCATTTCCCATTTACCCAAGTCTGCCTCTTTTGGGGATCATAAGAGTACTCTACGTTGGCCACAGAGAATCATGTCTCTCACAAACTCTGACATAGATTGGTACAATAGGATTTATGAGGGAATCGAGATCATCAACAGATGTAGAAATTTCCCTAACGTACCCCTCATTGGAACTAAGGGAGGAATCAACTATCATCCAATCTTAGCTCGCCGTTAACTCGGATACCCGATGACGAATATTCCACATAACGTTCATCTAGAAGGTCTTTTCTTCAAGGAAGGGGAGAATGACAGGGCACTAAAGAAAGAAATAGTGCACGCCTAGCAACACATTCACAGGAAAGAAAGAGAGTCTCTAGGAATACCAGACTGTACCTCCATGGAACCTTATCTCCACTGGGTGCAAACTAGAGCCCTCGAGCTGAGGATGCCTTATCCTCTCCAAGAAGTTTTTCCATTAAAGGAATATGTCCTTTATTTTATGTCTGATACAGAAAAACTCCAGGTTGCTCTCAACAAAGTTCAACGTGAGAAGAGCTCTTGGAAAAACAAATACCGAATTTTCAATTTAGAGTGTACCAAGATTCAGGAACTGTTAAAAGAGAAGGATGCTCTGATCGAGATATTAGAGCGGCATGCTATAGAGGGCCTGGAGGACCGAAGGAATTTGCTCACTCCTTTCACTTGGCAAAGGACCGACAACCCGACAACGGCTGAGGAGCCCCGATCGAAGAAAAGGAAACTACCAGAACCAGCATCTGAGCTCTCTTTAGAAAGGACTCGGGATCCATGAGCTTAGACATTTTCCTTTTTCAGCACTTTGTAAAATACTGTACCTTTTATTGTAACATACTGCAATCTTTCGATTTCAATAAAAAGGGGTCTCAACTCACTGTATGATATTTGTAATCCATTTGTTGAAGTTTCCTTTTTATTAAAACAAAAAACTAAAAAATATGTCATTGCATTCATCATTCACACATAACGCATTCTTCTTATCTTTGAGTCTCACGTCTGTGTCACGATTCTAGAGTCAAACTGTCTCACTCATACAATACTTAGGCCAACCGACAAAAGAAAGTGGACGATCTCGAGGAAGAGAACATATGGATGAGAGAAGAAATCAACGGTGTGAAGGAAAGTTTAGAAAAACTTCACACTAACATGCAATCCCTGGCAGCAGCGGCATCAAAGGAATGTGATCTTAGAGATCACATCTATGCCTATTATGGAGACACATGAGAATCATCCTCGGTACCACATGCCTAAGGGTCTTCCCTAGGGCATGCCTCTCAATTTCATACCTGAAGGATATATCCCACCGGTCACTGAAGACCCAGAAGCCATAATAAGAACCGTTGGACCTGAAGGTTACAAACTTTGAGAAAGTGAAGATGCAAGGGTTACAACAGCAACTCTTGAAGGTTACAAACTTCGGGGCATGGAAGCGCCAAGAGTCACCGATGTAATGTCTATACCACAGCCAGTGGTACACACTATCCCGGAAGGACAGATTCCACAAGCAATTTTTGGTGGAAACGAAGACATGTACAAAAGGATGAATAAGTTCCAGGAACAATTCTTGGAGATGCAGAAGGACCTGCATGCCATTCGCGGTCAAGACTTATTCGGAAAGGATGCAGCAGACCTCTGTTTGGTCCCTAATGTAAAGATATCGCACAAATTCAATGTGCCTGACTTTGAAAAATACAAAGGCAACTCTTGCCCTCAAAGTCATTTGGTGATGTACGCTCGAAAAATGTCAACTCAGACAGAAAATCAACAGCTACTAATCCATTACTTCCAAGACAGTTTAACCGGTGCCGCGCTCAAATGGTACATGGGTTTAAACCGTACCAAGATCAATACTTTCAGATATCTCGGCGCAGGCTTTGTTCAGCAGTATAAATACAACATGGACATGGCACCAGATAGGGATCAACTATGAGCAATGTCGCAAAAAGACAAAGAAACTTTTAAAGAATATGCTCAGAGATGGCGTGAAATTTTCGCTCAGATTTGTCCCCCTCTTGAGGAAAAGGAGATGACCAAGATCTTTTTGAAAACCTTAAGCTCATTTTATTACGACCTAATGGTCGCCAGTGCACCCAATGACTTAACTGAAATGGTGAACATGGGAGTACGCCTTGAAGAAGCAGTCTGCGAAGGACGATTGGTCAAAGATGCAAAGCCATCTAGCAGTACTAAGAGATACGGTAGTGCTTTCCAAAAGAAGAAAGAATAGGAGATCCGGAATATCTCTCTGGGAAAGCAAAGGCGAAGGTATCAACCAGTAGCGACGATAACTCCCGCTATCAACCCTGCGCCGACTCCGACTTACCAACCTCAGGTTACTCAGAGCCAACCAAATCAACAACAGTATCAGCAAAGGACACAACAACCTCTTCAGCAGGCTCTTCCACAATATAACAACAACAATCGTACGACACGACCATCAGTGTTCGACCCTATACCGATGTTGTACGCATAACTACTTCCACTCTTACTGGCCAAGGGGCTTCAGAGACACACTTATCAGGCACATACAATCGACTCCTCACAAACTTAAACTTACTGACCAATTATACTCTACCTACGATACTCATCAATATCACCCAGCATCGTTCACAACACAGGTTATGTCTAACGCAAAGTTGAGAAACCAACCGTGTTACCATCGCCGATGCTCTCGCACGCTAGCTCAAGGCACGGAGGCATTAAGATTCGATGCCTATTGAAGATTATTAGCCCTAAATCTATCTCTAGAATCCAGAAACTAACAGACAATCATCCCTAATCGAAGTTTGCGACGGTTATCTCTAACGCAACCCAAACCCCGCGCATAAAGCAAAAATCAGAGACAATCACCAATAAAGATTTGTAAAGCAAGTTTTATACAACGCCATGGGCGACAAATATACATGAGTTTGCTGCAAATACATATACATAACCCAACCATAAAGAAAAACACAAAGAAGAAAAGAAATGAACCAAACATCTCGCAGATTGTCGGAGCCGTTCGACGATCAATCCACCCCGGTTTGTCCGTATGCATGCTCCATAGTTATTTTCTAAGCAAGGCAATGAAAAATGAAGTTTGATGGAAATGGGATCAAGAAACCCCAAAACCATCCCTAAAAAAAGTACCTGGAATGAATTATATACATTGCAAATTCTGCATGGTTCGCAGTGCGAATGACTTAAAAAATGGCACTTTAAGTTCCTCTGAATACCAAACCGCCTTTGCTTTCCTTCGTTGGTTCGCAGTGCGAACGAACCATTCGCAGTGCGAATGCTCGCTGACTGGTTCGCAGTGCGAACCTTGGTTTATTTCTCTTTTGTAACTCATTGCCAGCCTTCGCTGGGACCTTCGCTGGACTTCTGCAATGCGAACACTCGCTGCCTGTTCGCAGTGCGAACAAGACAGAAAACCAGCCCTTATTTTTGCCACAACTTCTTCACTGAAACTCCGATTTACGCCCAGTCGGAAGCGTTGGAAAGCTTATTCAATGCTCTTCAAGCATATGGCAAGATAGCCTTTATTTACTTCCTACAAACTTGAGATTAAAATCAATTAAACTAAGTAATATTTAAACAATACACAATATATACACTAAAACGTAAAGTAAACGTATTTATAAACAAAGTGGGGGTTTATTTGAACGATATAGACAAAAAAGAATCGATAAGTGCAACAAAACTTATATACAATAATAGGTACATTTTGCACTTATCAAACTCTCCCCAACTTACCTAATTGTTTGTCCACAAACAAGAATCAAACAAACTTGAAAATGCACAAGCAATATCCAAAGAAAGACGAATCAACAGGTTTTGAAAAACGGAACGAATGAATGGTTCAAATGAAAACGGTACACACAAAAAGTAAATACTTACCACTGGCTACGACGACAACATAATCACGAAACAAATGCAAAATACAAAAATTCATGCCGAACATTCTAAAACAACACAAGTTCAAATGTGAATCACACCTAGCAAAAACAATCATCGGTAGATGAAAAACACAAAATGAGGTTCTTTCACTCACACAACAATCTTGCAAACAAAAGACTAAATTATGCATACATCCAAAAATTCACATTGAAAATACAAAGGCAAGAATCACAAGGGCTTTTCAAGGTTGTAACGTGGTCGGGTAAACAAACAAGGGGCAATTTCAAATGGTAATTGAAACAAAAACTTGCCTAAACCTAAGGGAGTGATCAACTCACAAAGATTCAAACACCAAATTTCAACCAACTTCTTCCACAATCCCAAGTGCTACACAACACACAATACTTATTTTGCACAATTATTGAAACTCTTTTTGTTTCCTTTTTCAAGGATTTTTCTTTTTCTTCTTTTTCACTTTCTTTTACTCTTTCACAAATTTTTCTCTTTTTTCTTTTCTTTTTCAATCCACATAGAATCCAACCAATGAGTACACAATCATTCTCTCCCCAACTTGAATTCAACCGCACCATCATGTGAATACTCCCTAATTTCTAAGGCAAGGAAAAAATCCATACAACAACACAAAGTTGAGGTCCAAGAAAAAAAAACCAAAATCCATTCAAAAATAAGTGAATTAAATACTCATAGACAAGCATTAAGTTCAAATAGAAACATGGATTAAAAAGCTCAAAGGGGTTACAAATTCTCACACACTCACAAGGTGAATTGGCTATATGGCTAAGGTGGTTGTGCTCAAAATGAAACAATTGCCTTGATCCTTTTCATGCTTTCATATAATCAACACAAACAAAAGATTAAGCATAATAAAATCCAGTTAGAACAAGAATGTTGGTACTCCGTGCATATATGAACAATAGAAGGCCACCTCACAAAAAGGTTGGGAACTAAAGTGATTCACAATAGAACAAGTATACAAAAAATGAATGACATGGAAGTTTGTAAAATGCCTAAGTATCATGAATATGCTAAAGTATAGAAAGCGATAAATACATACCTCAGACGTGTACAAAACTTAACAAAATCATTACCAAACATTCGCAAGTTGAACCAACTTGGAAAATCACAAAAGCATCCTCAAGTAAGTCAATCAAAATCTGTGAGCAAACAACAACCAAAAACATTCGAAAAGAAAAACTATAAAACATGCTTGTTTTACGCCGTAAGCTCGACGCCTTTACGGTGCTTAATTAGAAACTTCCTTCATTCATGCCATGGTGATGTCTCACCGCGCAACCAAAAGCAAGCGTCCTAACCAATCACTTGAACAAACGTAAAAAATGTACAAGTATCATAATAAACAAGTGAAAATATACAAAATGTACGATATTTACAAAACTCAAAAACAAAGAAACTATCGCAATGCGATTCAATATCAAAACCGATCCCCGGCAACAGCGCCATTTTGTTGAATGCAGACTAGGGCAAGTAGCAAAAATATTTATTTTCGGAAGAATTCCCTCCGGGATTTATGTCGTGTCCACAGAGATCGGTTCGAGGGAAAGAATGTCGTTCGACAGTCTCTCGCGTTAATGAGTTTGGGTTTAAATCGTTTAAAGCGGTAAATGAGGAAAAGTAAACATAAAAACATAAAAAGAAATTCATTCTTCAGAGACACACTTATCAGGCACTGCATACAATCGACTCCTCACAAACTTAAACTTACCGACCAGTTATAGTCTACCTACGATACTCATCAATATCACCCAGCATCGCTCACAACACAGGTTATGTCTAACGCAAAGTTGAGAAACCAACCGTGTTACCATCGCCGATGCTCTCGCACGCTAGTTCAAGGCACAGAGGCATTAAGATTCGACGCCTATTGAAGATTGTTAGCCCTAAATCTATCTCTAGAATCCAGAAACAAACAGACAATCATCCCTAATCAAAGTTTGCGACGGTTATCTCTAACGCAACCCAAACCCCACGCATAAAGCAAAAATCAGAGACAATCACCAATAAAGATTTGTAAAGCAAGTTTTATACAACGCCATGGGCGACAAATATACATGAGTTTGCCGCAAATACATATACATAACCCAACCATAAAGAAAAACACAAAGAAGAAAAGAAACGAACCAAACATCTCGCGGATTGTCGGAGCCGTTCGACGATCAATCAACCCCGGTTCGTCCGTATGCATGCTCCATAGTTGTTTTCTAAGCAAGGCAATGAAAAATGAAGTTTGATGGAAATGGGATCAAGAAACCCCAAAACCATCCCTAAAAAAAGTAACTGAAATGAATTATATACATTGCAAATTCTGCATGGTTCGCAGTGCGAATGACTCAAAAAATGGCATCTTTAAGTGCCTCTGAATACCAAACCGCCTTTGCTTTCCTTCGTTAGTTCGCAGTGCGAACGAACCATTCGCAGTGCGAATGCTCACTAACTGGTTCGCAGTGCGAACCTTGGCTTATTTCTCTTTTGTAACTCACTGCCAGCCTTCGCTGGGACCTTCGCTGGACTTCTGCAATGCGAACACTCGCTGCCTATTCGCAGTGCGAACAAGACAGAAAACTAGCCCTTATTTTTGCCGCAACTTCTTCACCGAAACTCCGATTTACGCCCGGTCGGAAGCGTTGGAAAGCTTATTCAATGCTCTTCAAGCATATGGAAAGATAGTCTTTATTTACTTCCTACAAAATTGAGATAAAAATCAATTAAACTAAGTAATATTTAAACAATACACAATATATACACTAAAACGTAAAGTAAACGTATTTATAAACAAAGTGGGGGTTTATTTGAACGATATAGACAAAAAAGAATCGATAAGTGCAACAAAACTTATATACAATAATAGGTACATTTTGCACTTATCAAACTCTCCCCAACTTACCTAATTGTTTGTCCACAAACAAGAATCAAACAAACTTGAAAATGCACAAGCAATATCCAAAGAAAGACGAATCAACAGGTTTTGAAAAACGGAACGAATGAATGGTTCAAATGAAAACGGTACACACAAAAAGTAAATACTTACCACTGGCTACGACGACAACATAATCACGAAACAAATGCAAAATTCAAAAATTCTTGCCGAACATTCTAAAACAACACAAGTTTAAATGTGAATCACACCTAGCAAAAACAATCATCGGTAGATGAAAAACACAAAATGAGGTTCTTTCACTCACACAACAATCTTGCAAACAAAAGACTAAATTATGCATACATCCACAAATTCACATTGAAAATACAAAGGCAAAAATCACAAGGGCTTTTCAAGGTTGTAACGTGGTCGGGTAAACAAACAAGGAGCAATTTCTAAAGGTAATTGAAACAAAAACTTGCCTAAACCTAAGGGAGTGATCAACTCACAAAGATTCAAACACCAAATTTCAACCAACTTCTTCCACAATCCCAAGTGCTACACAACACACAATACTTATTTTGCACAATTATTGAAACTCTTTTTGTTTCCTTTTTCAAGGATTTTTCTTTTTCTTCTTTTTCACTTTCTTTTACTCTTTCACAAATTTTTCTCTTTTTTCTTTTCTTTTTCAATCCACATAGAATCCAACCAATAAGTGCACAATCATTCTCTCCCCAACTTGAATTCAACCGCACCATCATGTGAATACTCCCTACTTTCTAAGGCAAGGAAAAAATCCATACAACAACACAAAGTTGAGGTCCAAGAAAAAAAAAATCCATTCAAAATAAGTGAATTAAATAATCATAGACAAGCATTAAGTTCAAATAGAAACATGGATCAAAAAGCTCAAAGGGGTTACAAATTCTCACACACTCACAAGGTGAATTGACTATATGGCTAAGGTGGTTGTGCTCAAAATGAAACAATTTCCTTGATCCTTTTCATGCTTTCATATAATCAACACAAACAAAAGATTAAGCATAATAAAATCCAGTTAGAACAAGAATGTTGGTACTCTGTGCATATATGAACAATAGAAGGCCACCTCACAAAAAGGTTGGGAACTAAAGTGATTCACAATAGAACAAGTATACAAAAGAATGAATGACATGGAAGTTTGTAAAATGCCTAAGTATCATGAATATGCTAAAGTATCGAAAGCGATAAATACATACCTCAGACGTGTACAAAACTTAACAAAATCATTACCAAACATTCGCAAGTTGAACCAACTTGGAAAATCACAAAAGCATCCTCAAGTAAGTCAATCAAAATCTGTGAGCTAACAACAACCAAAAACATTCGAAAAGAAAAACTATAAAACATGCTTGTTTTACGTCTTAAGCTCGACGCCTTTACGGTGCTTAATTAGAAACTTCCTTCATTCATGCCATGGTGATGTCTCACCGCGCAACCAAAAGCAAGCGTCCTAACCAATCACTTGAACAAACGTAAAAAATGTACAAGTATCATAATAAACAAGTGAAAATATACAAAATGTACGATATTTACAAAACTCAAAAACAAAGAAACTATCGCAATGCGATTCAATATCAAAACCGATCCCCGGCAACGGCGCCATTTTGTTGAATGCAGACTAGGGCAAGTAGCAAAAATATTTATTTTCGGAAGAATTCCCTCTGGGATTTATGTCGTGTCCACAGAGATCGGTTCGAGGGAAAGAATGTCGTTCGACAGTCTCTCGCGTTAATGAGTTTGGGTTTAAATCGTTTAAAGCGGTAAATGAGGAAAAGTAAACATAAAAACATAAAAAGAAATTCATTCTTCAGAGACACACTTATCAGGCACTGCATACAATCGACTCCTCACAAACTTAAACTTATCGAGCAGTTATACTCTACCTACGATACTCATCAATATCACCCAGCATCGCTCACAACACAGGTTATGTCTAATGCAAAGTTGAGAAACCAACCGTGTTACCATCGCCGATGCTCTCGGACCCTAGTTCAAGGCACGGAGGCATTAAGATTCGACGCCTATTGAAGATTGTTAGCCCTAAATCTATCTCTAGAATCCAGAAACTAACAGACAATCATCCCTAATCAAAGTTTGCGACGGTTATCTCTAACGCAACCCAAACCCCGCGCATAAAGCAAAAATCAGAGACAATCACCAATAAAGATTTGTAAAGCAAGTTTTATACAACGCCATGGGCGACAAATATACATGAGTTTGCAGCAAATACATATACATAACCCAACCATAAAGAAAAACACAAAGAAGAAAAGAAATGAACCAAATATCTCGCGGATTGTCGGAGCCGTTCGACGATCAATCCACCCCGGTTCGTCCGTATGCATGCTCCATAGTTGTTTTCTAAGCAAGGCAATGAAAAATGAAGTTTGATGGAAATGGGATCAAGAAACCCCAAAACCATCCCTAAAAAAAGTAACTGAAATGAATTATATACATTGCAAATTCTGCATGGTTCGCAGTGCGAATGACTCAAAAAATGGCATCTTTAAGTGCCTCTGAATACCAAACCGCCTTTGCTTTCCTTCGTTAGTTCGCAGTGCGAACGAACCATTCGCAGTGCGAATGCTCGCTGACTGGTTCGCAGTGCGAACCTTGGCTTATTTCTCTTTTGTAACTCACTGCCAGCCTTCGCTGGGACCTTCGCTGGACTTCTGCAATGCGAACACTCGCTGCCTATTCGCAGTGCGAACAAGACAGAAAACCAGCCCTTATTTTTGCCGCAACTTCTTCACCGAAACTCCGATTTACGCCCGGTCGGAAGCGTTGGAAAGCTTATTCAATGCTCTTCAAGCATATGGAAAGATAGCCTTTATTTACTTCCTACAAAATTGAGATAAAAATCAATTAAACTAAGTAATATTTAAACAATACGCAATATATACACTAAAACGTAAAGTAAACGTATTTATAAACAAAGTGGGGGTTTATTTGAACGATATAGACAAAAAAGAATCGATAAGTGAAACAAAACTTATATACAATAATAGGTACATTTTGCACTTATCAAACTCTCCCCAACTTACCTAATTGTTTGTCCACAAACAAGAATCAAACAAACTTGAAAATGCACAAGCAATATCCAAAGAAAGACGAATCAACAGGTTTTGAAAAACGGAACGAATGAATGGTTCAAATGAAAACGATACACACAAAAAGTAAATACTTACCACTGGCTACGACGACAACATAATCACGAAACAAATGCAAAATTCAAAAATTCTTGCCGAACATTCTAAAACAACACAAGTTTAAATGTGAATCACACCTAGCAAAAACAATCATCGGTAGATGAAAAACACAAAATGAGGTTCTTTCACTCACACAACAATCTTGCAAACAAAAGACTAAATTATGCATACATCCACAAATTCACATTGAAAATACAAAGGCAAGAATCACAAGGGCTTTTCAAGGTTGTAACGTGGTCGGGTAAACAAACAAGGGGCAATTTCTAAAGGTAATTGAAACAAAAACTTGCCTAAACCTAAGGGAGTGATCAACTCACAAAGATTCAAACACCAAATTTCAACCAACTTCTTCCACAATCCCAAGTGCTACACAACACACAATACTTATTTTGCACAATTATTGAAACTCTTTTTGTTTCCTTTTTCAAGGATTTTTCTTTTTCTTCTTTTTCACTTTCTTTTACTCTTTCACAAATTTTTCTATTTTTTCTTTTCTTTTTCAATCCACATAGAATCCAACCAATGAGTACACAATCATTCTCTCCCTAACTTGAATTCAACCGCACCATCATGTGAATACTCCCTACTTTCTAAGGCAAGGAAAAAATCCATACAACAACACAAAGTTGAGGTCCAAGAAAAAAAAACAAAATCCATTCAAAAATAAGTGAATTAAATAATCATAGACAAGCATTAAGTTCAAATAGAAACATGGATCAAAAAGCTCAAAGGGGTTACAAATTCTCACACACTCACAAGGTGAATTGACTATATGGCTAAGGTGGTTGTGCTCAAAATGAAACAATTGCCTTGATCCTTTTCATGCTTTCATATAATCAACACAAACAAAAGATTAACCATAATAAAATCCAGTTAGAACAAGAATGTTGGTACTCTGTGCATATATGAACAATAGAAGGCCACCTCACAAAAAGGTTGGGAACTAAAGTGATTCACAATAGAACAAGTATACAAAAGAATGAATGACATGGAAGTTTGTAAAATGCCTAAGTATCATGAATATGCTAAAGTATAGAAAGCGATAAATACATACCTCAGACGTGTACAAAACTTAACAAAATCATTACCAAACATTCGCAAGTTGAACCAACTTGGAAAATCACAAAAGCATCCTCAAGTAAGTCAATCAAAATCTGTGAGCAAACAACAACCAAAAACATTCAAAAAGAAAAACTATAAAACATGCTTGTTTTACGTCGTAAGCTCGACGCTTTTACGGTGCTTAATTAGAAACTTCCTTCATTCATGCCATGGTGATGTCTCACCGCGCAACCAAAAGCAAGCGTCCTAACCAAACACTTGAACAAACGTAAAAAATGTACAAGTATCATAATAAACAAGTGAAAATATACAAAATGTACGATATTTACAAAACTCAAAAACAAAGAAACTATCGCAATGTGATTCAATATCAAAACCGATCCCCGGCAACGGCGCCATTTTGTTGAATGCAGACTAGGGCAAGCAGCAAAAATATTTATTTTCGGAAGAATTCCCTCCGGGATTTATGTCGTGTCCACAGAGATCGGTTCGGGGGAAAGAATGTCGTTCGATAGTCTCCCGCGTTAATGAGTTTGGGTTTAAATCGTTTAAAGCGGTAAATGAGGAAAAGTAAACATAAAAACATAAAAAGAAATTCATTCTTCAGAGACACACTTATCAGGCACTGCATACAATCGACTCCTCACAAACTTAAACTTACCGACCAGTTATAGTCTACCTACGATACTCATCAATATCACCCAGCATCGCTCACAACACAGGTTATGTCTAAAGCAAAGTTGAGAAACCAACCGTGTTACCATCGCCGATGCTCTCGCATGCTAGTTCAAGGCACGGAGGCATTAAGATTCGACGCCTATTGAAGATTGTTAGCCCTAAATCTATCTCTAGAATCCAGAAACTAACAGACAATCATCCCTAATCAAAGTTTGCGACGGTTATCTCTAACGCAACCCAAACCCCGCACATAAAGCAAAAATCAGAGACAATCACCAATAAAGATTTGTAAAGCAAGTTTTATACAACGCCATGGGCGACAAATATACATGAGTTTGCAGCAAATACATATACATAACCCAACCATAAAGAAAAACACAAAGAAGAAAAGAAATGAACCAAACATCTCGCGGATTGTCGGAGCCGTTCGACGATCAATCCACCCCGGTTCGTCCGTATGCATGCTCCATAGTTGTTTTCTAAGAAAGGCAATGAAAAATGAAGTTTGATGGAAATGGGATCAAGAAACCCCAAAACCATCCCTAAAAAAAGTAACTGAAATGAATTATATACATTGCAAATTTTGCATGGTTCGCAGTGCAAACGATCATTCGCAGTGCGAATGACTCAAAAAATGGCACTTTAAGTGCCTCTGAATACCAAACCGCCTTTGCTTTCCTTCGTTGGTTCGCAGTGCGAACGAACCATTCGTAGTGCGAATGCTCGCTGACTGGTTCGCAGTGCGAACCTTGGCTTATTTCTCTTTTGTAACTCACTACCAGCCTTCACTGGGACCTACGCTGGACTTCCGCAATGCGAACACTCGCTGCCTGTTCGCAGTGCGAACAAGACAGAAAACCAGTCCTTATTTTTGCCACAACTTCTTCACCGAAACTCCGATTTACGCCCGGTCGGAAGCGTTGGAAAGCTTATTCATTGCTCTTCAAGAATATGGCAAGATAGTCTTTATTTACTTCCTACAAAATTGAGATAAAAATCAATTAAACTAAGTAATATTTAAACAATACGCAATATATACACTAAAACGTAAAGTAAACGTATTTATAAACAAAGTGGGGGTTTATTTGAACGATATAGACAAAAAAGAATCGATAAGTGCAACAAAACTTATATACAATAATAGGTACATTTTGCACTTATCACACGTCCAAACCAGGACTCCTCTTACAGTACCGAAAAATCTGCCTTTTTGGTTCAAAGCAGATCAAACTTGCCCTTACCATCAAGGAGGACTGGGGCACAACATTGAGAATTGTCCCAACTTCAAGTCTGATGTACAGAAGCTTATCAGGAACGGGATCCTATCTTTCAAAGATACTAATCCAAATGTTCAGACGAACCCGTTGTCGCGACATAAAAAAAGCTGCAGTAAATTTAATAGAGGAAGAATTTAGCCGCAGTTATCAAATTCACGATGTACTCTCACTAGGAACCAATCTGGTGAAGATGCATTGCAGACAAAGCAGGTACAATCATGTACCATCTCACAATTATCACCAGTGTGATATCTGCTCAAAGAATAATCAGGGGTGTTCCATAGGGCAAACAGCATTGCAAGAACAAATGGATCTAGGTTGGGTTCAGGATCACAGGATCCGGGAAGTCAACATGGCCCATGAACATCCCAACATCGTTCAAAACCGCAACATTCTTGCAATGAATGTCAATTTAGTGGTGATGCATTTGAGGCAAGGTCAATATCATAATCTTCTACGACACCATTATAGCACTTGTCTGATCTGCTCAACAAGCAATCAGGGATGCTCTTTTGTACGAGAGGCCCTTCAACGTCAGATGGATCTCAGATGGATCCAGGACTACCAGGAAAGAAATAACCATCAAGTCAATATGGTCCAGATATTTGACATACGCTTGATGAATACCAGTTTGGTAGGACTACATGCTAAGCAAGTCAGGCTCGATTTTCTGGCTTCACATAATTATCAAGATTGTGAAGAGTGTCGTGAAGACGATCAAGGGTGTCCACTTGTCCAAAGAACACTTCAACACCTGTTGGACCACTGATGGCTTCCAATTTACCTAGATGAAGCTACACAACAGTTCAACATGACTGACAGGAATCCTGGCAGACATCAAAGTCAGGATGTCCGCTCGATGGAAACAGATCTGGTAAAAATGCACTGTATACAAAGTGGGCGTGGTCGGGTGCCACCCCATAATTATGAGCGCTGTAGATTTTGCTCGGAGAAAAACCAAGGATGCTATCTCGTACGAGCGGATCTTCAAAATTAGTTGGACCAGAACCTTCCCATAACCATCGGTCCTCACACTTTCTAAGTCATGGACATCCGGGCAGCCTACAACTGTTTATTAGGAAGACCTTGGATACACAAAGCTGGGGCAGTCACTTCGACACTTCACCAAAAGCTGAAGTTTGTCAAAAATGACAAGCTAGTCACAGTCTGCGGAGAGCAAGCCTTAATTGTGAGCCACTTATCATCATTCTCCTACAAAGATGCAATGTCGATTTCCAAGCACTCTCGGTGAGCAATGTCGATTTCCTCATACAAAGATGCTCTCAAAGTGATCAAGAGTGATAACGTAAAGGGATGGGGACAACTTATAATTCCTACGGATAACAAGACGAAGAAAGGTCTTGGTTTCTCTTCAACCTGTACCCAGACTGCGAAGAAAGATGAAAGTTTTCATCCCATTCAAGACTTCTTCCACAGTGGAGGCTTTCTCCACCCAGTGTCTTAAGAAGTACACACCATCAATGAGAGTGACTCCTCCGATACAGACGAGGAATGGAAATCTTATCTCAACAAGGACGGTTATATGTCTCAGGAAGAAGCGCATATGCCATTCTATTTTCCAAAACAGAACCCGAAATATATACCAAGGTCAGACGTCCGGATGATCTACGGAGATTGTGATCCTGAGGGATGTCGTGCTCCACCTAACTCATTAGAAGATGATCTAATGAAGGATAACTTCGGTCAAGACTATTATGATCCCCTGGATGACTTGCCTATTTGGAAGCCATACCCAGGAAACTTGGGGCAAAAGACTCAACCCAACGATACCTATCAGCTGAGTGATATTGAAAAGAATACCCACGTCTCCACTGAGTCATGGGACCATTACTCAGGACATTCCAAAGATATCCAGCACAATGAAGAATTTGCAAAGACTGCAGGACAAGAGTTCATCAACTATGCTTTCCCTGAGGTCAACGTCATCGAGGAAGATGACTTGACCACTCCCACAGAAGTATGGGACACCTTAGGACAACCAAGTGGCAAGTGCAACTTCTTAGTCAAGTACACCGCTCCTGAAAGCTCTCGTATCAGATACGAGGACATCCAGCCAACTGGATGGGGAGATCCTCTTGAGAATGAAAACACTAAGGAAGAAACAACAGAAGAGTTTGTTTATGACAACTCTGCATGGGAGGAAGACTCCAATGACCCCGCTCCGCCAGAGATCAGTGTCATTTCTGAGGACAAACTAAGGAAGAAGGTACCAGACTTTGTGATTCACCGAGGAGTTCGTCGCCAATGGGTTGCTGTCGATGTTCCGAAAGTCGTCCATAAGTCTAAGTAATTGCCATCTTTGTTTTAAACTTTTCACCTTGCCCAGGTGAAACATATGTTTTATAGGGCTCACTTTTCTGTAAATATCCCTCTTCGCTTCGCCCAAAGCAACAGAGTTTTGTTTTATATGGGCTGTATTTCAAGAATCAACAAAATCATGAATAAATAAATGTCATTCTGTCATTCCCGCATTTATTGCTGTTTTCACTTTTCATTTTTTCAGAAAACGGTAATCCTAAAACAACCCAAAAATAAAAACAAGCATTTTTCAAAAAATACACTGCACACACACTTACATTCTCTCTATCTCTTCTAAAAACAAATCATCACGTCATGCATATTGCTTGTTTTAAACCCCATTGAAACATGTGATCCAATGCCTTATCCCAACTTTGAATTCCCGGTATTTAAAGCCGAAGAAGAAGAGGACGAAGAAATTCCATAAGAGATCTCCCGATTACTCAGACAAGAGGAAAGGTTTATTGAACCACACAAAGAGCCGTTGGAAACAGTCAATTTGGGTTCAGAAGAAGATAGGAAAGAAGTCAAGATTGGGGCACTGCTCAGTCCAACTGTCAGAAAGGGCTTAATAAAACTTCTCAAAGAGTTTCCAGATGTACTCGCTTGGTCCTACCAGGAAATGCCAGGGTTGGATACCAGCATCGTGGAACATTATTTACCGCTGAAATCAGAATGTTTGCTGGTGAAGCAAAGGCTGAGAAGAACTCACCCGGATATGGCTATCAAAATCAAGGAGGAAGTGCAAAAACAGATCAACGCAGGTTTCCTTGCCACCTCAGAATATCCTCAATGGCTAGCTAACATAGTGCCAGTTCCAAAAAAGGACAGAAAAGCCAGGATGTGTGTAGACTACAGGGATCTGAACAAAGCAAGTCCAAAGGATGACTTCCCCCTACCACACATTGACATGCTGGTAGACAGTACAACAAAATTCAAAGTCTTCTCCTTCATGGATGGATTCTCGGGCTATAATCAAATCAAAATGGCGCTGGAAGATATGGAGAAAACTCTATTCATCAGCCCATGGGGCACCTTTTGTTACAAGGTAATTCTGTTCGGTTTAAAGAATGCTGGGGCAACCTGTCAAAGAGCCATGATGACTTTATTTCACGATATGATGCACAAATAAATCGAAGTGTATGTCGATGACATGATCGCCAAATCTAGAACAAAAGAAGAGCATGTGACACACCTGTCAAAGTTATTCGAGCGTCTGAGAAAGTACAAACTCCGCTCGAATCCTAACAAATGCACGTTTGGTGTTCGCTCAGGAAAACTCTTAGGGTTCATTGTTAGGCAAAAAGGAATCGAGGTTGATCCTGAAAAGGTCAAGGCCATTCAAGAAATGCCTTCACCAAAGACTGAAAAACAAGTCAGATGATTTTTGGGACGCCTGAATTACATCTCAAGTTTCATATCCCTCATGACAGCGACATGCGTGCCGATCTTCAAACTACTTAGAAAGAACCAAAGTTGTGTATGGACAGAAGATTGCCAAAAAGTTTTCAATAGTATTAAAGAATATTTGTTGAATCCACCGATTCTGTCTCCTCCAGTGGAGGGAAAACCACTGGTCATCTACCTAACAGTCTTGGAAGACTCCATGGGTTGTGTACTTGGACAACAAGATGAGACGAAAAGAAAAGAGTCTGCCATTTACTACCTAAGTAAGAAATTCACTGACTGTGAAACTCGGTACACTATGCTCGAGAAAACTTGTTGCGCTCTGGCTTGGGCAGCCAAGCGTCTTCGTCAATACATGATTTATCACACTACTTGGTTGATCTCAGAAATGGATCCAATCAAGTACGTCTTTGAAAAGCATGCCCTCACGGGAAGAGTTTCCAGTTGGCAGATGTTGTTATCAGAATACGACATTGAGCACCATGCTCAAAAAGCCGTCAAAGGGAGTATTTTAGCCGATCATTTGGCTCATCAACTGATTGACGATTAGGAATCAGTCGGATTTGAATTCCTAGACGAAGATGTCATGTACTTGAAAATGAAAGATTATGATGAACCGCTACCAAGTGAAGGGCCAGAACCGGGACCCCAATGGGGACTAATATTTGACGGAGCCATCAATGCTTACGGAAATGGAATTGGGGCAATCATCGTAACACCTCAGGGTACCCATATTCCTTTCACCGCCAGATTAACATTCAAATGCACAAACAACGAGGCCGAATATGAAGCTTGTATCATGGGTCTCGAAGAAGCTATTGACTTAAGGATTAAAAACTTGGACGTGTATGGAGACTCAGCCCTGGTTATCAATTAGATCAAAGGAGAGTGAAACACATACCAATCAGGACTGATTTCTTACAAAGATTACGCGAGAAGGTTGTTACCATTATTTAACAGAGTCGAGTTTCATCACATCCCTCGTGAAGAAAATCACATGGCTGATGCACTAGACACTCTCTCTTCCATGATTAGTGTAGGTCAATGGAACGACGAACCTAATATTGCCATAATGCGCCTTGAAAGGCCCGCCTACATCTTTATAATTGAACCAGCCATAAACGACAAACCTTGGTATCATGATATCAAGTGCTTCCTTCAAAGACAAGAGTACCCACCTGGGGCATCCGGAAAAGACAAGAAGACTCTCAGAAGACTGGCTGGCAACTTCTTCCTGAACGGTGATACACTCTATAAAAGAAACTTTAACATTGTTTTGCTCAGATGCATAGATAGACAAGAAGCAAACATGTTGATGAAAGAGATTCACGAAGGATCCTTTGGCACTCATGCCAACGGACACACAATGGCGAGAAAAATTCTAAGAGCAGGGTACTATTGGCTGACAATGGAGTCCGATTGCTACAAGTACATGAGAAGGTGTCGCAAGTGTCAGATATACGCTGACAAAATCTATATACCGCCAATGCATCTCAAAGTTCTCTCTTCCCCATGGCCTTTTTCTATATGGGGAATCGACATGATTGGCATGATCGAACCCAAGGCTTCGAACGGACATCGGTTCATCCTGGTGGCCGTTGACTACTTCACCAAGTGGGTCGAAGCAGCGTCATACGCCAATGTAACCTAACAAGTGGTGGTCTGATTTATTAAGAACAATCTCATCTACCGTTATGGTGTTCCAAGCCAAATCATTACTGATAATGGATCTAACTTGAACAACAAGATGATGAAAGAATTGTGCGCTGAGTTCAAGATCGAACACCATAACTCATCTCCCTACCGACCTAAGATGAATGGAGCGGTAGAAGCGACTAACAAAAATATCAAGAAAATCGTTCAAAAGATGGTTGTAACCTACAAAGACTGGCACGAGATGCTACCCTTTGCTCTTCACGATTATCGCACATCCGGCCGAACTTCAACAGGGGCAACCCCTTTCTCTCTAGTATATGGCATGAAGGCATTTCTCCTCATAGAAGTAGAGATCCCATCAATCAGGATATTGATGGAGGCTAAGCTAACAGAAGCTGAATGGTGCCAAAGCAGGTATGATGAACTGAACCTTATCGAAGAAAAGAGAATGACAGCTCTATGTCACGGTCAGTTGTATTAGCAAAGAATGAAGAGAGCGTTCAACAAAAAGGTCTGACCCCATATCTTCAGGAAAGGAGGCCTCGTGCTCAAGAAGATACAATCATTTCTCACTGATTCCCGGGGCAAGTGGACTCCGAATTATGAAGGCCCCTATGTGGTCAAGAAAGCCTTCTCAGGCGGCGCCTTGAGACTCGCAACCATGGATGGAGAAGAGTTTGCCTACCCCACAAATGTTGATGTAGTCAAGAAATACTTTGCCTAAATAATATAAAAAAACGTCTCGGTGGATTGAAAACCCGAAAGGGCGGTCCAGGCAAAAATTAGAGACATAAGCAAAAATCATCCCGATGGATTGAAAAACCTCAAAAGACAATCCAGGCAAAAGTTAGGGATTCATGGCAAGTAACTACGGCGACCGACAAGGTTAAATCTCCAGCAGTAATGCCATCCATCGAGAGAACTTCAGTCAAGGTCACATTCGACGGAAGCCCAAAATGTCCAGAATTCAAAGTTAGTAGAAGGATAGCGGTCGTTATGTTTCGATGTAGCCCTTTTTCCCATAAATTACCGTTTTCTAAAATTTGTAAATGCTCTATGGTATCATGCGCTTAGCTGATTAGCATCCTATCAATAAAATTTGAGCCCCAGTGCTTTTTGTTTGCAATTCTCATTTGTTTTTGCTTTATAGAATGACATTTTAACATGATCGACGATTCTTGAAATAAAACAAAAATGAATTTACTTAAAAAAAATTTCTGCTTTTAAAAAGATGAAAATTCGTTTTGACTTTGAACAGCAAAAAGAACATCGATAGCTTCTCCGAAAGTGATTAAACCTCAAAATGCAGAATCAAAGTACTCCTTCTAGACCAGTACACCTGAATGAAGGTGTAGCGTGCGATTTTTGTCGGTGAAGCGACCACCTTATCGCCATGGGTTTCTCCTCACCGCAATGGTAGGAGTTGGGTGCTACTTTCTGATTTCTTATTTATCCCGTGAAGATGGAAGGGAAAGGGAAGTTATCTAAAACTAACCTTGCACACAAAAGTTTTACTGAACAAATGCTTAAAGAGATTCGGGGTCAAGTTATACAATGGGGAGTTGTCAATTACCCATCCTATAGGTGGTTATCCACAGGTTGTTAGCAATTTTCTTACTGTTTTCTACTTACTGGTGTTTATCTATTGCGGGTTGGGAAAGTTTCATCTTTGTGGGGATGTCTGTGAGAGAGAGTATTTTTGTTGTTTTCGGGTTTGTTCCGATGTTTTTGGTAAGGTACTGGACCTAAAGTTTTTGATAGGTGTGAAGGTACTGGACCTAAAGTTTTGGATTAGTGTGCTCGCTAAGATTTCACAATATTATGTCTACGCATTCCCGTTAAAGATAAACAGGGAAATCAGAACAATCGTAGTTCCTCCTATTCTATGGGAGGAAAAGATGTTGTTTTGATGTCTTGTTCAAAGCCCAAGATTGAAGCTAAAAGATTAAGTATTTGTGTCTTGTTCAAAGCCCAAGATTGAAGCTAAAAGGTTTGATGGAGAGAGCATTTGTCATATCTAAAGGGAGATATCTCATCTATTTATCACAATTGTTGGGTAACTGATTATAAAGGAGAATTACTTTAACTGGGATATGTGAATCCAGCAATGCCATAATTTCCTTTATGAGGGATGTTATCCTGAAGGAGAAAACTTTAACTCAGTGTTGAGCAATGCCATTTTTCCTTAGGAAATCTTTCATGCTAAGAGAGGGACAGTGGCGTAGATGTAAATAATCCAGAGGCTTGCCACTTACAGCAATTACATGAAAGAGGGAGTTTACCCAGATAAGAGATGGACTACAGCTTGGATATTTGAATCAACAAGTGTGCCACTTACAGCAGTTATCTGGGATTTAGGTTTTGTTTTGATTTTTCTGTTTGGTGTGATGTACAGAGAAATGTCTTCCTACAGAGAGTTTTTGATTTCCTCTGAGGGGATGTTGAATTTTGTGTGCCTTGATCAAAGCCCAAGGTTGAAGCTAAAAGGTTGATTGACTCCACTGGGGGAAGTCCTTATATAAAGCCTAAGAGGAGGCTAGAAAAGACTGACTCAACAAGAGAGTGTTTATCTGTCTTGTACAAAGCCCAAGATTGAGGCTAAAAGAGAGTTGACTCTTTTTTGGGGGATATCATTATACAAAGCCTAAGAGGAGGCTAGAAGTTGACTTTTCCAGGGAAATATTTTGTCTGTCTTGTACAAAGCCCAAGATTGAGGCTAAAAGGATTTACTGACTCTACTGGTGAGAGGTTTTATATGTCTTGTACAAAGCCCAAGATTGAGGCTGAAAAAGTTGACTGACTCAACTGTAGAGTAGGATTTGTCTTGTACAAAGCCCAAGATTGAGGCTGAAAAGAGGGTTTGACTCTATTTAAGGGAGATTTATATGGTGTCTTGTACAAAGCCCAAGATTGAGGCTGAAAGAATGATTGACTCAATAAGAGAGTGCTTATGTGGGTGTCTTGTACAAAGCCCAAGATTGAGGCTGAAAAGGTTGACTCAACAAGAGAGTGATTTAAAGTAATTGATCCACAAGAGAGTGTTTTTATGATGTCTTTTACAAAGCCAGAGATTAAGGCTGACTTTTGCTGAGGAAAAGAAAGATCATTATACAAAGCCTAAGAGGAGGCTAGGAGTGATTAACTCAAAAAGAGAGTGTTTTTATCTGTCTTATTCAAAGCCCAAGATTGAGGCTGAAAGAGTTGGGGAAAAATCATTATACAAAGCATAAGAGGAGGCTGGCTTATGTTGAGGATTATTGAGATCCAAAGGCAAGTCCAAGTCGGGGAATCAACTCTTGCCGAGGGTTTACAGAAGAGTTGAGGTATCAGATACCTTGAGGTTCTGATAGGCTAGTATGGTATTGATGATAAGATGACCCTAGCTGGGGGAACTTAGGATAAATATTGAGTTTTAGATCTTGTGAGGGTTTTAAACTCTACTGGAGATTGATCGAATGATCAGGGTTTCTCCTGTATTTATAGGGAACTTGAGAATGTCTTTGAGATCCAAGAGGAGATTAGACTGTCCAAGTCTACTGACATGGAAGAGTTTGTCTTTACATGATGCCCAAGAGGAGGCTGGTGCTTTAAGGGATGAGTGTCAACCCTAAAATTGGTCTGAGGTTTTGACTCTTCGGAAAGACTGCTCTAACAAAGGATGACTAAGTTCTGTCCTATACCTTTAAGAGGTCTTCAGGGTCCTTGTATTAAGCCCAAGAGAAGGCATGAGAACTTTTAAGAAGCCGAAGGGTCGTTGTACAAAGCCCAAGAGGAGGCGGGGATGCTTTTAGTAAGCCTGTGGGTCCAAACTTAAGAAAAGTTCAAGAAAAGTTTCACCGGGAATAATCTTTTCTTTAGTGAACAATTCTAGGGTTTGAAGAAATTCATGAGAGTTTTCATCGAGAATTAATACTCTCTACGGGAAATGAATTTCTTTGACAATTTTCTAATAGTGACAGTTTGTGAAAAGTTTCACCGGGAATAATGCCTTTCTCTTTGTTCCATATTGTATAAGCCCAAGAGAAGGCAAGACTGTATCTAGAATTCCTATGGGGAACTAGTTTTGACTGTGTTGAAAGAGTGACCACTGGATTTATCTAGTTCTAGACCTAATTGTCGGGGAAAACTCTAAGCAGATATATACAAGCATATATATATATATATATATATATATATACATATATATATATACAGATGAAATATATACTGTATGTAAAAGAGGATAGAAGGACTTACAGGTGAGCAAGCTTCCAGCACAAATATATATATATATATATATATATATATATATATGCAAGTATGTAAAAGAAAGCTGTTTAAAACTTACAGGTGATCAAGCTTCCATTGTAACAGCTGTATGGTTAGTTGTTCAAGAAATTAAAGAAAGTTTTGATAACAACTATGAATTTGAACCTAAATCAAAAGGGAAAGTTGTTTAGAAAAGAAGATTAGGGCTTATACTCAAGGAGAGGCCCAGAAATAATAGTGATCGCACCGCTATTTTGAAAATTGTACTGGGGCTTATACAATGACTGAGGCCCACAATTATTTATGTACAAAGGGGTTTGGGCCTTACACTCTATTAGAGGCCCAAAAGTTGTTTAAAAGAAAAGAGGTGAGACTTACAACACAAGGGGAGGCCCAATTGACTTTTGTTTGAAAACGGCGATCGCACCGAGGTTTTTGAAAACACAGTGGGGCTTATACAATGACTGAGGCCCAAAAAAGATTTTATTTACAAGAGATGGGTCTTACACTCTATTAGAGGCCCAAAGTTTATTTTTGTACAAGAGATGGGGCTTATAACTCAAGGATAGGCCTAGATGAAAAATAACGATCGCACCGTTATTTTGAAAACCGTATCGGGACTTATACAATGACTGAGGCCCAAAAAAGATTTTATTTACAAGGGATGGGTCTTACACTCTATTAGAGGCCCAAAGTTTATTTTTGAAAAAGATTTGTGAGGGTGAAAATAATCAAAACCCTAATTTGATTTTAAAATGTATTTTAATTGAATAAAAATTCAATTAAAATGATCAAATTATCAAACATGTGTGAAAAACAAGTTGTGATCTTGAATTAATGTTTTAAAAACATGTTTCATTCATAGAATGATTTGAAAACCATTTGAATTTGCAAAATCAAGAGAAAGAAATATTTTTAAATGTTAAAAAAAAACAAATAAAACATAATTCTTTACAAAAATACTAAATATATGAAATAAATAATATTTTTGTGAAATTTTTATGGAATAAAATATTTTAACATTTTTTGGAATTTTCAAAAGAAGAACCAATAAAAAATAATTAAAATTGAGAGAGAAATTAATTTTGGAATTAATTAACAAAAACCATAAAAAATGTGAAAAATAGCAAAATATGGCAAAATGGCAAAATGGTCTTGGTGGGTGTTGAACCCACGACCTTGCAACCAAGCACACATGTGCGCTACCACTGGGGTGGTGATACATCCGTGTATCAAAACCACCCCATAAGTTTCTAGGCCAAGGCGCCATGCCTGGCCCTTGCCCAAGGCAAAACCTAGTTTTGGGAATTTGCGTGAAGCCTCTAACTTTCTCATTTCTCCATGGATTGGGACAAAATTTAGGTGTATCATGCCTAGAATTTCATGAGGAATCCAATGGTGCCCTTAGAATTTTCAGAAAACGTCTCCATTTCAAAATCTGATAGTGATTTCAAAATAGGCCTAGATTTGCATGTTCTACGCTATCTCATGGTACAAGCAATAATAGTATGATAAATTGGTTTAAACACAACACATATGATATATATGAGAGGTCCATGATCAATGGACCTCAAAACAATGCATTATTTAGAGAGTTCAAGTTGTGATGCACTTACCTCTTGAAGCTCCTTGTGCTATCTGCCAAGTTCCTTGTGCCAGAAGTAATTCAATGCTTTGAACACTCTTGATTGATCCCTTAGAAGCTTTTAGGATGATCAAAACCAGCTGGAATCCTCAAGAACAAGAATAGGCCCTTTCTTGCAAAAGTGGCAAAAGTGACCAATATAGTAACTCTCTCAAATGGTGTTCTAGATGAGGGAAACCAATTGGGGCAGTTTGAGGATGATATTTAGAGTGTGTTTGAGGCCTGGTTGGGTTTTGGAAGTGACTGAATCAAGACATGGCTTGAGAAATGCAGAAAAGTCAATTTTTGAGGTTTTGGAAGTTGACTTTCTGATTTTGGTGTTTCAGATCAAGGGTGAGTGTTTGAACAGCTTAGATATGACATATTGGATGTGTTTGGATCATGAGCTGTGGTGGAATTGCTCTCTAACTCAAAAACTCAGAGATGACTTGCAAAAGAAGGCATTTTGGCCTAAAGAGAGAGATTTTGAGGAAAGCATCAGTTGTAGTGCTTTGGTGTACTTGAATTGAGCACAAATGAGCTCTATTTATAGTAGAGCAAGTTTGTTTTGCAAGTAATAGTTAATGGCAGCTTGTATAGGCCTTTGGCCAATGTTGATCCAAGGGAATCTTTAGTCTCCTATAGCCATTGACTTGAGGTTAGGGCACAGGCCTATGGTCCTTTGATTCAGATTTAAATCTTGACTCATTCAGTTAGGAATGTCTCAGTCCATGCCACCTTGATGCATCCATTGAATGCTTGGAAACAAAATTCAAGTCTTTTGCACTTTTTAGCCTTTTTAGGTTTGTTATGGCTATATGTAGATTATTGGACTTGGGAGGATTGGGGATCAAATCATTCCCCGTGGATTTTTTCCTCTGATGTGTGCAAATGGATGACAAGGCTTGGAGTTATCCAATTTTTCCAAATCGAGCAAAATGTCAAATTCTGCCTTGTACAAGACAGTTGGAAATGGTGATTTTGAAGGGATCATATCTCCCTGCTCAGGTTGAGTTATGGGTGGCTCTTGTGCTTTTTAGAAAGCCCTCATATGATACAAAACATGTGTGATCATGGTTTGTCCTGAAACTATTTGGATCCAACTGAAAAAACCCCATGAACTTTGATGTCCAAGGCTGGTAACTTAGGCAGATTTTCACTAAGTGTTGAAAAAGTGTCATTTTCTTCATTTTTGTCATTTTGATCACTCCATAACTTAAAATACATAAAGAATTGGAGTTTGAGGTAGTTGAAGCTTTTGTAGAGTGTAGAAAGATATACAAATCAGGCTTTGGATCACTCAAAATGGTTGCTTGGATCAGAAGTTATGGTCCTTGGAAGTTGGTACCAAAATCATTCAAACTTAATAAGTTAGAAAATTTTTCAATTTTTCAAGGTTACCCCTTTAACAAGTTATCTTGGTTTCTTGATCCATTCTTGTTCAAATGTAATTATAAGTCACACTTTTTGAAAATATGAATCATAAGGATCATTTTTGCCAAAAAGTCATGTTTTGACTTTTGGCTCCGGAGCGGTTTGGCGCGTAAAAACCTTAATTCCTGACTTTTGGGGAATGCATCCTCTGAGGGTAATTTAACTTTTCAATGGATTCCTAGGTTATTTAAAGCATATTGAGTCATATGTTGAAGTCTTGGCTTATTCTCTTGTGAAAATCTCACTCTGGAGGTCCCAGTCGTCCAAAACCCTAATTTGGCGACACCAGCTATTTCGAGGCTCAAACCACTTGGAATGCCACAACTTTGGGCTTGATTCTTGATATGAGAGTCCTCTTGATCCCTTATGGGTGTTTGAGAGGCTAGAAAAGTTGAAGATCATGTCATTTCTTGGTTGATCCTTTGTCTAAGTGCTCTGAGAGGGCTTAAAACCCTAATTCTTGATTGTGGTGAATGCTCAACCATCTTTGAGGAGATTGATGAGATATGATGGTACATCCATATTGTGGTAATGATCTTCACAATGATGGGAAATCTTGGGGTCAAAATTTGGGGTATGACAGATGCCTTTATTTAATCTTCTTGGACCCGAAGGTGTGAATGGCGAAGATATTCGGACATTCCGGGTGCAAGAGGATTAAATATCGGAAAACCCGAAATTTTGACTGTGGTTATGAATGGCAGTTTGCTCATCCATCCTCTTTTACTAAGCTATGTTATTTAGAAAAGGGTAAAACTTCCCCTTGATCCTGGTCTTCAGCCACGAAACTGGTCTTAGTTTCTTTTGAAATAAACCTCCCCTCGATCCTGGTCTTCAGCCACGGAACTGGTCTCAGTTTCTGAAATAAACTTCCCCTCGATCCTGGTCTTCAGCCAAGGAACTGGTCTCAGTTTCTCAAATAAACTTCCCCTCGATCCTGGTCTTCAGCCAAGGAACTGGTCTCAGTTTCTTCTTGTCAAGTTCCTTCCCTGACAAGGGATGCTATTTGTAGCGGATTTCATCAAACTTCTCGCCGAGTTCTACTGAGGAGACGCCATTTGATAGAAAAAGTTTGGGGTCAGACTTGCTGGGGCTACTCATTTGCCTGAGCTGTAGAGGTGTGCAAATTTCTCTGTTGGAGATGCCATTTGTTGACTCTACTGGGGAAAAACGAGTCTCTTGAAAGACTGCTTTTTGTTTGGGGGTATTACACCATACTTTTCTTCGAGATCTTTTAGGAGAAATGCCATGTGATGTGATCCAATTTTTGAGGTGCTGATGACTTCATTAACATCGACTTTTTTGGGAGAAAAACCGATGTGTTGCTGAAAGTGTTTGGATAAGAAGCTTTCTCTGGGGATTTTCCTTAATCCGGGAAAGCGAAAATATCATCTTCAATGGTGAAGAGTGATGTTTCAAAAAGTGTCTGTCGACTATTTTCTTGCCTTTCAGAGGTTCAAGTTATCAAAGTGGTCGAGGACCGTCTCCAATCCAGAAATAAATCGGGGGAGAGAGATTGTTCAGACAAAACATTTCCTGACGAGGAAAGAATTGACAACTTGATTGATTAAGAGGACTTTACCACTTGGGGGTAAGACTGACAAGAGTGATATTAATTCACTATGATTATGAATGTGAATCAAATAATGCATGATGTATGTATGTTTATGCTGACAAAACTGACGCGACATACTATGACAACCCCAATCTATACCCGGAGTAATTAAAACGATAACAAATAATAAGAGTATAATTAAAACATTCATGGCATAGACTGGAGCGTCACATCAAAGTAATGAAATATAACAACCTGCTCAAAAAGATATGCAACAATCAGGTAGAAACATAAACAGAGGGACTCAGTTCCTAACACCCACAATTCAGATACAGAATAAAAGCGGAAAATCTGCAACTGAAATCTCATATATAAACATAGAAGTTGTCTGTCATATACAGAGTCATACATGTACAATCCAAAAAGATATATATAAATACACATAATCACATAACGATCTCCCCGACTACCCAGTGCCACATATCAGAGCCGACCGACAAAAGAATGAAAACATAAGCTTCACAAAAAGACCTCCAGCATCTAATCTGCAATGCCTCATAGAGCATTAAAAACAACAAAAGGGTGAGAAACACAATTATAATATAATTGCATACAATTGTGTAACAACACGAAATACTCATGCAAAACATTCTCACCACAACGTATACCATAATTTAATTACAAAACAACACAATTCATAATTCATGCATCCATCACAAAGGCATATCAATCATGCTCAATACATTTATCACCAATATATATATATATTAACTCATCAATCTCATTCACAATTTCCCACACATAATCAATCCATTCACAAATTCCCACATATAATCAATCCATTCACCAATTCCCACATATAATCAATCCATTCACAAATTCCCACATATAATCAATCCATTCACAAATTCCCACATATAATCAATCCATTCATGATTTATGCAAATGCACAGAGACCGACACAACGACTCTATGCAATGCAATCGGTACCATTCCATCCATCATTCTCATCATTAATTCACTCAGGAATTATTGGAATCATTGCTTGTTACTTAGTGTAACTCCCCGTCGAGCAAACGATGTTCCCCGTCGCTTTAGGTCCTCTTTGTATAAGGCACACGACGTTTATGGATCGGTTTAGGTATGTGAGAGCAAGAATTGTCTCTACAAGTCAATCTATGTTTTGATGATAACAATGAGTATTTATGAAAGAACCATTTTATGGTCTAACGTGTGTTGTGTGAAGATCATAAGAACTAAAGACATCAGAACCAACATACACCAGCAAGATGTACTATGATTGAATATATATATATATATATATATATATATATATATATATATATATATATATATATATATATATATATATATATATATATGCGAAGTTACTATGTGTGACTAAAGTCGCGAGAAGCAAGAACGCTTGTTTATCTAGTCATGATTAGTCAGATCCAAGGATGCCAAGATTGCTGTTGCAATGCTCTTGTGGATGCTCTCTGAAAGTGATTAAGATTTTGAAGATAGAGAAGCTTCTGAAGAAGTACACTCAGAAAGAACTGAAGTTCTGAAGACTCCTATGACTTGAAGTTCTGATGGCTGAAGGCGCTGAAGACCAAGTGTAGAAAGAGTCTGAAGACTGACGAGTTCTGAAGATCAAGGTTTCAAACAAGAAGTTCTAAAGACTCTGAAGACAGACTCTGAAGATTCGGAAGACTTAAAGCAGAAAAAGGATAACGTTCTTAAAGACCAAGTGCTGAAGTTCTGAAGACTGATTCCTAATGGACTTCTTAAATCTACGGAAGACTTGAAGCATCAGATATTCTGCTATAAAGACTCCACTCATGCTTCATCAAATTAGCATCAGAAGCCACTGAAGTTTCGAAGTCTAAATATTACCGTTGCGAGTTAAATGTACACACTGCCCAAGAAAAGATGTCTGGTCACTTCCTCCTCTGCAAAAAGAAGATGTGTCAGTACAACTCATTATATCACAACGTCTCCTTTCCAAACAGCCAACAGTATTCTCTAACGGCTATATTTCTACTGCTATTTAATGGAAAAAGTTTTTGCTTCTGATGTGTCGATCACTTGTAGAATTATGAACTGAATGTTCATCTACACAATTGACCAAGTCATTGTGTGAAGATAGCAACAACGATGAGTTCTCGTTGTAACACTTAGAATATTCAAAGCTGTCATTATTTCACTCATGGCAATTGTTGTTGAATCTCCAAAGAACAAATCAACACAACAATAACAATCAAACAGAAGTTATTGATGAAGAAGACAACATTGAAGATCAGTCAAGTCATCAACCTACCTTCTCGTCAAAGCTACATTGAAGATCTGAAGCAAGGAGTTGCTGCTCAAAGCTTGCTCAACCAGAAGACGAAGAAGAAGAAGATCTACAAGATGTCTACAATCATAATATCAAATACATCTTTGTAGTTTCTTAGGAAAGCAAAGAGCTGATTGCTCAAAACTTGCTTGAACACATGTGTGTGTTCTTTGTACTTAAACTTAGGAGAAACTTGCTTATTAAGAAGCACAATTTGTAATCTCTAGTCTGCTAATTCAACTAAATGAATTGAGACTCCTCAAGTGAATGTTATATCCTGATGGGATCCCTGAACGGTTCAGCTGTGAGTTGAGGCCCTTGAGTAGATCACGTGGTGATCAAATACTTGAGTTGACAATGGCTGAGGGTCATTATGGAAAATCCTGAAATATGGTCAGTAGTGTTATATTCATTGTGATGAATCCCTGAATGGCTAGCTGTGAAATCCCAGTAGTGGGTCTACTCGGTCAATGAACGTTATATCCTATTGGATCCTTAAATGGTTCATTGGGTTGTTAGTCACAGTGCGGCTGTGTAAGTGGTTAGTCACCAGTTGTTTCCCGTGCAAGTGTAATCATGATTTGGTTATAGTGGATTAAGTCCTTGTGTTCAAGGCGAAATCACCTGAGGAGGGTGGACTGGATTAGCCCGCGTGGTGAACCAAGATATATCGTGTGTCCTTTACTATCTTGCTTAGTATCTCTATTTATGTTTCTGCATTGAATATCTGAACCTCATATTAAGCAAAGTCAGAACCTTGCAGCCTATCTCTGATAAGCTTCCGCACTGCAAGTTCTGAGTATCATATCTTATGATCAGAACCTATACGGTTCTTATACTCTATAGTTAATAGATTGGAATCTCTCAACGAACATTGAAGGTTCTTGAGCGTCAAATTAACAAGATGCGAAAAGTTACAAAAAGAGTAAATACACAATTCAAACCCCCATTTCTTGTGTCTTTCTCGCACCTTTAATTGGTATCAGAGCTCCGGTTCTGTTATTGATTTACATCAAACACTTAACAGTGTCAGAAAAAGATCCAGATATGGTGTCTAGAAATACTCTTGATGAGATTGAAATCCACTTACAATTTCTGTAACAGTTCAGCAGTTAACTGTGTACAAAATTGTAATCAATCTGATTACTTCGTGAGCAATTCACTGATTCTAGATGAAGCCTCACTAAAGATTGAAGAATCAGTTGATAAGATAAATTCATCAGATGAAAAGCAGTATCTGTTGAATGCTCATTCTGGAAAATACGTGTGGATAAAACCACATATATGATTAAAAGATGAATCATCAGAAAGCAAGAAATCTTGTTTGCTGAAGATTAATTCTTTATGAGTTTTTGAGATGTTTTCAAGAAACGGATTAGGTCCACCCTTGACTTTCTCGTTTAAAAAACTCATTTTGGATCTCTTCATGTAAAGAAGGAAGATTACTGTTCTAAGACTTTGAATTTCATAAATAAATCTGTTAAACTCAGAATCTGAAAAATTAAAATTATTAGAAATGATTCAAGGTCAGAATCTGGAATGATCAAAAGATTCAATGGAGGACTGAATCCCAAAGATTCAATAATTACTTGATTCCGAACGAACTCTTAAGATCTTAACTGGTTCAGTGATCAAGCTCCAACAACCTGAAATCATCCTAGTAAAGATCAAATGTTGATAATCTGATTTTCAACAGATCAAGTGTTCTCAGAACCACTTGTGCTATGAAATTAGATGCTATCATTTCAGGTATCTAGGTTCTCCAACTAAGATGACGTTAATGATGTTCGTTTGAAGAAATTAGTCAACTCATAGATATGTGTGAACAACCCCAAATAAGTTGATCATCATTGTAAGAACAAGAGGTTCACGCAAATCATGTCTAGTGATGTACACATGGGGCATGATGATGTTTTGGTTCTGAACAAGTTCTGAAACAACCTTGAGGAACAAGTCAGATGCTGATATGATAATTCCTCCTCGTATAACCTCTCAAAGGTTCTCACTGAACTGATGAAATCAATCATCTTACAAAGAAAAGAAACTCTCACAAACGCAAACTGAATTCGGGCTATGAAAGGAGAACTCAACCAATTCTCAAAGTTTGTTGTTTAAGATTCAAATCCATATCTTAGGAACTGTATCGGAACTAAACAGGTTCTATGGATCAAGGAAATGAGAAGTGAGAAACAATCAAAAACAGATGTAATCTGTTGTTTATGAATGGGGTCATCAAATGAAATCTACTGTTCACTCAGTAATGCTCCCACGCATATGAGTGTCGCCTTATCAAAAAGGATTGCATGTAATTGGCTAAGTTCAAATAAAATGGTCACTCTGATCATGCTAAGTCCCAATCTTGGTTATTGTAACCTAGAGAACTAAAGGACAAGGTTGAACAGGAAAAGAGAGAAAAAGCTATAATCCAACTAGGATCACTTTCCAAGAAAATATTCTCTTCAGAAGTCAGAAGACAAGCTTATCTTGAAGAACCCAAGAAACATCTACAGCTTACTCGGAAATAGGCAGAATCAGAAAGATGCTCAAAGCTTCAGGAGTCTTAAAGGAATGATTTCACGAAAAGTCTTAGCTAAAAGATTTTCTTCAAAGAGGTTAAGCATCCCTAAGGTGTATCTTGAAGAATCTCAGAACCTTCAACTCTCTCTCAGAAGCAAGCCAAGTCTGAAAGAAGTTGATCAAAAGCTCAGAAGAATGCACTCATGTAAAAATACGAAGATTTCAAAAATCATCAGAATGAAGACCAAAGTCAAGACAAAAAGCACTCAGTTAAGTCTAAAAAATATAAGGTACACTTTTCTTTTCACTAATAATCTGTTAAACTCATGAGATGCCTTAATTAGAATTCTTTTAAATTTATCATAGCATGTTTTACTAGGTAATTATTTAGGAATCCTTACATGTTTCTTTAGGGAAATATTCAACCAATAGAAAATCTGTTAAGCATAGATGAAAGAAAGTGTTAAATACAAGAAAACCCTTTAACAAAAACTACACGCAAAAGAATACAATAATAATTGTGAATCTATTGAAACCACAACCTATCTCTGACAACTTAGGATCTTACTAAAATCTTTTGAACTGTCCTATATCTTCCCTAGACTAGGCATAATTCAATCTACACACTTACTCTATAAAGTCACGTCTTCCTTTCATACTCTTATACTCAAAATCCTAAAACTCTAAGCCTCTTTGTCCATCCACTATCATGCCTCCACTTACCTTTCTTGATAATCAAAACTCAAATCTATTCTTATTTTCTTAAAACAAACTCTTAAGAAAACCTTTTTGTCCTCCCGTGTATCTGTTTGCACATGTCCTCTGATTAGTAAAAATTTAAGATCAGTCACAGATAAAAGACTCTACCCATCACATTACTCAGTGTCTAGTCAAATCCTACAACCCGTAGATAAACTCCTGCTAGCACTCCTACCAGAACCTAACTCTCTCTCATAGAGTCCCCCCAGTTAAACTCAACCTATCTTGAATTTTTTAGTGGTAGAATTAAATGACTCTCATTAATTCATCTCATCTAGGAAATTGCATACAAATGGCTTCTCCCTTATTTCTTAGTAGAAATTTCTCAGCCTTTCAAATCTCGTGAAATACAAAGCCACTCTACTGTTAAATTATTAGGGAGTATCTCAGTCCCTCTAAATGAATGAAATATGGGAAATAACAACGGTTAGACTCAGTACCATTTGAACGCCAAATACATTGAAAATACAAACCTATCGTTTAAAATCACATGCACTCATTAAAGCTCACTTGTAACTGGTCTATTTAAAGCACGAGATACCTCTCTCTATCTCATTCTCCTGTTAGCATTTCCTCTCACTCACACCCTGTGTATCAGTTCTAAAAATGTCTAACTCACAAACCTTAGCTAGCAGAGTAAATCACTATGAGTTGATTGTCCTTAAAGAATCCTCATTTAATCACAACTCTCTCAAAGATCTTGGATTATTAAGAACCTCCTCTGAACTCCTGTGTCAAAATTGGAATGGGTATCTTAACATGCTTCCTGGTATCATCTACCTAGATTATATCAAAGAATTCTGGGTAAATGTAGATGTGTTCTCTAATGCACACAACCAGTGTATCATTAAGTCAACCGTCTTCAGAATCCATGTTGTAATCAATCCTTCTATCATTGCTCAGGCGATAAAGTGCAATGAAAGTGGTGACACCCTTGAAGACTACAAGGAAAGGACCATCTTCAACGATATCATCTGTAATATTCACAATGGAAACGGTGCTTCCAATTGTGTCTCCACACTCAAACCCTCACCAAAAGTATGGCACAGAATAATGGGGAAGAATCTTCTACCTAGGGATATCGGAGGAAAATTGCTTACTTATTCAAATAGGCTATTCATCTTCCTCCTCGCCTACAGAAGAAGAATTAACCTTCCATCAATTATGTTTAATCACTTGAAAGAACAAATTCTTCTATCTAAAGACAATCCCTCTCTTAGTATTCCTTATGGAAGGGTCATATCTCGTATCCTAGAGACTCTGGATGTGATTGCTAAATTAGAACATGTTGGGACAACCGAAGAATGCTCTCCTATGGATTTTTCAAATCTATAAGTACTAGGATTTAAGTTTCTGTCTGTCACTTTAATTCTTGCACTATGTATTTCCAAATTATTAAATGAAAATCTTAAGTTCTTGAAAGTGTGAGAATCTTTCGCTATAAAAGTCATGCTAAAGAATTGCTAACATAATCAAGCATGCCTGCTCTTAAAATCATATAAACCTATCCGGACAACACATTCTTAAGGATTCAAACCCTTGTCAATGTCTCTAGTTCTTGTGCAAACTCTATGGAAGTAAGAAATGTCTGGAACGAGTTCCATGAATGGATCTCAGAAGAAATAGTAAAACACAAGAAGCTTGCAATGACTCAAACAGAAGAAACTTCTCTTCCCTCAAGCTCAGATAACTCTGGAAGTCCTTCCTATCTTCCCTAAGCTCCTTTCAGTCTAACCTATAGGAACCAGTTTCGTCTAGTCTAGCGTTGTATGTTTTTGATAAAATCCATCCGTAATACAATCTATAGTTTTATGTTTAATCTTTCTCTAATGCAATCTAGTTTTTATTTTGAACTTGTTTAGATTAAGCTCAACCTATGCTCTGAATTATAAAACCAAAATGAAATAATGAAATACTGAAATATTGTTCACAAATGAAATGATATAATCTCTACAGATGCTTTAATTCTTCAATTAAGTAATCAGTTGATTACATCTATTAACCTTCAATTAAATACATACTGAGTATAGATGTGTTTCCCTAAAATGAGTCTAAATGCTTCTAAATGTTTAAATGACTCTGTGACTCTATATCTGAATATAAATGACTCCATGCTTAAATTGCTCATATGCCCTGGCACTTTTTGATGTTGTCAAAAAGGGGGAGAAACATATTGATTGATTTTGATTGAAAGAAGGAAATCTGAAAGAATGCAGAACTCAAACAAAGTACTCTTATAAAATGCGTTACTACTAACGTTTGTTGTTTGATGTTATCCGAGGAACTCTAAACAAGTTCACTAGTCATTCTAAAGACAGGATAAGAAGAAGAACTACGATCATAGAATAAAAGCTGTCTAAGAAGAATCAGAATCGGGAAGAAAACTCTGAAAGCAGTCAAGGCAGAGTCTACATTTCAAGATGCTCACTCAGAAGATCTGTGCAAATCAGAAGTCAAGAACTGTCTGAAGATCTGGATTAAAGATCCAAGCAAGAAACCATTCTGATGTTTATCAGGAACCATTTGAAATAAAGACGATTTGGTATCAGACTAAATCATCAATTGGAAATCAGATTCAGTACACAAAGATTAGTATCAGACTCTCAATCAAAGAAAATTTGTGGATTACTGTCAAAGTACCTTCATTGGTATCCTATCAGCACACAAAGGAAATATTCTTCAAAGTAATATCAAAAGAACTCCTTCAGCATCAGAATCAACAAACTCTGGTATAAGAGTCAGCACATCATTTTTACATCCGACTAAAACAAGATGTACCAGATTCAGAATCAAGCATTGATTGATCACAAGTTTTAACCTTCATTTGGTATCTGATCAAAAAATCAAGCTTTGATAATTCAACTGAGTTGTGAGAATAAGAAGGTCTGAAATAAACATGTGTTCAAAGTCAAACTCTGAAAAGTCATGATCAACACTGGTGATTAAATTTAGAAACTCTGAATTTCAATTCTGAAAGATCCCAATATCTGACTTATGGAAATTAGGGGGAGACTACCCAGAAGATTAAAATGCAAAATCTAAAATCTTCTTATAGCCTGAAACTCAGGGGGAGTGTGTCAAAAGACAGTTTCTGATATATAGCGAAGCTATGTTTATCAGTCGAAGAACTGCTCTAATTCTGTGCTCAATTGAATCTACTGAAAAGTAGAAATACTTCAGACGATTTTGAAGATAACAAGCTCTGATATGACAACAAAGGAAATTGAGTTCTGAAGATCTGAAGATGGAAGTTCTGTTGAACTAGTCCAGATGCTAAAGACTCTTCGTTTTCCTAAAGACAAGATAGAGAAGTAACTCTTTTCTATTTCTGTTCTGGCAACTCAAGTTGTTACTCTGTATATCTTTGGATTATATAAAATCCTAGATGATCTCAGATAAAGCTTTGAGGATAACTCATTCAGGGGGAGTTGTTGTCCCATACTCTGAATTTGTTTGCTTTGGTGATTACCTTGTATAAAATGTTCAATCAAAATACTTGGTTTTGTCATCATCAAAAAGGGGGAGATTGTGAGAGCAAGAATCATCTCTACAAGTCAATCTATGTTTTGATGATAACAATGAACATTTATGAAAGAACCATTTTATGGTTTAACGTGTGTTGTGTGCAGATCATAAGAACTAAAGACATCAGAACCAACATACACCAGCAAGATGTACTATGATTGAATATATATATATATATATATATATATATATATGCGAAGTTACTATGTGTGACTAAAGTCGCGAGAAGCAAGAACGCTTGTTTATCTAGTCATGATCAGTCAGATCCAAGGATGCCAAGATTGCTGTTGCAATGCTCTTGTGGATGCTCTCTAAAAGTGATTAAGATTCTGAAGATAGCGAAGCTTCTGAAGAAGTACACTCAGAAAGAACCGAAGTTCTGAAGACTCCTATGACTTGAAGTTCTGATGGCTGAAGGCGCTGAAGACCAAGTGTAGAAAGAATCTGAAGACTGACGAGTTCTGAAGATCAAGGTTTCAAATAAGAAGTTCTGAAGACTCTGAAGACAGGCTCTGAAGATTCAGAAGACTTAAAGCAGAAAAAGGATAACGTTCTTAAAGACCAAGTGCTGAAGTTCTGAATAATGATTCCTAATGGACTTCTTCAATCAACAGAAGACTTGAAGCATCAGATATTCTGCTATAAAGACTCCACTCATGCTTCATCAAATTAGCATCAGAAGCCACTGAAGTTTCGAAGTCTAAATATTACCGTTGCGAGTTAAATGTACACACTGCCCAAGAAAAGATGTCTGGTCACTTCCTCCTCTACAAAAAGAAGATGTGTCAGTACAACTCATTATATCACAACGTCTCCTTTCCAAACAGCCAACAGTATTCTCTAACGGATATATTTCTACTGCTATTTAATGGAAAAAGTTTTTGCTTCTGATGTGTCGATCACTTGTAGAATTATGAACTGAATGTTCATCTACACAATTGACCAAGTCATTGTGTGAAGATAGCAACAACGTTGAGTTCTCATTGTAACACTTAGAATATTCAAAGCTGTCATTATTTCACTCATGGAAATTATTGTTGAATCTCCAAAGAACAAATCAACACAACAATAACAATCAAATAGAAGTTGTTGATGAAGAAGACAACATTAAAGATCAGTCAAGTCATCAACCTACCTTCTCGTTAAAGCTACATTAAAGATCTGAAGCAAGGAGTTGCTGCTTAAAGCTTGCTCAACCAGAAGACAAAGAAGAAGAAGATCTACAAGATGTCTACAATCATAATATCAAATACATCTTTGTAGTTTCTTAGGAAAGCAAGGAGCTGATTGCTCAAAACTTGCTTGAACACATGTGTGTGTTCTTTGTACTTAAACTTAGGAGAAACTTGCTTATTAAGAAGCACAATTTGTAATCTCCAGTCTGCCAATTCAACTAAATGAATTGAGACTCCTCAAGTGAACGTTATATCCTGATGGGATCCCTAAACGGTTCAGCTGTGAGTTGAGGCCCTTGAGTAGATCACGTGGTGATCAAATACTTGAGATGACAATGGCTGAGGGTCATTGTGGAAAATCCTTAAATATGGTCAGTAGCGTTATATTCATTGTGATGAATCCCTGAACGGCTAGATGTGAAATCCCAGCAGTGGGTCTGCTCGGCCAATGAACGTTATATCCTGTTGGATCCTTGAACGGTTCATTGGGTTGTTAGTCACAGTGCGGCTGTGCAAGTGGTTAGTCACCTGTTGTTGCCCGTGCAAGTGTAATCATGATTTGGTTATAGTGGATTAAGTCCTTGTGTTCAAGGCGAAATCACCTGAAGAGGGTGGACTGGATTAGCCCGCGTGGTGAACCAGGATATATCGTGTGTCCTTTACTCTCTTGCTTAGTATCTCTATTTATGTTTCTGCATTGAATATCAGAACCTCATATTAAGCAAAGTCAGAACCTTGCAGCCTATCTTTGATAAGCTTCCGCACTGCAAGTTCTGAGTATCGTATCTTATGATCAGAACCTATACAGTTCTCATACTCTATAGTTAATAGATCGGAATCTCTCAACGAACATTGAAGGTTCTTGAGCGTCAAATTAACAAGATGCAAAAAGTTACAAAAAGAGTAAATACACAATTTAAACCCCCCTTTCTTGTGTCTTTCTCACACCTTCAAGGTCCTCTTTGTATAAGGCACACGATCTGATCGCTTTAGGTCCTCTTTGTATAAGGCACACGATCACTTATAACGTTGCTTTAGGTCCTCTTTGTATAAGGCACACGACCGTTACAGCAGATTCCCTCTGGAATCGTTTCGTCGCTCACACCCCACAAGGGCACACGACATCACAAGATGCATATCATGATGCTTGGCATACAATGACTCATGACAATCAAATGAATACATATATACAACCATGTGAATCATCTCAACATCAATAATCATGCATTGCAATCAAACCCAAAACAATGCATTTATTTGTCATAAGGCCACAAACCATCATCACAACATTTCTTCACATGCATTCACATCATATAACAGCACACAAGCTATACGTTACATATCAAAAGCATATCGCATGATAACACATCAATCGCACACAATTACGACGGTAAAAGTCGACAAAATGACACATTTCCAAATTCCCGACACAATTAAACTTGCCACTAATCCCAAAACCATTTTTATAAGAAAGAACATCTCATTAGCTTCCTATCGCTTCGAACGGCGGCCAAAACAGACTTACGGTTCGAAAGATATGAATTTTTAAAGTTTTGAATTTTTGAAATTTTGCATTGGTTAATCGGTTACCACTTTTGGTTAACCGGTTAACCGGCGACTTACAGGGGCTAGAGACATTTTGGTTAATCGGTTACCACTTTTGGTTAACCGGTTAACCCTTGAAAACTAACGTGAAACACCAAATTTTTCACTTGTTAATCGGTTAACACATTTGGTTAACCGGTTAACACTGTTGCAGAACCACAAAAACTCTATTTTAATGACAGAAAATCCAACCAAAGCCCGATTAAATCCCGTAGACTCATTCCAACCATTCCACCCGATTAAATACCAGCCAATAACAATTATACCAGACCTATCCAAACACCATTCAATCAATCACTCCTCAATTCACACCAAATTCATCAGTATATATCAAAAACACAAAAGTTACAAAATCAAACAAATTCAATCAAATAATCATATGAAATCATGGTCTAACATCACTCGACTCCACTACGCGACTTACTCCGACTTTCGTCCGCGAAAACATCGATTTCTACTCATATTACTCATTTTCAACCTAGAAATGAAAACTATGGAAATACAAGTAAACATTCAACCACATACATGTATAATCATACACAAGCATAGAATAACCGAGTTTCACACCCTTACCCGATTAATCGTGCTTTGAAGTGTCGGTTGAATCGATTTCTTAAGCTTTAAGTTTTCCTCTTTTTTCTTCTTCTCACTCTCTTCTTCTCTTCTCTTTCTCTCTATTTCTCTTAAACTTTCTTTTCTCTCTTTCTAACCTCTATGTTTCTATGTTAAAAGAAAAACAATAATATCTAACTAAGCAAAATGACCAAAATACCCCTACACTCAATTTTCTCGCAAACGCTCTCAAAACGCGATAAAACATAATAACGATAAACATAACATATTTACCAAAAAAAAACCAAGAATAAAATAATATAAAAACAAAAATAATTAAATTGACTCGATTAAATAAATCTAACAAAAACCGGGGCGTTACACATACAGATTAGTGGATGAACACGACTAGATACTCGGCCACTGCGGGGATGAGAAGTATCGTTCAATCGGTCTTAAGAGGTAAGAACTATGCCGAGGGTATCAAATGAGACATGGCATCTAACACAGTTGATCCTTCATTCAGGTGCACTAGTTTAGAAGGAATACTTTGATTCTACACTTTGAGGTTTAATCACTTCCGGAGAAGCCATCGATTTTTTTTCGATGTTCATCAGTCAAAAGGATTGCCATCTTTATTTTAAAAAGCAGAAAAAATTTGACAATTAAATTCATTTTTGTTTTATTTCAAGAATCGTTGACCATGTTAAAATGTCATTCTGTAAAGCTAAAACAAGTGAGAATTGCAAACAAAAGCACTAGGGCTTAAATTTTATTGATAGGATGCAAATCAGCCAAGCGCGTGATCCCAAGATGACCTTGACTGGAGTTTTTCTTGATGGATGGCATGACTGCTGAGGAGTTAAACTGACCAGACGTAGTTACTTGCCATTAATCCCTAACTTTTGCCTGGATTGTACTTTGAGATTTCCAATCCAACGGGATGGTTTTTTTTGCTTATGTCTCTAATTTTTGCCTTGACCGCCCTTTCGGGTTTTCAATCCACCGAGACATTTTTTTAGGCAAAGTATTTATTGACTACATCAACATTTGTGGGGTAGGCAAATTCTTCTCCATCCATGGTTGCGAGTCTCAAGGCGCCGTCTGAGAAGGCTTTCTTGACCACCTAGGGGCCGTCATAGTTCTGAGTCCATTTGCCCAGAAAATCAATGAGGAATGATTGTATCTTCTTAAGCACGGGGTCTCCTTTTCTGAAGACACGGGGTCGAACCTTTTTGTTGAATGCTTTCTTCATTCTTTGCCGATACAACTGACCGTGACATAGAGCCGTTATTCTCTTTTCTTCGATCAGATTCACTTCGTCGTGTCGACTTTGACACCATTCAGCCTCTGTTATCTTAGCTTCCATCAATACCCTGATTGATGGGATCTCTACTTGTATGGGAAGCACTGCTTCCATGCCATATATTAGAGAGAAAGGGGTTGCTCCTATTGAAGTGCTCACAGATGTTCGATAACCGTGAAGAGCAAAGGGTAGCATCTCGTTCCAGTCTTTGTAGGTTACAACCATCTTTTGAATAATCTTCTTGATGTTCTTGTTAGCCGCTTCTATCGCTCCGTTCATTTTAGGTTGGTAGGGGATAAGTTATGGTGTTCGATCTTGAACTCAGCGCACAACTCTTTCATTATCTTATTGTTCAAGTTAGATCCATTATCAGTAATGATATGGCTTGGAACACCATAACGGAAGATGAGATTGTTCTTGATAAATCGGACCACGACTTGTCGGGTTACATTGGTGTATGATGCTGCTTCGACCCACTTGGTGAAATAGTCAATGGTTACTAGGATGAATCAATGTCCGTTTGAAGCCTTGGGTTCGATCATGCCAATCATGTCGATTCCCCATATAGAAAAAGGCCATAGAGAAGAAAGAACTTTGAGATGTGTTGGCGGTACATGGATTTTGTCTGAGTATATCTGACACTTGTGACATCTCCTCATGTACTTGTAGCAATCGGATTCCATGGTCAACCAATAGTACCCTGCTCTTAGAATTTTTCTCGCCATTGTGTGTCCATTGGCATGAGTGCCAAAGGATCCTTCGTGAATTTCTTTTATCAACATGTTTGCTTCTGGTCTGTCTACGCATCGGAGCAAGACCATGTCAAAGTTTCTCTTATAGAGTGTATTACCACTTAGAAAGAAGCTGACAGCCAGTCTCCTGATGGTTTTCCTGTCTTTTCTGGATGCCCCAGGCGGGTATTCTTGTTCCTGAAGGAAGCATTTGATATCGTGATACCAAGGTTTATCGTCTACGACTGCTTCGATCGCGAAGATGTAAGCAGGCCGTTCTAGGCGCATTATGTCAATCTTAGGTACGTCATTCCATTGACCTACACTAATCATGGAGGAGAGAGTGGCTAATGCATCAGCCATGTGATTCTCATCACGAGGGATATGGTGAAACTCGATTCTGTTGAAGAATGGTAACAACCTTCTCGCGTAATCTTTGTAAGGAATTAGTCCTGATTGGTATGTGTTCCAATCTCCTTTAATCTGATTGATAACCAAGGCTGAGTCTCCATACACATCTAAGTTCTTAATCCTCAAATCAATTGCTTCTTCGAGACCCATAATACAAGCTTCGTATTTGGCCTTATTGTTTGTGCACTTGAATATCAGTCTAGCAGTGAAAGGAATATGGGTACCCTGAGGTGTTATGATGATTTCCCCAATTCTGTTTCCGTATTTATTGATGGCTCCGTAAAAAATTAATCCACATTGGGAATCTGGTTCTAGCCCTTCACTGGGTAGCGGTTCATCGCAATCTTTCATTTTCAAGTACATGACATCTTTGTCTGGGAAATCAAATCCGACTGATTCCTGATTGTCAATCAGTTGATGAGCCAAATAACTGACTAAAATACTCCCTTTGACGGCTTTCTGAGCATGGTACTCGATGTCGTATTCTGATAACAACATCTGCCAACGGGCGATCTTTCTCGTGAGAGCAAGCTTTTCAAAGACGTACTTGATCGGATCCATTTCTGAGATTAACCAAGTAGTGTGATAAATCAAGTATTGGCGAAGACGTTTGGCTGCCCAAGCCATAGCACAACAAGTTTTCTCGAGCACGGTGTACCGAGTTTCACAGTCAGTGAACTTCTTGCTCAAATAGTAAATGGAAGACTTTTTTCTTTTGGTTTCGTCTTGTTGGCCAAGTACACAACCCATTGAGTCTTCCAAGACAGTTAGGTATATGATCAGTGTTTTCCCTCCACTGGAGGAGACAAAATATGTGGATTCAACAAATACTCTTTGATACTGTTGAAAGCTTTTTGACAATCTTCTGTCCATACGCAGTCCTGATTCTTTTTGAGTAATTTGAAGATTGGCACGCATGTCGTGGTCATGAGGAATATAAATCTGGAGATGTAATTCAGATGTCCTAAAAACCCTCTGACTTGTTTCTCAATCTTTGGTGAAGGCATTTCTTGAATGGCCTTGACCTTGTCAGGGTCAACCTCAATTACTTTCTGGCTGACGATGAATCCTAAGAGTTTTCCTGAGCAGACACCGAATGTGCATTTGTTGGGATTCAAGCGGAGTTTTTACTTTCTCAGACGCTTGAATAACTTTGACAGGTGGGTCACATGCTGCTCCTCTATTTTAGATTTGGCAATCATATCATCGACGTACACTTTGATTTCTTTGTGCATCATGTCGTGAAGTAGAGTAGTCATGGCCCTTTGATAGGTTGCCCCGACGTTCTTTAAACCGAATGACATTACCTTGTAACAAAAGGTGCCCCATGGGGTGATGAATGAAGTTTTCTCCATATCCTCCGGTGCCATTTTGATTTGATTATAGCCCGAGAATCCATCCATGAAGGAGAAGACTTTGAACTTTGTTGTACTGTCTACTAGCATGTCTATGTGTGGTAAGGGAAAGTCATCCTTCGAACTTGCTTTGTTCAAATCCCTGTAGTCCACACACATTCTGACTTTTCTGTCCTTTTTCGGAACTGGCACTATGTTGGCCAACCATTGAGGATATTATGAGGTGGCGAGGAAACCCGCGTCAATCTGTTTCTGCACTTCCTCTTTGATTTTAATAGCCATATCCGGTGAGTCCTTCTCAACCTTTGTTTCACCGGCGGACATTCTGATCTTAACGGTAGATGGTGTTCCACGATGCTGGTATCCAACCCTGGCATGTCCTGGTAGGACCAAGCAAACACATCTAGAAATTCTTTGAGAAGCTCTATCAAGCTTTCTTTGACAGTCGGACAGAGCAGTGCCCCAATTTTGACTTCTTTCCTCTCTTCTTCTGAACCCAAGTTGACCGTTTCCAACGACTCTTTGTGAGGCTCAATAGACCTTTCCTCTTGCCTGAGTAATCGTCTCTTCTGGAATTTCTGCGTCCTCTTCTTCTTCAACTTCAAATACCGGGAATTCAACGTTGGGAGAAGGCATTGGATCGTATGTTTCAATGGGGTTTAAAACAAGAAATCTGCATGACGTGATGATTCATTTTTTAGAAGAGATAGAGAGAAATGCAAGAGTGTGTCAGTGTATTTCCTAAAAAATGCTTGTTTTTTTTATTTTTGGGCTGTTTTTAGGATTACCATTTTTTAAAAAAAGCAAAAAGTGAAAACAACAATAAATGCGGTAATTACAGAAAGACGTTTACTTATTTGTGATTTAGTCGATTCTTGAAACTACAGCCCTATAAAACAAAACTCTGTCGCTTTGGGCTAAGCGAAGAGGGACATTTACAGAAAAGTGAGCCCTATAAAGACATTCATTTCACCTGGGCAGGGTGAAAGGTTAAACCAAAGATGGCAATTACTTAGACTTATGGACGACTTTCGGGACATTGACATCAGCCCATTGGCGACGAACTCCTCGGTGAATCACAAAGTCTGGTACCTTCTTTCTTGGTTTGTCCTCAGAAATGACGCTAATTTCTGGCGGAGCAGGATCGTTGGAGTCTTCCTCCCATCCAGAGTTGTCATAAACGAACTCTTCTGTTGTATCTTGCACAGTGTTTTCACTCTCAGGCGGATCTCCCATCCAGTGGGATGTATGTCTTCGAGCCTAATACGAGAGCTTTCAGGAGCGGTGTACTTGACCAAGAAATGGTACTTGCCACTCGGCTGTCCTAAGGTGTCCCATATTTCGGTAGGACTGAATGAGTCATCCTTCTCGATGACATTGACCTCAGGAAAAACAAAGTTGATGAACTCTTGTCCTGCAATCTTTGTAGATTCATCGTTGTGCTGGATATCTTCAGAATGTCCTGAGTAATGATTCCATGATTTTGTGGGGACGCATGTATTCTTTTCAATGATGCTTAGCTGATATGCATCGTTTGGCTGACTCTTTTGCCCCAAGTCTTCTGGGTACGGTTGCCAGATAGGCAAGTCATCCAGAGGATCAAAATAATCATAGTCAAAGTTGTCTTTCATTGGATTGTCCTCCTCTAATGAGTTAGGCGGAGCACGACATCCTTCTAGATCACAATCTCTGTGCATCATCTTGACGTCTGATCTTGGTATATATCTTGGACTCTGCGTGGGAAAGCAGAATGGCGTATGCGTTTCTTCCTGAGACATATAACCATCCTCGTTGAGATAGGACTTCCACTCTTCATCTGTATCGGAGGAGTCACCCTCGTTGATGGTGTGTACTTCTTGAGACACTGGGTGGAGGAAGCCTCCACTGTGGAAGAAGTCTTGAATGGGATGAAAACTTTCATCCTTGTTTACAGTTTGGGTATAGGCTGAAGAAAAACCAAGACCTTTCATCGTCTTGTTATCAGTAGGAATGACAAGCTGTCCCCATCCTTTTACGTTGTTACTCTCAATCACTTTGAGAGCATCTTTGTATGAGGAAATCGACGTTCCTTTCTCTGGTCGATTTTCATTGCTCACCGAAAGTGCTTGGAACTGGGTTCCAACAACTTCCTCAGGTTCTATACAAGAAAATGATGATAAATTGCTCACGATTAAGGCATGCTCTCCACAGACTGTGACTAACTTGTCATTCTTGACGAACTTCAGCTTCTGGTGAAGTGTCGAAGTGACTGCCCCAGCTTCGTGTATCCAAGGTCTTCCTAATAAATAGTTGTAGGCTGCCCGGATGTCCATGACCTGGAAAGTGACTTGGAAAGTCTGAGGACCAATGGTTATGGGAAGATGAACTTTGCCGATAACTATTTTTCTGGATCCATCAAAGGCTTTGACGATGACTTCACTGCCTCTCATCGGAGATCCTTGAAATGATAGTCGCATCAGAGTAGATTTTGGCATAACATTCAGAGCTGACCCTATGTCTACCAGTACGCTGGCTAAAGCATCGTCCTGGCAGTTGACTATAATGTTAAGCGCTATGTTATGATTTTTTCCTTCTTCCAGCAGTTCTTCATCACTGAATCCTGAATTGTTGCAGGAAGTGATGTTGGAAATAATGTTATCAAACTGTCTTATTGTTATATCTTGTTCTATGAAGGCTTGCTCTAAGACTTTCTGCAAAGCTTCCATGTGAGCTTCGGAGCTGAGCAAGAGAGATAGCATAGAGATTCTCGAAGGAGTTTGCAACAATTGGTCTACAATGTTGTACTCGCTTTTCTGGATGAGCTTCAGCAACTCATCATTGTTTTTTGAAAGGTCGGGATTACTGGATTTCCCGACTGGTTGATTGGGAACTTCTGTTTGAGGTTCCTTTTCCTTGGTGGGTTCTCCAACTCCTCGGTTGAAAATCCGACCACTCCAGGTCACTCGACTGATGTCGGCAATGTTCACGGCGGAGGGTAATGTAGTTTCTTTTCCATTTTCGATTATTGTTGCACCGTACTTGTAAGGGATAGCCTTATCAGATTGGTACGGTATTGGACCCGGCAGATAGATAACCACATGAGCCTTTTATTTTTCTGACCATCATAGCCGGCCTCAATTGGTTCGAGGTTGAGAATCTTTCTACTGTTAAGAGGAACCCTTGATTCATGGAATAGAGGGATTATGGTGCATACATCTTTGGTCATTTCATGATTAGAGATTATGATAACGTCTTTGCTTTGGTCAGGAGGATAGTCTTACATTATGTTGATCGAACCAGAACTTGAACATGGTCGCATCTCTTTCCGGTCCAACTGATTTTGAAGAGTTGACCGCACAAGATAACATCCTTGGTTGTTCTCTGAGCAAACTCTACAGTGCTCATAATTATGTGGTGGCACCTGGCCACATCCGCTTTGTATGCAGTGTAACTTTACTAGATCTGTTTCCATCGAGCAGACATCCTGACTCTGATGCCTATCAGGATTCTCTTCAATCATACTAATCTGTTGTGTAGCTTCATCCAAGTAGATTGGAAACCACCAGTGGTCTAACAAGTGTTGAAGTGTTCTTTGGACAAGTGCACATCCTTGGTCGTCTTCACGACACACTTTACACCCTTGATAATCATGTGAAGCCAGAAAACCGAGCCTGACTTGCTTAGCGTGTAATTCTACTAGACTGCTATTCATCAAGTGAATATCAAAGATTTGAATCATATTAACTTAATGATTACTTCTATCACAGTAATCCTGGATCCATCCGAGATCCATCTGACGTTGGAGGGCCTCTTATACAAAAGAGCATCCCTGATTGCTTATTGAGCAGATTGGACAGGTATTGTAATCATGTCGTGGCAGATCATGATATTGACTTTGCCTTAAGTGCATTGCCACCAAGTTGACATTCATCGTCAGAATGTTGTGGTTCTGGACAATGTTGGGATTTGCGTGAGCCATATTGACCTCACGAATTCGGTGATCTTGGATCCATCCCAGATCCATTTGTTCTTGTAGAGTTGATTGCACTATGGAACACCCCTGATTATTCTTCGAGCAGATATCACATCGGTGATAATTGTGAGGCGGTACATGACCGTACCTGCTCTGTTTACAATGCATCCTGACCAGATTGGTTTCTAATAGGAGTACATCTTGAATTTGATAAATGCGGCTAAATTCCTCCTCTATCAAATTTACGGAAGTCTTCTCATGTTGAGGCAACGGGTTCGTCTGAACATTTGGATTAGTATCTTTGAAAGATAAGACCCAGTTCCTGATAAGCTTCTGCACATGAGATTTGAAGCTGAGACAGTTCTCAATGTTGTGCCCTGGTCCTCCTTGATGATAAGGGCAAGTTTGGTCTGCTTTGAACCAAAAAGGCGGATTTTCCGGTACTGTAAGAGGAGACCTTGTTTGGACATGCCCCTTGGCCAGTAGTAGTGGAAATAGTTCTGCGTACGACATCGGTATAGGGTCGAACCCTGGTGGTCGTGTCGTACGATTGTTGTTGTTGTATTGTGGACGAGCTTGCTGAAGAGGCTGTTGTGTCCTTTGTTGATACTGTTGTTGATTTGGTTGGCTTTGAGCAACCTGAGGTTGATACGTTAGAGCCGGCGCAGGGTTGATAGCGGGAGTTATTGCCGCTACTGGTTGATACCTTTGCCTTTGCTTTCAGAGAGAGATATTACCAATGTCTTGCTTTTTTTCTTTAGGAAAGCACTAGCGTATCTTTTTGTACTGCTTGATGGCCCTGCATCTTTGACCAGTCGTCCTTCTCGGACGGCTTCTTCAAGGCGTACCCCCATGTTCATCATTTCAGTGAAGTCACTGGGCGCACTGGAAACCATTTGGTCGTAATAGAATGAACTCAAGGTTTTCAAAAAGATCTTGGTAATCTCTTTTTCCTCAAGAAGGGGACAGATCTGGGCGGAAATTTAACGCCATCTCTGAGCATATTCCTTAAAAGTTTCTTTGTCCTTCTGCGACATTGCTCTGAGTTGATCTCTATCTGGTGCCATGTCCAGGTTATACTTATACTGCTGAACGAAAGCTACGCCAAGATCTCTGAAAGTAATGATCTTGGTGTGGTTTAAACCCATGTACCATTTTAACGCGGCACCGATTAAAATGTCTTGGAAGTAATGGATCAGTAGCTGTTGATTCTCTGTCTGAGTTGACATCTTTCGAGCGTACATCGCCAAATGACTTTGAGGGCAAGAGTTGCCCTTGTATTTTTCAAAGTCAGGCACCTTGAATTTGTGTGGTATTTTCACATTAGGGACCAGACAAAAGTCCACGACATCTTTTCTGAATAAATCCTAACCGCGAATGGCATGCAGTTCCTTTTGCATCTCCAGGAATTGCTCCTGGAACTCATTCATCCTTTCGTACATGACTTCATTTCCACCAGAGATTACTTGTGGAATCTGTCCTTCTGGGACAGTGTGTACCACTAGTGTGGTAGAGACATTACAGCGGTGACTATTGGTGCTTCCATGCCCCGAAGTTTGTAACCTTCAGGAGTTGCTGTCATAACTCTTGCATCTTCGCTTTCCCGAAGTTTGTAACCTTCAGGCCCAGCAGTTCCTGCTGCAGTTTCTGGGTCTTCAGTGACTGGCGGGATGTATCCTTTAGGGACAAAGTTGATAGGCATGCCCCAGGGACGATCTTTAGGCATGTTGTACCGAGGATCATACGTCTCCACTATGGGCGTAGATGTGGTCTCCGAGATCACAGTCCTTTGTTGTTGCCTCTGAGCTATTGCCAGGGATTGCATGTCACTGTGAAGTTTTTTCAGATCTTCCTTCAGAGCGTCGACTTCTTCTCGCAGCTCTCTATTCTCTTCCTCGAGATCATCCATTTTATTTTGCCGATTGGCCCGAGTATTGTACGAATGAGACAGTTTGACTCTAGAATCATGACGTATACGTGAGGTTCGAAGGTAAGAAGAATGCGTTATGTGAGAATGATGAATGATATGAAATGATATATATTAATTTTTTTGTTTTTGCTTTAATCAAAAAGAAACTTCAACAAATAGATTGCAAATATCATTCAGTGGGGAGACCCCTTTTATTGAATTTTGAAAGATTGCAGAAATGGAAAAGTACAGTATTTTACAAAGTGCTGTAAAAGGAAATGTCTAAACTTATGGATCCCGAGTCCTCTCTGAAGAGAGCTCAGATGCTGGTTCTGGTATTTTCCTTTTCCTTGATCGGGGTTCTTCAGCCGTTGTCGGGTTGTCAGTCCTTTGCCAAGTGAAAGGAGCAAGCAAATTTCTCCGGTCTTCATGATTTTCTACAACATGCTGCTCTAGTATATTAATCAGAGCATCATTTTCCTTTAATAGTTCCTGAATCTTGGTACACTCCACATTAAGGATACGGTACTTGTTTTTCCAAGAGCTCTTCTCCCGGTGAACTTTGTTGAGAGCGACCTGGAGTTTTTGCCTGTCAGACATAAAATAAAGGACAAATTCCTTTAACGGAAGAATTTCTTGACCAGGGTAAGGCATCCTCAACTTGAGGGCTCTAGTTTGTATCCAGTGGAGATAAGGTTCCACAGAGATACAATTTGGTCTTCCTAGAGACTCTCTTCCTTTCCTGTGAATGTGTTGCCAGGCATGCACTATTTCCTTCTTTAGTGCCCTGTCATTTTCCCCTTCCTTGAAGAAAAGACCTTCCAGATGAACATTATGCGGGACATGCTTCATCGGGTATCCGAGTTGACTACGAACTAAAATTGGATGATAGTTGTGTAATACCCCAAATTTTGACCACTTAGATTTCCCATCATTGTGAAAATCATCATCACAATATGGATGTACCTTTATGCTTCATCAGCCTCCCCAAAGATGGGTGAGCATCCACTACAATCAAAATTAGGGTTTCAAGCCCTCTCTGAGTGCTTAGACAAAGGATCAATCAAGAAAGGACATGATCTTCAACTTGTCTAATCTCTTAAACATCCACAATGGATCAAAAAGGACTCATACTTCAAGGATTAAGCACAAGGCTGCTCCCTTCTAGGTGGATCAAGTCTCAAGATCAACAGTGTCACCAAATTAGGGTTTTGGTCAACCAGGGCCTCCAGATGGAAATTTTCATCTGGGCACAAGGCAATGATCCAAAACATAACCTAATATACTTCATGGAACCTCATGAACCCATGCATCAAGTCAATTTTGCCTCAGGGGATGCATTCATCAAAAATCAGGAATTAGGGTTTCTTGACCTAATTCACCCCTAAGTTGACTTTTGGGACAAACCATGAGCCAAGACCTCAAGAGATGATTTGAGGGTCTCTAATATACCATATTGATCCATTTGGGACAATGGATTAATCCAAGAAGTTTGAGCAACAAGTCTCAATTCCATCTGCACCACAATTAGGGTTTTAAGGAAAAAGTCAACTGTAACTTTGACTTTTGACCAGGACATGCTCCCAAACCCTAATACATGTTTGAATATACCCTATGACACCCATGGAACATGTCCATCAAGTTTGATTTAGGTCAAGGACATGATTTCCTGAAGAATTGCACAGTTTGGAATTCATCTGATAAAAAGTCAACTGTGCACAAAAGTCAACTTTGACTTTTTGAGATTTTTCACCAAAATGGATTTTTAACCCTAAAATGATGTTAATGTATGATTTGAATCATCATTCATCAAGAAAAATCAAGAAAAGTGAGATAACTTGTAAAAGGGGTAACCATAAAACTTAGAAATTTTTCTAAGTTAAAAATAAAGTGGCAAAGGTACCAACTTTGGAGGACCATAACTCCTAAACCACAAGGCCATTTTTTCTCATCCAAAGATGGATTTGTAGCCCTCATTATCACCTACAAAAACTTCAACTACAAGTCATTCCAATTCATTAAGGATTTTGAGTTATGGAGTGATCAAAGTGGCTGAAAAGTGAAAAGGTCACTTTTTCCAACACTTAGTGAAATTTTCACTAAGTCAGATTCTGCCTCACTTTTTGCCAAATGTAGGGGGATTTTTCACTTGGAATCAAAAGAGATCAAAACCAAACTTGTTCAAATAGTTTTTGTATCATGTAAGAGCTTTCCAAAATGGCCAATAACATTGCCAAATTCAACCTACACCATGAGATACAACATTGCCAAGTTGCCTTGCTGAAATCTGTCAAGGCAAGGCAGAATTTGCAACTTTGGTCGATTTTCCAAAATCAGCCAAATTCAATTGCTCCTATCCACTTGGAAACCTCAGAGGATTGAATCTAAAGGGGATAATCACTGAGCCAAGCCTCCAAAGTCCATGGAACAAGAAATAGCATGTTGAACCTAGAATGGCCAAAATAGGGACAAGACTTCAAATTTGGAATGAGGCATTCAATGGAACCATTAAGGTGGCATGGACTGAGACATTCTCATCTGAAATCAGTCAAGACTTATCCAAGACCAAGGGGACCAAAGCTCTGTGCCCTAACCTCTAGTCAATGGCTAGAGGAGACTTGCATTTCCATTGGCCAACATTGAGGGAACACCTGCTGCAGTTGCCATTCACTGTGGATCCCAAAACAAACTTGCTCCACTATAAATAGAGCTCAATTGTGTTCAGTTTGAGTACACCAAAGCCATCTAACAGATGCTTTCCTCAAAATCTCTTCTTTCACTCCAATTTTGCCTTCTAAGGCAAGTCACTATCAGGTTTTGAGTTTGAGAGCAATTCCAATCAAACCAATCACTCACACACCTCACATACATCACATATGAGCTGATCAAACACTTAGATCACTTCTGAAACATCAATTCCACAAATTCACCAGCTGGTTGCTCAAGGTTTCAAACAAGTTGCAGCTGGGGTACCACAAAATGATCCAGCCAATTTCAATCAAGTCCAACCATCCAAACACAATCCATAGGGTGTAGGGAAGCTATTCAGATCATCACCACTCATCTGTAACACCTCCAAATCAAAAATCACTTTGAACTTGCTGTCACGACTTAGAGGTAAGCACATACTTGGGCATCTCTCAATCTATGCATATTTCCTCGCACAATAATTTGGCCATATGTTCATAATCATGCATGGAATGTTTTCCCTCAATTAATTGCATTGTTTGAATCGTGTATCAAAAATCCTAGCCTTCATGCAGAAATTATGGTTCTTGAGGTCTCTTCGTGATTTCTTGTTGTATGTTTAATTTAAATGAAATTAAAGTACATAGACATGATCGTGAGGTTGAGACGAGCATAATGATATGTGGATTGCATGATATGATTACGTATTCATGGAGATTGGATAGAAAATGAAAATCTGAGAAATCAAGAACACGCGCGTGTTCTTCAGCTGTTCTTGGCGCCATTTTTGAGAAATTCAAATATTTGAATTTTGTGATTTTGTTTAATTGATTCAAAAATTAATTTCTCTCTGAGTTTTAATGATTTTGAGTTGATTCTTTTTTTTATAATTCACAAAAATGTTAAAATATTTTATTTTCACAAAAAATCCCAAAAATATTATTTATTTCATATAATTGATATTTTTGTAAAGAATTAATATTTTGATTGTTTTTGGCATTTTAAATATTTTTTCTACATTGATTTTGCAACTTTTAATGGTTTCTAATTATTTTGTAGGTCAATATTTAATTTTTGAAGCATTAATCCAAGATCACAATTTGTTTTCCATGTATTAAACAATTTTTGATCATTTTAATTGAATTTTTATTCAATTAAATACATTTTGAAAACAAATTAGGGTTTTGGATTAATTCAACCCTCATAAATCATTTTCAAAAACTCTTTGGGCCTCTTGAGAGAGTGTAAGACCCATCCCCCCTTGTACAAAAACTTTTTGGGCCTCACTCATTGTATAAGTCCCTCTGTACAAGTAAACGGCGCGATCGTCGCCCGTTTAAAAATAAAAATCATCTGGGCCTCTCCTTGAGCTATAAGACCCATTCAAAACACTTTGGGCCTCTAATAGAGTGTAAGACCCAATCCCCTTTTAACCAAAACATTTTGGGCCTCACTTATTGTATAAGTCCCTCTGCGTTAAAAGAAAACCTCGGCGCGATCGCCATTTTTAAACGAAAAATCATTTGGGCCTACCCTCGTGTTATAAGCCCCACTCTTTTCTTTAAACCTTTTTGGGCCTCTTGAGAGAGTGTAAGACCCATCCCTTTGTACAGAAAACCTTTTTTGGGCCCCAGTCACTTGTATAAGTCCCGCTGTACAAAGTCAAACAGTGCGCTCACTGATAAAACCCTGGGCCTCTCCTTGAGCTGTAAGCCCCAAATCTTTTTTTTTCAAAGCACTTTCTCCTTTGATTTTGAATATACTGTTGTTTTTAATCTTTCTTTGTTGAACAACTAACCAAACAGCATGGAAGCACTACAACCGAGTAAGTGGTTATCGCTTTCGTTTACTGCTTTCATATTATAAACTGTATTGTGGGGCTGCTCACTGTAAGTCTCCTTTCATAAACTCATATCTACTGTGTAATAATAGTATAGATATTTCGAGTTTCCCCGACAACTACGTCTAGAACTAGGTGACGCCGTTTCATTTATTCGTAGAAATAGACACCTAGATCCCCAATAGGAGCACCAGATACAGTCTTCTCTTCGGCTGTCCTCCTTAGGAATCGTCAAGAAGCTCTACTCCCCAAGATGAATGTATTCTCCGTGAATGGCATCTTTGAGTTTCTTCCAAATTCTCGAACTTTCCTGACTTGATCTATTCCTTGTGGATAGCTTGCCTTGAATGTCTCGGGGTTTGGGTACCCACTACGGTCATAATCTTGGACCTTAACTAAGGAACCCTCTTTAAAAGCTAAAAGTCGCTGGATAGTAAACCTCGCACGTTTACTAGTGGTTTTTATCTTTAAAATAATTATCTCTCCTAATGGAAAGGAGATGATAGACCCACGGGCTTCTTAAAAGCATCGGCCTCCTCTTGGGCATTATTCAAGGACACTACAGCTTCTTAGAAGTATTCACAGCCTCCTCTTAGGCTTCGTATAATGATCTCTTCCTCCGGGAATGATAGCCTCCTCTTGGGCTTCGTACAAGGACCCGTCGGCTTCTTAAAAGTTTCCAGCCTCCTCTTGGGCTTCGTACAAATTGTCCCGACGACCTCCTAGAGGTATAGGAACAGAACCTAGTCATCCTCATAGAACAGTCCTTTCATAGAGTCTACTACTATTTCTCACAACATAGTACGAAAGATAAAACTCTAGACACGGACAGTCTAACTTCCTTGAGTCTCAAAGACATTCTCAAGCGACCCCTTCGTTAAATAGGAAGGAAATCCGCAGACTCGGACAGTCTCAATACCCTTTGGATTTCCAGTTTCCTCAAAGAAAAGGAAACAACCCCGATCCTCAGATCTAACCTATGAGTACAGTGATGCTCATATAAGAACTGATTTTCCCTTTCAAAATCAGTATACTGGACCTGTCACTTAACTGACACAGTAACCTTAGCCTTCTCTTGGGCTTTGTACAATGATTCTCCCCAGCGGAGTCAAACAATGTTTTAGCCTCTATCTCGGGCTTTGTACGAGACACATAAGAGACTCCCTCGTTGAGTCAATCCCCCTTTCGCCTCCATCTCGGGCTTTATACGAGATACAAAAAGGTTCATATTGAGCCAAACAAATTCTAGCCTCCATCTCGGGCTTCGTACGAGACACAAAGACTCCCTCGTCGGATCAAAAACTTTTAGCCTCTCTCTCGGGCCTTGTACGGGACACAAAACAGCCTCCTCTTAGGCTTCGTATAATGATCTCTTCCTCCGGGAATGATAGCCTCCTCTTAGGCTTTGTATAAGAAAACCACTGGTTGATCCAATCAACCTTTTAGCATCAAAGTTGTGCCTCGTTCACAGTATACAAACATCAACAACTCCTTTCCCATCATCTAATCGCTGTAAGCGGCAAGCCTCTGGATCATCTATATCCACGCCACTGTCCCTCTTTTAGCATGAGAAATTCCTAAGGAAAGATGGCATTGCTCTATACTGAGTTAAAGTCTTCTCCTTCAGGTTAAAACCCTTTCTTCGGAAATTATGGCATTGCTCGGATCCGCGTATCCCAGTTAAAGTAATTCTCCTTCTCTCCTCTTTAGAGATGACAAATTCTCTCTAAAGCCGAGGTCTTTCAGCTTCACGTCTTAGGCTTTGAACAAGACACAAATAGACCTTTCAGCTTCACATCTTGGGCTTTGAACAAGATACAAACCACCTTTTGCTTCACGTCTTGGGCTTTGAACAAGACACCAAAACACCCATTTCCTCCCATAGAATAGGAGGAACTACGAACGCTCTGATTTCCCTATTTCGGTAAACGGGAATACGTAGGCATAAGATCGAAAGAAAAGATCTTAGCGAGCGCAATCAACAAAAAACCCAAATCCCATATCTTCATCAATCAAAAGCAGTATTTCAAAAGCATCAGTCCTAACATCCTAATCCTTATTCCCCGTCAGAAACCTTCTGCCTAGATAAAAAGAAAGAAACTGTATTGGCGAAAATACAAATAACCAGTACAAAGGCCCCCCCACATTGATAGCATCCGTAACCTAACAGACCGCTGTTTAAGCTCAGTATGCAAAGCAGGGTTAATTGGAGACATCTATTTCCCTTCCTTATTCAGCTCACAATAGGATAAAAAATGAATCAACCTGTAGTTTTAAGCTCAACCGCAGAGAGCGACCAGCGCTTAAGAACCGCGTCCAAAATCGCTCGCTACAGAAAAGTGGCGCCCACCGTGGGGCTCGATCTTCTTTCTTAAACGTTTAAGGTGAAAACCTTGGACAAACCTTTTTTCTCTTCACTTGTGTGAATACCACAGATTGGGGCTTCCGCCGGGGAACCCATTTCTATTAAGAACTTAGGATCCATAGCTTTATAAGTCTAGGATGATTAGGACAAATATATATACTGCTTTTCCTAATTGCTATACGTGTTTATTTTTCTGCTACTGGGAATACGTGTGATGCCGCATGTGGTGAGAATGAGTATACACTTAAGATAAGTGATGGCGATGGGGTCGACCATCAACCTCAGTAGAGGCTGACCAACGCAACCCATTCACTCTTCTAGCCAATGGGCCGGTTGTTAAGTCTGAGAAGCTGAGGAGCCAAACCCTTTCGTAGTGCGGAAACTATCGAAAATAGTTGTTACGCGATACTACCCTCATTTGAGGCTGGTGATCTATTCTCGATGAATGACACTTACTCTAAGATTGCTTTACAACTCGCTGGCGATCCGCTTGTTGTTTTGCTTTCCTGGGAGGAGCTGATGATAATGAGTACAGGTACAAAAATCACCCTAGTATAAACCTTTGGGGATGGGTAGAGCCTTGACTTCATGACAACGACCCTTTGACCCCATGTTTTTTCTATGTTTTTGTGTGCTGCATTCATGCATTCATTTAATAAAACATTAAAACATTCAAAAAACTTCTCTTCTAGTCTCTCTATTTTTCAAATTAAACTAAGACTGTGATTGCAAATATCAGAGAAGAGAATTACGCTAATGGATTTCGGTAGAAGGAGAACTCACCAGTATACCTTCAAGGTTCCAAAGCTAGGGGATTTGAGAAGGTTAGCGAGGATGATCGTTAACCCAGAGGCTTTCAGAGCCAAGCACGGTGGTTTGCTACCACTGTTAAGAGTCCATGTGATTAAGGGGATCATGGACGCGCTCATTCAATTCTACGATCCGGTTTATCACTATTTCACATTCCCGGATTACCAGCTATCACCAACGCTGGAGGAGTATTCTCATCTGACTGATTTACATATCACTGATCGAGCTCCATTTTCTGGACTGGAAGAAATTCCAAAGAATCAGACTATTGCAATAGCAATTCATTTGGATGAGTCTGAGGTCAGGACTCACATGACTACTAAGGGTGGCATCCAAGGTTTGCCAGCCCAGTTCTTGACAAAAAAGGCTCTATGCTTCGCTAGTATAGGGAACGAGACTGCTTTTGAAAGCATCTTTGTCTAGCTCACCTACGGGTTATTTTTGTTTCCCAACATCAATAACTTCGTCGATATCAATGCCATTAAGGTTTTTCTCATTGGAAATCCTGTGCCGACTTTGCTCGCAGATGCGTATCATTCTGTACACTTGGAAAATTTGTACAGCGGAGGGGAGATCACATGCTGTGTACCCTTGCTTTACAAATGGTTTATCTCTCACTTGCCCAAGTCTGCTGCTTTTTGGGATTGCAAGAGTGTCTTACGTTGGTCGCAGAAGATCATGTCTCTCACCAATTCCGATATAGATTGGTGTAATAGGATTTATGAGGGAATCAGAATCATTGACCGTTGTGGAAACTTCCCCAGCGTACCCCTCATAGGAACTAAAGGAGGAATCAACTATCATCCGATATTGGTTCTTTGTCAATTTGGATACCCGATGAGACACATCCCGCTGGGTGTTCATCTGGAAGGTCTTTTCTTCAAAGAAGGAGAAAACGACAGAGCACTAAAGATGGAAATAGTGCAAGCTTGGAAACAGGTTCATAAGAAAGGATGAGAGTCTCTGGGAAAACCGAACTGCGTCTCGGTGGAGCCTTATCTCCATTGGGTACAAACTAGAGCTCTCAAGCTAAAGATGCTTTATCCTCGTTACGGAATTCTTCCACCGAGGGAAACTATCATGTACTTCATGACGGAGACTGAAAAGCTTCAGGTTACTCTCAACAAAGTTCAACAGGAAAGAAGATCTTGGAAGAACAAGTACCGCACCCTCGACGTAGAGTGTATCCAAATACAACAACTACTAAAAGAGAAAGATGCTCTGATTGAAATTTTGGAGCAGCATGCTGTAGAGAATCAAGATGACCAAAGGAATTTGCTCACTCCTTTCACTTGGCAAAGGAATGACAACCCGACAACGGACCAAGCGCCCCGGTCAAAGAAGAGGACTCGGGACCCATTAGTTTAGGTTTCTGTCTCTGCACTTTGTAATCTACTGTATTTCCATTTCTGTAATCCTTTGGAATTCAATAAAAAGGGGTTTCCCCAGTGTTTGATATTTGCAATCTAATTGTCGAAGTTTATTTTGATTAAACCAAAAAACAATTAATATAATCATTGCATTCATCATTCTCACATCGCGTATTCTTCTTCCCTACGAATCTCACGTTTGTGTCTCGATTCTAGAGTCAAACTGTCTCATTCGTACAATACTCGGGCCAATCGTCAGAAAAAGATGGATGATCTTGAGGAAGAAAACAGAGAGTTGAAAGAAGAGATCGATGCTCTAAGAGAGGATATGAGAAAGCTTCGTAACGACATGCAAGCCATGGCAGAAGCTCAGCTACAAAGAACTGTGATCTCAGAGATCACCTCAACGCCCATCATAGAAAAGTATGATCCTAGGTATCAGATACCGAAAGATCGTCCTTGGGGCATGCCTGTTAACTATATCCCGGAAGGATATGTTCTGCCGATCACTGAAGATCAGGGAATCGCAACAGAAGCCGCTGGGCCTGAAGGTTACAAACTTCGGGAGGCGCCAAGACTTACTGCCGTAGTCACGGTACCACCCCCTGTGGTGCACACTGTCCCGGAAGGACAGATTCCACCAACACCTTCTAGTAAGAAGGAAACTATGTTTGACAGAATAGAGGAATTCCAGGAACAGTTCTTGGAAATGCAGAAAGAGCTGCAAGCCATTCGCGGTCAGGATCTATTTGGAAAGGACGCCGAAGACCTCTGCTTGGTCCCAAATGTGAAAGTCCCGCACAAATTTCAAGTGCCCGACTTTGAAAAGTACAAGGGTAACTCTTGCCCTCAGAGCCATCTGGTGATGTACGCTCGACGAATGTCAGCTCAGACGGAAAATCAGGACCTGCTGATTCACTAATTTCAGGATAGTTTAACCGATGCCGCACTCAAATGGTACATGGGTTTAAACCGTACTACGATCAGTACATTCAGAGATCTTGGTACTTCCTTCGTCCAACAATACAAATACAATTTGGACATGGCACCCGACAGAGATCAACTCAGATCAATGTCACAAAAGGACAAGGAAACCTTTAAGGAGTATGCTCAAAGGTGGCGTGAAATTTCCGCTCAAATTTGTCCACCTCTTAAGGAAAAAGAGATGACAAAGATCTTCTTAAAGACCTTAAGCTCATTTTACTATGACCGAATGGTCGCCAGTGCGCCCAGTGATTTCACCGAAATGGTCGGCATGGGTGTACGTCTTGAGGAAGCCGTCCAAGAAGGACGTTTGGTAAAAGACACTGGATCGACGAGCGGTACTAAAAAATACGGTAGTGCTCTCCCTAAGAAAAAAAAGCAAGATATTGGGAATATCTCTCTCGGAAAGCAAAGGCGACGTTATCAGCCAGTAGCAGCTGTAACTCCTGCTATCGGCCCCGCGCCTGTTCCTATGTATCAACCTCAGGTTGCGCAGAGCCAACCTGACCAACAAAGGACACAACAGCCTCTTCAGCAGGCTTGTCCTCCATATAACAACAACCGTACAACACGGCTATCAGGATTTGATCCTATACCCGTATCATACGCAGAACTGTTTCCGTTACTGCTAGCCAAGGGGCACATTCAGACTAAGTCTCCCCTTTCAGTTCCGGAAAATCCGCCTTTTTGGTTTAAGACGGGTGCCACCACACAACTATGACAGTTGTAGCGTCTGTTCGGAAAGTAACCAAGGGTGTTACCTTGTGAGAGCAGCTCTTCAGGGTCAGGTCGATCATGGAGAAATTCGTCCATATCCAGGTTCAAGGCCCATCATTTGGTCGCCGAACTACCTTGCCGAGCAAGTTGAGGATGTTGTCACAATCTCTGGTCATCACAGGACCAGGGATGTTTTTGCCATCATCCCTCTACTTGACGAATCTAGAGTTCCCAACCGGGAACGGATCAAGGTTACTTATGATGGTCAGAAAAATCAGAAGGTTCCCATAGTCATCTATCTACCGGGGCCACTACCGTATGAATCAGCTAAGGCAATCCCTTACAAATACGGTGCAACAATAATCGAGAATGGAAAGGAAATTCCATTACCCTCCATCGTGAACATTGCAGACATCAGTCGAGTAACACGGAGTGGTAGAATCTTCAACCGAGGGGTTGGGGAAGTTAACAAAGAAAAGGAACTCCAGACAGAAGCTCCTGATCCACCAGTCGGTCAATCCAGTAATCCCGACCTTTCGGAAAATGACGATGAGATGCTGAAGCTCATCCAAAGGAGTGAATATAACATTGTCGATCAACTGTTACAGACTCCTTCAAAGATCTCAGTATTATCATTGTTACTCAGTTCAGAAGCACACAGAGAGGCTCTACAGAAAGTCTTGGAGCAAGCCTTTGTGGAACAGGATGTAACAATCAGACAGTTCAATAGCATTGTCTCTAACATCACTTCCTGCAACAATTTGGGATTTAGTGATGAGGAATTACCTGAAGAGGGTCGCCGTCATAACATGGCACTCAATATCACAGTTAACTTCCAGGACGATGCTTTAGCCAACGTACTGGTAGACACAGGGTCAGCCCTAAATGTTATGCCGAAGTCCACCTTGATGCAATTATCATTCAAGGGCCCTCCGATGAGAGTCAGTGAGGTCGTCGTCAAAGTATTCGACGGATCCAGAAAAATAGTTATCGGCGAAGTTGATCTTCCCATAACTATTGGTCCTCACACTTTCCAAATCACTTTCCAGGTCATGGACATCCGGGCAACATACAGTTGTTTATTAGGAAGACCTTGGATACATCAGGCTGGAGCGGTTACTTGAACCCTCCACCAAAAGGTAAAGTTCGTCAAGAACGATCAACTTGTCACGGTTTGTGGGGAACAAGCCTTGCTTGTGAGCAACTTATCATCATCTACTTGTGTGGAACCCGAGGAGGTTATTGGAACTCAGTTCCAAGCACTATCGGTGAGCAAGGACAATCAGTTCAAAGAAGGAACTTCAATTTCTTCATACAAAGATGCTATCAAAGCGGTCGAGAGTACCGATACGACAGGATGGGGACGGCTTGTCATTCCTATTGACAATAAAACAAAGAAGGGTCTTGGTTTTTCTGCAACCTGTACCCAGACAGCTGCCAACGATGAAAGTCTTCATCCCCTTCAAAACTTCTTCCACAGTGGAGGTTTTCTTCACCCAGTGTCTCAGACAGTTCATGCTATCAATGAGAAAGATCCCTCTGACGTTGATGAAGAGTGGAAGTCCTATCTTAATGAGGACGGTTATGTGTCTCAGGAAGAGGTGCCTATGCCTTTTTGCTTTCCTACAGAAAGTTCAAGATTTATACCAAGATCAGGTGTCGAAATGATATACGGAGATTGTGATCCGAAAGGATGCCGTGCTCCGCCAAATTCATTAGAGGAAGACACTCCGATGAAAGACAGCTTTGATCACAATTACCATGGCCCAATGGATGGCCTGCCAATGTGGCAGCCTTACCCAGGAAACTTGGGGCAAGAAAGTCAGCCGAACAATGAAACTCAGCTGAGCGTCATTGAACAGAATACCTGTGTCCCCACCATGTCATGGGATCAACACTCAGGTCATTTGGAAATTACTCAACATGAAGATGAATTCGCAACGTTTGCAGGACTAGAATTCATCAACTATGCTTTTCCCGAGGTCAACGTCATCGAGAGAAATGACTCCTCCAGTTCCAAAGAAGTTTGGGACACTCTGGGACAACCAAATGGAAAATTCGACTTTATGGTCAAGTACACCGCTCTCGAAAGCTCTCGTATCAGGCTCGAAGATATCCAGCTAACTGGATGGGGAGATACAGCTGAGAGCACAAATGTTATGCAAAATGCAACAGAGGAATCCTCCTACGACAATTCTGCCTGGGAAACAGATTCCAACGATCCTGCTCCACCAGAAATCAGCGTCATTTCTGAAGACAAATCAAGGAAGGTGCCAGACTTTGTGATTCACCGAGGAGTTCTCCGCCAATGGGTTGCCGTCGAGGTTCCGAAGGTCGTTCGTCAGTCAAAGTAATTGCCATCTTTAACCTTTCACCCTGCCCCGGTGAAACGGATATTTTGATAGGGTTCGTTTTCTGTAAATTTCCCTCTTCGCTTTGCCCGAAGCGACAGAGTTTTGTTTTATAGGGCTGTAGTTTCAAGAATCGACTTGTTCATTAATAAAATAACGTCGTTCTGTAATTTCCGCATTAATTGCTATTTTCTCTTTTTGCTTTTTCAGAAAATGGTAATCCTAAAAAACAATTCAAAAATAAAAACAAGCAGTAAAATCAAAACACTGCACACACTTGCATTTTCTCTATCTCTTCTAAACACGAATCATCACGTCATGCAGATTGCTTGTTTTATGCCCAGTTGAAACATACGATTCGATGCCTTCTCCCAACTTTGAGTTCCCGGTATTCGAGGCTAAAGAAGAAAATGACAACGAAATTCCAGAAGAGATCTCCCGACTACTCAGACAAGAGGAAAGGTCCATCGAACCTCACAAAGAACCATTGGAAACGGTAAACTTGGGTTCAGAAAAAGAGAGAAAAGAAATCAGGATCGGAGCACTGCTCAGTCCAACTGCCAGAGAGGGTTTGATAAAGCTTCTCAAAGAATTTCCCGATGTATTCGCTTGGTCCTATCAGGATATGCCAGTGTTGGATACCAGCATCGTGGAACATCACTTACCGTTAAGATCGGAATGTACGCCAGTAAAGCAAAGGTTGAGACGCACTCACCCGGACATGGCCATCAAAATCAAAGAGGAGGTGCAGAAACAGATCAACGCGGGTTTCCTCGCTACATCTGAATATCCTCAATGGTTAGCCAACATCGTACCCATTCCCAAAAAGGATGGAAGGGTCAGAATGTGTGTTGATTACAGAGATCTGAACAAGGCAAGTCCAAAGGACGACTTTCCTTTACCACACATCGACATGTTGGTTGACAGCACAACAAAGTTCAAAGTATTCTCCTTCATGGATGGATTCTCGGGCTATAACCAGATCAAAATGGCGCCGAAAAACATGGGGAAAATTCGTTCATTACCCCATGGGGTACCTTTTGTTACAAGGTAATGCCGTTCGGTTTGAAGAATGCCGGGGCAACCTATCAAAGGGCCATGACTACTCTGTTTCATGACATGATACACAAAGAAATCGAGGTATATGTCGATGATTTGATTGCAAAATCAAGAACAGAGGATGAGCACGTTGAACATCTGTCAAACTTGTTCGAATGTCTAAGAAAATTCAAGCTCCGCTTGAATCCCAACAAGTGCACCTTCGGTGTCCATTCGGGGAAATTACTAGGGTTCATCGTCAGCCAGAAAGGAATTGAAGTTGATCCTGACAAGGTCAAGGCCATTCAAGAAATGCCTTCTCCGAAAACTGAAAAACAAGTCAGAGGATTCTTGGGACATTTGAACTACATCTCCAGATTCATATTCCTCATGACCGCGACATGCGCGCCGATTTTCAAATTACTCAAAAAGAACCAGGATTGCATTTGGTCAGAAGATTGCCAAACCGCCTTCGACAGTATCAAGGAATATCTGTTGAATCCTCCGATTCTATCACCTCCAGTGGAAGGAAGACCACTGATCATTTACCTCACAGTCCTAGAGGACTCAATGGGATGTGTACTTGGCCAACAAGATGAAACTAAAAGGAAAGAGTCTGCCACTTACTATCTAAGCAAGAAATTCACCGACTGCCAGACTCGGTACACAATGCTTGAGAAAACTTGTTGCGCTTTGGCTTGGGCAGCCAAACGTCTTCGCCAGTACATGATTCGTCATACTACTTGGTTGGTCTCCGAAATGAATCCAATCAAGTACGTTTTCGAAAAACCTGCTCTCACGGGAAGGATTGCCCGTTGGCAGATGTTACTATCAGAATATGACATAGAGTACCATGCTCAGAAAGCCGTTAAAGGAAGTATTTTAGCCGATCATTTGGCTCATCAACCGATTGACGGTCAAGAATCAATCGGGTTTGACTTCCCAGACGAAGATGTCATGTATCTAAAGATGAAAGATTGCGATGAACCGCTACCCAGTGAAGGGCCAGAACCAGGTTCCCAGTGGGGACTTATCTTTGACAGAGCAGTCAATCATTATGGAAACGGAATTGGGGCAATCATTGTTACCCCTCAGGGTTCCCACATTCCTTTCACTGCCAGACTTACGTTCAGATGTACGAACAACGAGGCCGAATACGAAGCATGTATCATGGGTCTCGAAGAAGCGATTGATTTAAGGATCAAAAATTTGGACGTATACGATGATTCAGCCCTGGTTATTAACCAGATAAAAGGAGATTGGAACACATACCAATCAGGATTTATTCCTTACAAAGACTATGCAAGAAGGTTGTTACCCTTCTTCAACAGAGTCGACTTTCATCACATCCCTCGTGATGAGAATCACATGGCTGATGCATTAGCCACTCTCTCTTCCATGATTAGTGTAGGTCGATGGAATGATATACCTAAGATCGACATCATGTGCCTTGAACGGCCCGCTTACATCTTCGCGGTTGAAGCAGTCATAGACGACAGACCTTGGTATCACGATATCAAATGCTTCCTTCAGAAACGAGAGTACCCATCTGGGGCACTCAAAAAAGACAGGAAAACCCTCAAAAGATTGGCTGGAAACTTCTTCCTGAGCGGTGACACTCTTTATAAGAGAAATTTTGACATGGTCTTGCTCCGATGCGTCGACAGACCAGAAGCAGACATGCTCATGAAAGAAATTCATGAAGGATCCTTTGGCACTCATGCCAACGGACACACAATGGCGAGAAAAATTCTCAAGGCCGGGTATTATTGGTTGACCATGGAATCTGACTGCTACAAGTACATGAGGAGGTGTCACAAGTGTCAGATATACTCCGACAAAATTCATGTACCGCCATCACATCTCAAAGTTCTTTCTTCCCCGTGGCCATTTTCCATATGGGGAATCGATATGATTGGTATGATTGAGCCCAAGGCTTCAAACGGACATCGGTTCATCTTGGTAGCCATTGACTATTTCACCAAGTGGGTCGAAGCAGCGTCATTCGCCAATGTAACCCGACAAGTGGTGGTCCGGTTTATCAAAAACAATATCATCTGCCGTTATGGTGTTCCAAGCGAGATCATTACTGATAATGGATCTAACTTGAACAATAAGATGGTGAAAGAGTTGTGTGCAGAGTTCAAGATCGAACACCATAACTCATCTCCCTACCGACCCAAGATGAACGGAGCGGTAGAAGCGGCTAACAAGAACATCAAGAAGATTGTTCAAAAGATGGTTGTAACCTATAAAGATTGGCACGAAATGCTACCCTTTGCTCTTCACGGTTATCGAACATCTGTCCGCACTTCAACAGGGGCAACCCCTTTCTCTCTAGTATATGGCATGGAAGCAGTGCTTCCCATAGAAGTAGAGATCCCATTAATCCGGGTATTGATGGAAGCTAAGCTCATCGAAGCTGAATGGTGTCAAAGTCGACACGACGAATTGAATCTGATCGAGGAAAAACGAATCACGACACTATGCCACGGTCAGTTATATCAACAGAGAATGAAGAGGGCGTTCGACAAAAAAGTCCGACCTCGTGTCTTCAGGAAAGGAGACCTCGTGCTCAAGAAGATACGATCATTTCTCACTGATTCTCGGGGCAAATGTACCCCAAATTATGATGGCCCCTATGTGGTCACGAAAGCTTTCTCAGGCGGTGCCTTGAGACTTGCAACCATGGACGGAGAAGAATTTGCCTACCCCACGAATGTTGATGTAGTCAAGAAATACTTCACCTAAAACTTAAAAAAACGTCTCGGTGGATTGAAAACCCGAAAGGGCGGTCCAGGCAAAAGTTAGAGACATGAAAAGAATCATCCCGATGGATTGGAAATCTCATAGTACAATCCAGACAAAAGTTAGGGATAATGGCAAGTAACTATGTTCAACAGAGGCAAGTCCCTCAGCAGTAACAGTAGTTGCATCATCTATCGGAGGAAATCTCCAGTCAAAGGTCATCTTCGACAGAAGCTCAGGATGTCCCGAATTCAAAGTTGGTAGAAGGATAGTGGTCGTTATGTTTCAACGTAGCCCTTTTCCCTGTAAATTACCATTTTCTAACTTTGTATATACTCTTTGGAATCACGCGTTTGGCTGATCTCCATCTTATCAATAAAATTTGAGCCCTTGTACTTTTGTTTGTAATTCTTTACTTGTTTTAGCTTTACAGAACGACGTTGTTTAAACTTAATCAGCGATTCTTGAAATAAAACAAAAATAAATTTACTTGTTAAACTTTTTCTGCTTTTAAATTAAAGATGGCATTTCTTTTGACTGTTGAACATCAGAAGAACATCGATCGCTTCTCCTGAAGTAAGCGAACTTCAAAGTGCAGAATCAAAGTACTCCTTCTAAGCCAGTGCGCCTGAATGAAGGATCAACTGTATCAGATGCGGTTTTCCCGTCTGATACCCTCGGCCGAGGTCTCATCTCCTAAGACCGATCGACATAGCTCCCCGCGTGGACTATTTCTCCTAAGCAAGGTGGAATTGCTATTTTGAACCAACGGTACTTCTTCGCCCCGCGATGGCCGAGTATCCAATTATGTTCATTCATTAGCCTGTATGTCGCGTCAGTTTTGTCAGCATATACATACGTACTTCATGCATTTTTGATTTGCATTTACATTTCATATTGCATCGTTATCACTCTAGCCGGTCTTGTCCCCTAGTAATAAACAGTTTTCTCAATCGAGTTTGTCAGTTCTTTCCTCGTCAGGAAGTGTTGCGTCTGCACAATCTCGCCACCAGTGTATCTTTAGATCAGAGTCGGCACTTGGCCACTTTGATAACTTGAACCTCTAAAAGAACAGAGAACCTTCAATAGATGTCACTCTTCGCCATTGAAGATGATATCCTCGCTTTCCCGGATTAAGGAAAATCCCCAGAGAAAGCCTCTTAAACAGAGATTCGGCAATACATCAGTATTTCTCTGAAAAGTCGTTGATGAAAAGGTCATCGACACCTCAAAATTGGACCCCATCATATGGCGTTTCTCCGGGAAGATCCTGAGAAAAGTATGATGAAAGATCCTAAACAAAAACAGTCTCTCAAGAGACTCGCTTTCCCTAGTAGAAACAAATGGCGTCTCCAACAGAGAAGTTTGTGCAACTCTACAACTCAAACGACTGGGTTCCCCAAGTGAGTCTGACATCAAAATTTTTCCCATCAAATGGAATCTCCCCAGGAAAATTCGGCGAGAAGTTTGAGGAAAACCGCTACGCGTAGCGTCCCTTGTCAATAAAGCTTATTGACAAAAGAAACTAAGACCAGGTCCTTGGTAGGAAACCAAGAACGAGGGGAAGTTTATATCAGAAACTAAGACCAGTTCCTTGGTAGGAAACCAGGATCGAGGGGAAGTTTACAAAAGAATCTAAGACCAGTTCTTGGTAGGAAACCAGGATCGAGGGGAAGTTTACTTCAGAAACTAAGACCAGTTCCTTGGTAGGAGACTAGGATCGAGGGGAAGTTTACCTTTTCTAAGCATCATTGCTTAGCTAAAGAAGATGAATGCGTAAGCTACCATTCATAACCACCACCAAAATTTCGGGTATTCCGATATTTAATCCTCTTGCACCCCGAATGCCCGAATCCCTTCGTCATTCACGCCTTCGGGTCCAAGAAGATTAAATAGGGGCATCTGTAATACCCCAAATTTTGACCACTTAGATTTCCCATCATTGTGAAAATCATCATCATAATATGGATGTACCTTTATGCTTCATCAGCCTCCCCAAAGATGGGTGAGCATCCACTACAATCAAAATTAGGGTTTCAAGCCCTCTCTGAGTGCTTAGACAAAGGATCAATCAAGAAAGGACATGATCTTCAACTTGTCTAATCTCTTAAACATCCACAATGGATCAAAAAGGACTCCCACTTCAAGGATTAAGCACAAGGCTGCTCCCTTCTAGGTGGATTAAGTCTCAAGATCGACAGTGTCACCAAATTAGGGTTTTGGTCAACCAGGGCCTCCAGATGGAAATTTTCATCTGGGCACAAGGCAATGATCCAAAACATAACCTAATATACTTCATGGAACCTCATGAACCCATGCATCAAGTCAATTTTGCCTCAGGGGATGCATTCATCAAAAATCAGGAATTAGGGTTTCTTGACCTAATTCACCCCTAAGTTGACTTTTGGGACAAACCATGAGCCAAGACCTCAAGAGATGATTTGAGGGTCTCTAATATACCATATTGATCCATTTGGGACAATGGATTAATCCAAGAAGTTTGAGCAACAAGTCTCAATTCCATCTGCACCACAATTAGGGTTTTAAGGGAAAAGTCAACTGTAACTTTGACTTTTGACCAGGACATGCTCCCAAACCCTAATACATGTTTGAATATACCCTATGACACCCATGGAACATGTCCATCAAGTTTGATTTAGGTCAAGGACATGATTTCCTGAAGAATTGCACAGTTTGGAATTCATCTGATAAAAAGTCAACTGTGCACAAAAGTCAACTTTGACTTTTTGAGATTTTTCACCAAAATGGATTTTTAACCCTAAAATGATGTTAATGTATGATTTGAATCATCATTCATCAAGAAAAATCAAGAAAAGTGAGATAACTTGTAAAAGGGGTAACCATAAAACTTAGAAATTTTTCTAAGTTAAAAATAATGTGGCAAAGGTACCAACTTTGGAGGACCATAACTCCTAAACCACAAGGCCATTTTTTCTCATCCAAAGATGGATTTGTAGCCCTCATTATCACCTACAAAAACTTCAACTACAAGTCATTCCAATTCATTAAGGATTTTGAGTTATGGAGTGATCAAAGTGGCTGAAAAGTGAAAATGTCACTTTTTCCAACACTTAGTGAAATTTTCACTAAGTCAGATTCTGCCTCACTTTTTGCCAAATGTAGGGGGATTTTTCACTTGGAATCAAAAGAGATCAAAACCAAACTTGTTCAAACAGTTGTTGTATCATGTAAGAGCTTTCCAAAATGGCCAATAACATTGCCAAATTCAACCTACACCATGAGATACAACATTGCCAAGTTGCCTTGCTGAAATCTGTCAAGGCAAGGCAGAATTTGCAACTTTGGTCGATTTGCCAAAATCAGCCAAATTCAATTGCTCCTATCCACTTGGACACCTCAGAGGATTGAATCTAAAGGGGACAATCACTGAGCCAAGCCTCCAAAGTCCATGGAACAAGAAATAACATGTTGAACCTAGAATGGCCAAAATAGGGACAAGACTTCAAATTTGGAATGAGGCATTCAATGGAACCATCAAGGTGGCATGGACTGAGCCATTCTCATATGAAATCAGTCAAGACTTATCCAAGACCAAGGGGACCAAAGCTCTGTGCCCTAACCTCTAGTCAATGGCTAGAGGGGACTTGCATTTCCATTGGCCAACATTGAGGAAACACCTGCTGCAGTTGCCATTCACTGTGGATCCCAAAACAAACTTGCTCCACTATAAATAGAGCTCAATTGTGTTCAGTTTGAGTACACCAAAGCCATCTAACAGATGCTTTCCTCAAAATCTCTTCTTTCACTCCAATTTTGCCTTCTAAGGCAAGTCACTATCGGGTTTTGAGTTTGAGAGCAATTCCAATCAAACCAATCACTCACACACCTCACATACATCACATATGAGCTGATCAAACACTTAGATCACTTCTGAAACATCAATTCCACAAAATCACCAGCTGGTTGCTCAAGGTTTCAAACAAGTTGCAGCTGGGGTACCACAAAATGATCCAGCCAATTTCAATCAAGTCCAACCATCCAAACACAATCCATAGGGTGTAGGGAAGCTGTTCAGATCATCACCACTCATCTGTAACACCTCCAAATCAAAAATCACTTTGAACTTGCTGTCACGACTTGGAGGTATGCACATACTTGGGCATCTCTCAATCTATGCATATTTCCTCGCACAATAATTTGGCCATATGTTCATAATCATGCATGGAATGTTTTCCCTCAATTAATTGCATTGTTTGAATCGTGTATCAAAAATCCTAGCCTTCATGCAGAAATTATGGTTCTTGAGGTCTCTTCGTGATTTCTTGTTGTATGTTTAATTTAAATGAAATTAAAGTACATAGACATGATCGTGAGGTTGAGACGAGCATAATGATATGTGGATTGCATGATATGATTACGTATTCATGGAGATTGGATAGAAAATGCAAATCTGAGAAACCAAGAACACGCGCGTGTTCTTCAGTTGTTCTTGGCGCCATTTTTGAGAAATTCAAATATTTGAATTTTGTGATTTTGTTAAATTGATTCAAAAATTAATTTCTCTCTGAGTTTTAATGATTTTGAGTTGATTCTTTTTTTTTATAATTCACAAAAATTTTAAAATATTTTATTTTCACAAAAAATCCCAAAAATATTATTTATTTCATATAATTGATATTTTTGTAAAGAATTAATATTTTGATTGTTTTTGGCATTTTAAATATTTTTTCTACATTGATTTTACAACTTTTAATGCTTTCTAATTATTTTGTAGGTCAATACTTTAGTTTTGAAGCATTAATCCAAGATCACAATTTGTTTTCCATGTATTAAACAATTTTTGATCATTTTAATTGAATTTTTATTCAATTAAATACATTTTGAAAACAAATTAGGGTTTTGGATTAATTCAACCCTCATAAATCATTTTCAAAAACTCTTTGGGCCTCTTGAGAGAGTGTAAGACCCATCCCCCCTTGTACAAAAACTTTTTGGGCCTCACTCATTGTATAAGTCCCTCTGTACAAGTAAACGGCGCGATCGTCGCCCGTTTAAAAATAAAAATCATCTGGGCCTCTCCTTGAGCTATAAGACCCATTCAAAACACTTTGGGCCTCTAATAGAGTGTAAGACCCAATCCCCTTTTAACCAAAACATTTTGGGCCTCACTTATTGTATAAGTGTCCCTCTGCGTTAAAAGAAAACCTCGGCGCAATCGCCATTTTTAAACGAAAAATCATTTGGGCCTACCCTCGTGTTATAAGCCCCACTCTTTTCTTTAAACCTTTTTGGGCCTCTTGAGAGAGTGTAAGACCCATCCATTTGTACAGAAAACCTTTTTTGGGCCCCAGTCACTTGTATAAGTCCCGCTGTACAAAGTCAAACAGTGCGCTCACTGATAAAACCCTGGGCCTCTCCTTGAGCTGTAAGCCCCAAATCTTTCTTTTTCAAAGCACTTTCTCCTTTGATTTTGAATATACTGTTGTTTTCAATCTTTCTTTGTTGAACAACTAACCAAACAACATGGAAGCACTACAACCGAGTAAGTGGTTATCGCTTTCGTTTACTGCTTTCATATTATAAACTGTATTGTGGGGCTGCTCACTGTAAGTCTCCTTTCATAAACTCATATCTACTGTGTAATAATAGTATAGATATTTCGAGTTTCCCCGGCAACTACGTTTAGAACTAGGTGACGCCGTTTCATTTATTCGTAGAAATAGACGCCTAGATCCCCAATAGGAGCACCAGATACAGTCTTCTCTTCGGCTGTCCTCCTTAGGAATCGTCAAGAAGCTCTACTCCCCAAGATGAATGTATTCTCCGTGAATGGCATCTTTGAGTTTCTTCCAAATTCTCGAACTTTCCTGACTTGATCTATTCCTTGTGAATAGCTTGCCTTGAATGTCTCGGGGTTTGGGTACCCACTACGGTCATAATCTTGGACCTTAACTAAGGAACCCTCTTTAAAAGCTAAAAGTCGCTGGATAGTAAACCTCGCACGTTTACCAGTGGTTTTTATCTTTAAAAGAGTTATCTCTCCTAATGGAAAGGAGATGATAGACCCACGGGCTTCTTAAAAGCATCGGCCTCCTCTAGGGCATTATTCAAGGACACTACGGCTTCTTAGAAGTATTCACAGCCTCCTCTTAGGCTTTGTATAATGATCTCTTCCTCCGGGAATGATAGCCTCCTCTTGGGCTTCGTACAAGGACCCGTCGGCTTCTTAAAAGTTTCCAGCCTCCTCTTGGGCTTCGTACAAATTGTCCCGATGACCTCCTAGAGGTATAGGAACAGAACCTAGTCATCCTCATAGAACAGTCCTTTCATAGAGTCTACTACTGTTTCTCACAACATAGTACGAAAGATAAAACTCTAGACACGGACAGTCTAACTTCCTTGAGTCTCAATGACATTCTCAAGCGACCCCTTCGTTAAATAGGAAGGAAACCCGCAGACTCGGACAGAGTCAATACCCTTTGGATTTCCAGTTTCCTCAAAGAAAAGGAAATAACCCCGATCCTCAGATCTAACCTATGAGTACAGTGATGCTCATATAAGAACTGATTTTCCCTTTCAAAATCAGTATACTGGACCTGTCACTTAACTGACACAGTAACCTTAGCCTTCTCTTGGGCTTTGTACAATGATTCTCCCCAGCGGAGTCAAACAATGTTTTAGCCTCTATCTCGGGCTTTGTACGAGACACATAAGAGACTCCCTCGTTGAGTCAATCCCCCTTTCGCCTCCATCTCGGGCTTTATACGAGATACAAAAAGGTTCATATTGAGCCAAACAAATTCTAGCCTCCATCTCGGGCTTCGTACGAGACACAAAGACTCCCTCGTCGGGTCAAAAACTTTTAGCCTCTCTCTCGGGCCTTGTACGGGACACAAAACAGCCTCCTCTTAGGCTTCGTATAATGATCTCTTCCTCCAGGAATGATAGCCTCCTCTTAGGCTTTGTATAAGAAAACCACTGGTTGATCCAATCAACCTTTTAGCATCAAAGTTGTGCCTCGTTCACAGTATACAAACATCAACAACTCCTTTCCCATCATCTAATCGCTGTAAGCGGCAAGCCTCTGGATCATCTATATCCACGCCACTGTCCCTCTTTTAGCATGAGAAATTCCTAAGGAAAGATGGCATTGCTCTATACTGAGTTAAAGTCTTCTCCTTCAGGTTAAAACCCTTTCTTCAGAAATTATGGCATTGCTCGGATCCGCATATCCTAGTTAAAGTAATTCTCCTTCTCTCCTCTTTAGAGATGACAAATTCTCTCTAAAGCCGAGGTCTTTCAGCTTCACGTCTTGGGCTTTGAACAAGACACAAATAGACCTTTCAGCTTCACATCTTGGGCTTTGAACAAGATCAAACCACCTTTCGCTTCACGTCTTGGGATTTGAACAAGACACCAAAACACCCATTTCCTCCCATAGAATAGGAGGAACTACGAACGCTCTGATTTCCCTGTTTCGGTAAACGGGAATACGTAGGCATAAGATCGAAAGAAAAGATCTTAGCGAGCGCAATCAACAAAAAACCCAAATCCCATATCTTCATCAATCAAAAGCAGTATTTCAAAAGCATCAGTCCTAACATCCTAATCCTTGTTCCCCGTCAGAAACCTTCTGCCTAGATAAAAAGAAAGAAACTGTATTGGCGAAAATACAAATAACCAATACAAAGCCCCCCCACATTGATAGCATCCGTAACCTAACAGACCGCTGTTTAAACTCAGTATGCAAAGCAGGGTTAATTGGAGACATCTATTTCCCTTCCTTATTCAGCTCACAATAGGATAAAAAATGAATCGACCTGTAGTTTTAAGCTCAACCGCAGAGAGCGACCAGCGCTTAAGAACCGCGTCCAAAATCGCTCGCTACAAGTTGATTCCTTCATTAGTTCCTATGAGGGGTACATTAGGGAAATTTCCACATTTGTCGATGATCCTTACCCCCTCATAAATCCTATTATACCAGTCTATGTCAGAGTTGGTAAGAGACATGATTCTCTGTGACCAATGTAGAGTACTCTTGTGATCCCAAAAAGTAGTAGGCTTAGGTAAATGGGAAGTGAACCACTTGTAAAGTAAGGGTACACAACATGTGATCATTCCTCCGCTGTACAAATTCCTTAAGTATACAGAATGATAAGCATCTGCAAGCAAGGTTGGTACGGGGTTTCCAATCAGAAATATCTTAACAACATTTATATCAGTGAAGTTATCAATGTTGGGAAAGAGGAAAAGCCCGTATGTGAGTAGAATAAAGATATCTTCGAAAGCATTAATGTTTCCTACACTGGCAAAGTATAGGGCTTTCTCTACCAAAAACTTGGTCGGTAACCCTTGGATTCCTTCCTTAGTGGTCATGTAAGTCCTGACTTATGACTCATCCAAATAGATTGCTCTTGCAATGGTTTGATCCTTTGGAATTTCTTCCAATCCAGAAAAGGGAGCTTGGTCAGTGATGGGTCTACCAGTCAGATGAGAGTACTCCTCTAGCGTTGGTGCTAGTTGATAATCCGGGAATGTGAAACATTGATAAACTGGATTGTAGAACTAGATCAGTGTAGACAGGATTCCTTTAACCACGTGGACCCTTAACAGAGACAATATTCCTCCATGCTTAGCTCTGAAATCATCAGGGTTGGTGATCATCCTTGCCAACCCCCTTAAATCCTCTAACTTTGGAGCCTTGAAGGTATACTTGTGCGTCTTTCTTCTACCGAAATCCATAATGTAATCCTTCTCTCTGATATTTGCAATTATTGTTTTAGTTTATTTTTAAAAAGAGAGAAAGAGAAAGATGAAGAGAAAAAAGAAGATTTTTTCTTTGTTTAAGAGTTTTTTAAATGAATGCATGAATGCAGCACACAAAAACATTGAAAAAACATGGGTTCAAGGGTTCAACGTCACGAGCATGGAGTCATGGCTCTACCCATCCCCAAAGGTTGTATTCTGGTCAATTTTTGTATCTGTAGAATGGGTTAAAAGTTCCCAAAATCATTGACCCCCTAGGGATATCAACAGCAAGCTGGTTCACCCGAGCGAGCTGCAGTATCCTAGGGTAATCTCATTTGAGTGTAGTATCGCGTATCAACCATTTCTGATAGTTACCGCACTACCAAATGGCCATATGGTTAATGTATACTAAATCCTCAGTTTCACGGATACCACATTGGGACAATCTGCTTTCACGATGATTGTCGTTCAACATTGAATCCAAAAAGGGTATCTCCACTGATTTGATGGTCTACTAGGATCACTTATTCGGGAATCACTCCCAGTAAGTCCACCCGTCTATGCCATCACCTATCTTAGGGTTCTCTCAAACTTTCCACATGCGTATTAATCGCATTCCCATTGACAGAAAAATAAACACAGATATCAAGTAGGAAAAGCAGTATATATAATATATAGTATTAGAAAGTTTCTAACAACCTAGACCTCTTAGAAATTCTAATCATAGTCCTAGACAGACAAAATGACATCCCCAGCAGAGTCGCCATTTTTACTGTAGCGTGCGATTTTTGTCGGTGCCGCGACCACCTTATCGCCATGGGTTTCTCCTTACCGCAATGGTAGGAGTTGGGTGCTACTTTCTAATTTCTTATTTATCCCGTGAAGCTGGAAAGGAAAGGGAAGCTATCTAAAACTAACCTTGCACGTAAAATTTTTACTGAACAAATGCTTAAAGAGATTCGGGGAGTTCGGGGTCAGGTTATACAATGGGGAGTTGTCAATACCCATCCTATATGTGGTTATCCACAAGTTGTTAGCAATTTTCTTACTGTTTTCTAGTTACTGGTGTTTATCTGTTGCGGGTTGGGAAAGTTTCTTCTTTGTGGGGATGTCTGTGAGAGAGAGTATTTTTGTTGTTTTCGGGTTTGTTCCGATGTTTTTGGTAAGGTAATGGACCTAAAGTTTTTGATAGGTGTGAAGGTACTGGACCTAAAGTTTTGGATTGGTCTGCTCGCTAAGATTTCACAATCTTATGCCTACGTATTCCCGTTAAAGATAAACAAGGAAATCAGAACAATCGTAGTTCCTCCTATTCTATGGGAGGAAAATATGTTGTTTTGATGTCTTGTTCAAAGCCCAAGATTGAAGCTAAAAGATTAAGTATTTGTGTCTTGTTCAAAGCTCAACATTGAAGCTAAAAGGTTTGATGGAGAGAGCATTTGTCATCTCTAAAGGGAGATATCTCATATGTTTCTCACAATTGTTGGGTAACTGATTATAAAGGAGAATTACTTTAACTGGGATATGTGAATCCAGCAATGCCATAATTTCCTTTATGAGGGATGTTATCCTGAAGGAGAAAACTTTAACTCAGTGTTGAGCAATGCCATTTTTCCTTAGGAAATCTTTCATGCTAAGAGAGGGACAGTGGCGTAGATGTAAATAATCCAGAGGCTTGCCACTTACAGCAATTAGATGAAAGAGGGAGTTTACCCAGATAAGAGATGGATTACAGCTTGGATATTTGAATCAACAAGTGTGCCACTTACAGCAGTTATCTGGGATTTAGGTTTTGTTCTTATTTTTCTGTTTGGTGTGATGTACAGAGAAATGTCTTCATACAGAGAGTTTTTGATTTCCTCTTAGGGGATGTTGATTTTTGTGTGCCTTGATCAAAGCCCAAGGTTGAAGCTAAAATGTTGATTGACTCCATTGGGGAAGTCCTTATATAAAGCCTAAGAGGAGGCTAGAAAAGACTGACTCAACAAGAGAGTGTTTATCTGTCTTGTACAAAGCCCAAGATTGAGGCTAAAAGAGAGTTGACTCTTTTTTGGGGGATATCATTATACAAAGCCTAAGAGGAGGCTAGAAGTTGACTTTTCTGGGGAAATATTTTGTCTGTCTTGTACAAAGCCCAAGATTGAGGCTAAAAGGATTTACTGACTCTATTGGTGAGAGGTTTTATATGTCTTGTACAAAGCCAAGATTGAGGCTGGAAAAGTTGACTGACTCAGCTGTAGAGTATGATTTGTCTTGTACAAAGCCCAAGATTGAGGCTGAAAAGAGGGTTTGACTCTGTTTAAGGGAGATTTATATGGTGTCTTGTACAAAGCCCAAGATTGAGGCTGAAAGAATGATTGACTCAACAAGAGAGTGCTTATGTGGGTGTCTTGTACAAAGCCCAAGATTGAGGCTGAAAAGGTTGACTCAACAAGAGAGTGATTTAAAGCAATTGACCCAACAAGAGAGTGTTTTTATGATGTCTTGTACAAAGCCCAAGATTGAGGCTGACTTTTGCTGAGGAAAAGAAAGATCATTATACAAAGCCTAAGAGGAGGCTAGGAGGTGATTAACTCAACAAGAGAGTTTTTTTATCTGTCTTGTACAAAGCCCAAGATTGAGGCAGAAAGAGATGGGGAAAAATCATTATACAAAGCCTAAGAGGAGGCTGGCTTCTACTGAGGATTATTGAGATCCAGAGGCAGGTCCAAATCGGGGAATCAACTCTTGCCGAGGGTTTACAGAAGAGTTGAGGTATCAGATACCTTGAGGTTCTGATAGGCTAGTATGGTATTGATGATAAGATGACCCTAGCTGGGGGAACTTAGGATAAAGATTGAGTTTTAGATCCTGTGAGGGTTTTAAACTCTACTGGAGATTGATCGAATGATCAGGGTTTCTCCTGTATTTGTAGGGAACTTGAGAATGTCTTTGAGATCCAAGAAGAGATTAGACTATCCAAGTCCACTGACATGGAAGAGTTTGTCTTTGCATGATGCTCGAGAGGAGGCTGGTGCTTTAAGGGATGAGTGTCAACCCTAAAATTGGTCTGAGGTTTTGACTCTTCAGAAAGACTGCTCTAACAAAGGATGACTAAGTTCTGTCCTATACCTTTAAGAGGTCTTCAGGGTCCTTGTATTAAGCCCAAGAGAAGGCATGAGAACTTCTAAGAAGCCAGAGGGTCCTTGTACAAAGCCCAAGAGGAGGCAGGGATGCTTTTAGGAAGCCTGTGGGTCCAAACTTAAGAAAATTTCAAGAAAAGTTTCACCGGGAATAATCTTTTCTTTAGTGAACAATTCTAGGGTTTGAAGAAATTCATGAGAGGTTTCACCGGGAATTAATCCTCTCTAGGGGAAATGAATTTCTTTGACAATTTTCTAATAGTGACAGTCTGAGAAAAGTTTCACCGGGAATAATGACTTTCTCTTTGTTCCATATTGTATAAGCCCAAGAGAAGGCAAGACTGTATTTGGAATTTCTATGGGGAACTAGTTTTGACTGTGTTGAAAGAGTGACCACTGGCTTTATCTAGTTCTAGACCTAATTGCCGGGGGAAACTCTAAGCAGATATATACAAGCATATATATATATATATATATATATATATATATATATATACAGATGAAATATATACTGTATGTAAAAGATGATAGAAGGACTTAGAGGTGAGCATGCTTCCAGCACAAATATGTGTATATATATATATATATATGTGTGTGCAAGTATGTAAAAGAAAGCTGTTTAAAACTTACAGGTGAGCAAGCTTCCATTGTAACAACTGTATGGTTAGTTGTTCAAGAAATTAAAGAAAGTTTTGATAACAACTATGAATTTGAACCTAAATCAAAAGGGAAAGTTGTTTTGAAAAGAAGATTGGGGCTTATACTCAAGGAGAGGCCCAGAAATAACAGTGATCGCACCGTTATTTTGAAAACTGTAATGGGGCTTATACAATGACTGAGGCCCACAGTTATTTAAGTAAAAAGGGGTTTGGGTCTTACACTCTATTAGAGGCCCAAAAGTTGTTTAAAAGAAAAGAGATGGGACTTATAACACAAGGGGAGGCCCAATTGACTTTTGTTTGAAAACGGCGATTGCGCCGAGGTTTTTGAAAACACAGTGGGGCTTATACAATGACTGAGGCACAAAAAAGATTTTATTTACAAGGGATGGGTCTTACACTCTATTAGAGGCCCAAAGTTTATTTTTGTACAAGAGATGGGGCTTATAACTCAAGGAGAGGCCAAGATGAAAAATAACGATCGCACCGTTATTTTGAAAACCGTATCGGGACTTATACAATGACTTAGGCCCAAAAAAGATTTTATTTACAAGGGATGGGTATTACACTCTATTAAAGGCCCAAAGTTTATTTTTGAAAAAGATTTGTGAGGGTGAAAATAATCAAAACCCTAATTTGATTTTAAAATGTATTTTAATTGAATAAAAATTCAATTAAAATGATTAAAATTATCAAACATGTGTTAAAAAACAAGTTGTGATCTTGAATTAATGTTTGAAAAACATGTTTCATTCATAGAATGATTTGAAAACCATTTGAGTTTGCAAAATCAAGAGAAAGAAATATTTTTAAATGTTAAAAAAAACAAATAAAACATAATTCTTTACAAAAATACTAAATATATGAAATAAATAATATTTTTGTGAATTTTTTATGGAATAAAATATTTTAACATTTTTGGGAATTTTCAAAAAAAGAAATAATAAAAAATAATTAAAATTGAGAGAGAAATTAATTTTGGAATTAATTAACAAAAACCATAAAAAATGTGAAAAATAGTAAAGTATGGCAAAATGGCAAAATGGCAAAATGGTCTTGGTGGGTGTTGAACCCACGACCTTGAAACCAAACACACATGCACGCTACCACTGGGGTGGTGATACATCCGTGTATCCAAACCACCCCATAAACATATATGGGATGCTAAGTTTCTAGGCCTGGCCAAGGCGCCAAGCCTGGCCTTTGCCCAAGGCAAGGCCTAGTTTTGGCAATTTGCGTAAAGCCTCTAACTTTCTCATTTTTCCATGGATTGGGACAAAATTTAGGTGTATCCTGCCTAGAATTTCATGAGGAATCCAATGGTGCCCTTGGAATTTTTCAGAAAACGTCTCCATTTCAAAATCCGATAGTGATTTCAAAATAGGCCTAGATTTGCATGTTCTACGCTATCTCATGGTACAGGCAATAATAGTATGATAAATTGGTTCAAACACAACATATATGATATATATGAGAGGTCCTTGATCAATGGACCTCAAAACAATGCATGATTTAGAGAGTTCAAGTTGTGATGCACTTACCTCTTGAAGCTCCTTGTGCTATCTACCAAGTTCCTTGTGCCAGAGTAATTCAATGCTTTGAACACTCTTGATTGATCCCTTAGAAGCTTTTAGGATGATCAAAACCAGCTGGAATCCTCAGGAACAAGAATAGGCCCTTTCTTGCAAAAGTGGAAAATGTGACCAATATAGTAACTCTCTTAAATGGTGTTCCAGATGAGGGAAACCAATTGGGACAGTTTGAGGATGATATTTGGAGTGTGTTTGAGGCCTGTTTTGGTTTTGGAAGTGACTGAATCAAGACATGGCTTGAAAAATGCAGAAAAGTCAATTTTTGAGGTTTTGGAGGTTGACTTTCTGATTTTGGTGTTTCAGATCAAGGGTGGGTGTTTGAACAACTTAGATATGACATATTGGATGTGTTTGGATCATGAGATGTGGTGGAATTGCTCTCTAACTCAAAAACTCAGAGATGACTTGCAAAAGAAGGCATTTTGGCCTAAAGAGAGAGATTTTGAGGAAAGCATCAGTTGTAGTGCTTTGGTGTACTTGAACTGAGCACAAATGAGCTCTATTTATAGTAGAGCAAGTTTGTTTTGCAAGCAATAGTGAATGGCAGCTGGTAAAGGCCTTTGGCAAATGTTGATCCAAGGGAATCTTTAGTCTCCTATAGCCATTGACTTGAGGTTAGGGCACAGGCCTATGGTCCTTTGATTCAGAGTTAAATCTTGACTCATTCAGTTAGGAATGTCTCAGTCCATGCCACCTTGATGCATCCATTGAATGCTTGGAAACAAAATTGGAGTCTTTTGCAATTTTTAGCCTTTTTAGGGTTGTTATGGCTATATGTAGATTCTTGGACTTGGGAGGCTTGGGGATCAGATTATTCCCCTTGTATTTTATCATCTGATGTGTCCAAATGGATGACAAGGCTTGGAGTTGTCCAATTTTTCCAAATCGAGCAAAATGCCAAATTCTGCCTTGTACAAGATAGTTGGAAATGGTGATTTTGAGGGGATCATATCTCCCTGCTCAGGTTGAGTTATGGAAGGCTCTTGTGCTTTTTAGAAAGCCCTCAAATGATACAAAACATGTGTGATCATGGTTTGTCCTGAAACTATTTGGATCCAACTGAAAAAACCCCATGAACTTTGATGTCCAATGCTGGTGACTTAGGCAGATTTTCACTTAGTGTTGAAAAAGTGTCATTTTCTTCATTTTTATCATTTTGATCACTCCATAATTTAAAATCCATAAAGAATTAGAGTTTGAGGTAGTTGAAGCTTTTGTAGAGTGTAGGAAGATCTACAAATCAGGCTTTGGATCACTCAAAATGGTTGCTTGGATCAGAAGTTATGGTCCTTGGAAGTTGGTACCAAAATCATTCAAACTTAATAACTTAGAAATTTTTTTAATTTTTCAAGGTTACCCCTTTTACAAGTTATGTTGGTTTCTTGATCCATTCTTGTTCAAATGTCATTATAAGTCACATTTTATGAAAATATGAATCATAAGGATCAGTTTTACCAAAAAAGTCATGTTTTGACTTTTGGCTCCGGAGCGGTTCGACGCGTAAAAACCCTAATTCCCGACTTTTGGGGAATTCATCCTCTGAGGGTAATTTAACTTTTCCAATGGATTCCTAGGGTTATTTAAAGCATATTGAGTCATATGTTGAAGTCTTGGCTCATTCTCTTGTGAAAATCTCACTTTGGAGGTCCTAGCCATCCAAAACCCTAATTTGGCGACACCGAGTGTTTCGAGGCTCAAACCACTTGGAATGGCACAACTTTGGGCTTGATTCTTGATGTGAGAGTCCTCTTGATCCCTTATGGGTGTTTGAGAGGCTAGACAAGTTGAAGATCAGGTCATTTCTTGATTGATCCTTTGTCTAAGTGCTCTGAGAGGGCTTAAAACCCTAATTCTTGATTGTGGTGAATGCTCAACCATCTTTGAGGAGATTGATGAGGCATGAAGGTACATCCATATTGTGATGAGGATTTGCACAATGATGGGGAATCTTGGTGGTCGAAATTTGGGGTATGACAGAAGGATCAACTGTTTCAGATGAAATGTCTCATCTGATATCCCTGGCAGAGTTCTTACCTCTTAAGACCGATTGACGATTCTTTCTCCCCCACAGGGTCTAAACATACATACATCATGAATAATTGATTCATATTCATATTCATATTGCATTAACATCACTCTGGTTATACTCATTCACAAGCGATAAAGTCCTATCGTCAATCAAGTTGTCATTTTTCTTTTCCGCGTCAGATAAGACAAAATCCCAGTTTGAGTCCTTTCCTTGTCAGGAAATGTATCGTCTGAGCAATTTCTCCCAAGTTTATTTCTGGATTGGAGACTGTCCTCGATCACTTTGATAACTTGAACCTCTGAAAGGCAAAAGGACATTCAATAGACACTTTTTGGAACATCACTCTTCACCATTGAAGATGATATTTTCGTTTTCCCGGATTAAGGAAAATCCCCAGAAAAAGCCTGCTAACCAAAGACTCTTGGCAATACATCGGTTTTTCTCCCAAGAAATTCGATGTTGACAAAGTTATCAGCACCTCAAAATTGGATCACATCACATGACATTTCTCCGAAATAATCTCAAAGAAAAGTATGATGTAATATCCCCAAGCGAAAAGTAGTCTCTCAAGAGACTCGTTTTCCCCAGTAGAGTCAATAAATGGCATTTCCGACAGAGAAGTTTGGGCGCCTCTATATCTCAGACAAATGGGTTTCCCCAACAAGTCTTACCTCAAACTTTTTCCATCAAATGGCGTCTCCCCGGTAAAGCTTGGCAAGAAGTTTGATGAAGACCGCTACAAATAGAATTCCTTGTCGAGGAAGGAACTCGACAAGAAGAAACTTAGACCAGTTCCGTGGTTGAAAACCAGGATCGAGGGGAAGTTTATTTCAAAAGAAACTTATACCAGTTCCGTGGTCGAAAACCAGGATCGAGGGGAAGTTTATTTCAAAAACTCAGACCAGTTCCGTGGTTGAAGACTAGGATCGAGGGGAAGTTTATTTCAAAAGAAACTTAGACCAGTTCTGTGGTTGAAACCCATGATCGAGGGGAAGTTTATTTCAGAAACTGAGACCAGTTCTGCGACTGAAGACCAGGATCGAGGGGAGGTTTATTTCAAAAGAAACTAAAACCGGTTCCGTGGCTGAAGACCAGGATCTAGGGGAAGTTTTACCCTTTTCTAAATAACATTGCTTAGCAAAAGATGATGGATGAGCAAACTGCCATTCATAACCCTAGTCAAAACTTCGGGTATTCCGATATTTAATCCTCTTGCACCTGGAATGTCCGAATATCTCCGCCATTCACACCTTCGGATCCAAGAAGATTAAATAGGGGCATCTGTCATACCCCAAATTTTGACCCCAAGATTTCCCATCATTGTGAAGATCATTACCACAATATGGATGTACCATCATACCTCATCAATTTTCTCAAAGATTGTTGAGCATTCATTATAAACAAGAATTAGGGTTTCCATCCCTCTCTGAACATTTGGACCAAAGATTATTCAAGAAATGACATGATCTTCAACTTTTCTAAACCCTCAAACACCCACAAAGGATCAAGAGGACTCTCACATCAAGAATCAAGCACAAAGTTGTAGCATTCCAAGTGGAAGGAGCCTCGAAACACCTGATATCACCAAATTAGGGTTTTGGACGACTGGGATCTCCAGAGTGAGATTTTAATAAAAGGATGAGCCAAGACTTTAACATGTGACTCAATATGCTCAAAATAACCCTAGGAGTCCTTTTCCAAGTTAAAACACCCTCAGGGAATGCATTCCCCAAAAGTCGGGAATTAGAGTTTCTCCGCGATGAACCGCTTCGGAGCCAAAAGTCAAAACATGACTTTTTTTGGCAAAAATGGTCCTTATGACTCATATTCTCTTAAAATATGATCTATAATGTCATTTGAACAAGAATTGATCAAGAAATCATGATAACTTGTAAAAGGGGTAACTTTGAAAAATTGAAAATTTTTCTAAGTTACTAAATTTGGATGGTTTTGGTGCCAACTTCCAAGGACCATAACTTTTGATCCAAGCAGCCATTTTAAGTGATCTAAAGCCTGATTTGTAGGTCTTCATACACTCTACAAAAGCTTCAACTACATGAAACTCTAAATCTTCATGGATTTTTAGTTACGAATGGATCGAAGTGGTGAAAAATCCAAAAGTTCAAACACTTAGTACAAAACTGTCTAAGTGTCAGCCTTGAACATCAATGTTCATGAGGGTTTTTCATTTGGGTTCAGATAGTTTCAAAACAAACTATGACCACACATGAATTTTATCATATAAGGGCTCTTTAAAAAGTAAATGATCATTCCATAACTCCATTTGAGCAAGGATACATGATTCTCATAAAATGGCACTTTCAAACTGTCTTGTACAAGACAGATTTGTGCAATTTTGCTCGAATTGGTTGATTTAGGAAATTACAAGTCTTGTCATCCATTTGGACACCTCATAGGATAACATCAAAGGGAAAATATCTGATCCACAAGCCTCCCAAGTCCAAGGATCTACTTGTAGCTATGAGTGACCTAAAAAGACTAAAAGGCTCAAAGACTCCAATTTTGTTTCAATTCATTCAATGGATTCACAAGGTGGCAAGTATCAAGAAATTTCCGACTTAAATGAGTCAATATTCATCTCTGAACCAAAGGACTCATAACCTGCTGCACTGACCCAAGTCAATGGTTAGAGAAGACCAAAGATTCCATTTGATCAACATTGGCCAAGGGACTGTCTAAGACTCCATTCACTATTGATGCCAAAACAAACTTATTGCACTATAAATAGACATCAATTGTGATCAGTTTGAGTACACCAAAGCACCCAAACTGATGCTTTACTCAAAATCTCTCTTTCACTCTAAAAAATACCTTCATTTGCAAGTCACTATCTAAATTTTCATTAGAGAGCTATTCCATCACCACAAATTGTTCTAACACATTCCATGCATCATATATGAGCTGATCAAACACTCCTCACACTTCTGAAACATCAGGATCATCATCTCCATTTCTCACTTGGACCAATTGCAATCAGAGTTGAGCCAGCCTATCAAAGTGTTCCAAAACATCCTAAAGGTTGCAACACAATCCTTGAGGCCTAAGGAAGCTATCCAGATCATTGTGTCACTTCTGTAACACCTCTACCATTGAAATTGATTCCTTCTTGCAGAGGTAAGCCTCAAACTTTCAAACTCATTAATGCATGCATCATAAATAAGTTTTTAAGTTACCATTGTGTTTCTGAATGTCCATAGATCATTTTCCCTCAATCAATTGCTATTTATCTTGCATGTATGAGATTTCATATAGCTCTTGCATTTTTTTAGGGTTCATCTGATTATGCTATGTTATCTCTTGTTTCTTTGAATTTCAATAAAATTGAATAATGCCATTATATTCCTCGTCCAAAATTGGTCAAGTTTCATTTTTACATCTTCCCAAATGGTTGAGAAACGAGGGAGATAGCTTGCTTCACGCAAGTCTGAGGTTGGCCCAAGGAAGAAGATGGCCATGGCGCCATTCTTCAGAAATCAAACTAGCTTTAATATATATTATTTCCTTGCCACTATATATTTGAATTGGAATTGCACCCCAGTGGTTAATCAGTTGGTTTTGTGTGTGTAGCGAGCAAAGGGTCTGGGGTTCGAATCCCCCTCGCCCCAAACCTTTTGGTTTATTTTTTGAACCATTTTCAAAGGTTGCTTTCATATATTATTCACTTTTATCACTCTCCATCAGCCCACGCATATGGCTCAGATGGTAGAATTTTAAACTCTTCACCTCAAGGGCGTGAGTTCAAACCTTGGGAGGACCATCCCATATTTTTTTACCACTTTTTTCTTTTCATTTTTTCTTCACAATTTCTTAATAACTTCTAAAATTAATTTCTCTCTCAATTTTTAATATTTTTTATTGGTTATTTTTTTAAAAATTCACAAAAATGTTAAAATATTTTATTCTACAAAAATATCACACAAATATTATTTATTTCACATATTTGATATTTTTGTAAAGATTTGTTTTTTATTTGTTTTCTTTTGCATTTAAAAATATCTCTTTATCTTGATTTCTTTTATTCAAATGATTTTCAAAAATTATTCAATAAATGAAACATGATTTTTCAAACATTAATCCAAGATCATGACTTGCTTTTCACACATGTTTACGAACTTTGACCATTTTAATTGAATTTTTATTCAATTAAAATACATTTTTAAAATCAAATTAGGGTTTTGATTATTTTTCACCCTTACAAATATTTTTCAAAACACTTTTGGGTCTCTAATAGAGTGTAAGACCCATCCCTTGTAAATACAAACCTTTTTTTGGGCCTCAGTCATTTTATAAGTCCCACTGTGATTTCTAAAACCGCGGCGCGATCGTCGCCTTTTTAATAAAAATCATCTGGGCCTCCCTTTGGTTGTAAGTCCCATTTCAAATCTTTTTTAAAACTCTTGGGCCTCTAATAGAGTGTAAAACCCAATCCCCCTTTGTGAACAATAAATTTGGGCCTCAGTCATTGTATAAGTCCCGATACAGTTTTCAAAATAACGGTACGATCGTTGTTTTGTATCTGGGCCTTTCCTTGAGTATAAGCCCCAAACACCTTTTGTTTGATTTAGATTCAAATTCATAGTTGTTATCAAAACTTTCTTCAATTTCTTGGACAAGTAACGATACAGCTATGGAAGCTTGCTCGCCTGTAAGTTTTACCAGATTTCTTTTACATACCTGCTTATATATTTAATTTATATATATATATATATATATATATATATATATATATATATATATATATATATATATATGTATATATATATATGCATGTATATCTTGCTTAGGATTAGATAAAACCAGTGGTCACTCTTTCAACACAGTCAAAACTAGTTCCCCATAGGAATTTCCAGATACAGTCTTGCCTCCTCTTGGGCTTATACAATATGGAATAGAGAAAGGCATTATTCCCAGTGAAACTTTTCTCAAGATTGTCACTATTAGAAATTTGTCAAGAAGTTCATTTCCCTAGAGAGGATTAATTCCCGGTGAAACCTCTCTTGAATTTCTTCAAACCCTAGAACTGCTCACTACAGAAAAGATTATTACCGGTGAAACCTTTCTGGAACTTTTCTTAAGTTTGGACCCACAGGCTTCCTAAAAGCATCCCCAACCTCCTCTTGGGCTTTGTACAAGGACCCTCAGACTTCATAGAAGTTCTCATGTCTCCTCTTGGGCTTAGTACAAGGACCCAAAAGACCTCCTACAGGTATAGGACAGAACCTAGTCATCAGTTGTTAGGGCAGTCCTTTCAAAAGTCAAAACATCAAACCAACTTAGGGTTGATTCTCATCCCTTAAATATCAGCCTCCTCTTAGGCATCATACAAAGATAAACCTTTGCATACCAGTAGACTTTGACAGTCTCATCTCCTCTTGGATCTCAAAGAAACCTTCAAGTTTCCTAAAAGCACAGGAAAAACCCTGATCAATAACCAGTAGAGTTAAAACCTCCATAGGTTTTAAAACTCAATCTTTAAATAACTCTCACTTTAAAATTTCCCTATCTAGGGTCAAATCACTATCAATAAACCCTAAATCAGAACCTCAAGGCATCTGATATCTCAACTCTTCCACATTTCCCAACAAGAGTAAATCCTTTGGATTCCCCAACACAATTTGGACCTGTCTCTAGATCCCAATGATCCTCAATAGAAGTTAGCCTCCTCTTAGGCTTCATATAAGGAATTCCCCAACCAGCCTCCTCTTAGTCTTTGTATAATAAGGTTCCCTAAACTTTTTTAGCCTCAACCTTGGGCTTTGTACAAGACACCAATAAAAACTTCCCCAGTGGAGTTAACCAACTTTTAGCCTCAATCTTGGGCTTTGTACAAGACACATATAAATATTCTCCAGCTGAGTCATAAATTTTAGCCTCAATGTACAAGACAGACAAAATATTTCCCAGAAGACTCAATCTCTTTTCAGCCTCAATCTTGGGCTTTGTACAAGACAGAAATAAAACTCCCTAAATAGAGTCAACCTTTTAAGCTTCAACCTTGGGCTTTGATCAAGGCATACAAAAATCAACACCCCTCAGAGGAAATCAAGATTTTTCTGTAGGAAGACATTTCTCTGTACAATCACACATCAAAATAGACAATCAAACAAACCCTAATCCCAGATAACTGCTGTAAGTGGCACACTTGTTGATTCAAAAATCCAAGTTGTAGTCCATCTTTTATCCTAGTAAATCTCTTTTTTCATCTAATTGTTGTAAGTGGCAAGCCTCTGGATTATTTAAATCCAAGCCAATGTCCCTCTCTTAGCATGACAGACTCCTAAGGAAAATAGCATTACTCTACATGAGTTAAAGTTTTCTCCTTCAAGACAAATCCCTATAAAGGAAATTATGGCATTGCTGGATTCCATACATTCCAGTTAAAGTAATTCTCCTTTATAATCAGTTACCCAACAAATTGTGATAATCAGATGAGATATCGCCTTTTAGAGATGACAAATTCTCTCTCAGTCAAACTTATAGCTTCAATCTTGGGCTTTGAACAAGACATAAATAGCCTTTAGCTTCAATCTTGGGCTTTGAACAAGACACAAATGACCTTTAGCTTTAATCTTGGGCTTTGAACAAGACATCAATCATCTTTCCTCCCATAGAATAGGAGGAACTACGATTGCTCTGATTTCCCTATTTTATTTAAGGGGAATACGTAGGCATAAGATTGCGAAATCTTAGCGAGCATACTAATAAAAAACCTTAGGTCCAGTACCTTACCAAAAAACATCGAAAAACCTAAAAATCAACAAAAATACTCTTTCTCTCTCTCTCAACATTCCCAAAGGAGAAACTTTCCCATTTACGACAGATAAGCACCAGTAAGTAGAAAAACAGAAGAACTTGCTAAACAATCTATGGATAACCATATATAGGATAGGTAATTGAAAACTCCCCACTGTATAACCTGACCCCGAACTCCCAAATCTCTTAGCATTTGTTAAAGAAAACATTTCCGTGTAAGGTTAGTTTTAGATAGCTTCCCTTTCCTTTCCAGCTTCATAGGATAAATAAGAAATCAGAAAGTAGCACCCAATTCCAACCATGGTGATAAGGTGGTCGCGTCACCGACAAAAATCGCACGCTACATATGGGTTGATATCATTGGAGAGATAAGCTCTATCACCGGGCTTGAGCATGTGAAGCTAGCGGGATTATACCTGAGTGAATCGCACACTCAAAGATACAACAGAGTCACCACCGAACTTTATATAGTCCGAGAGGACAGGGAAAATATCGATAAAACCCAAGGGGATGAGAAATGGGTAAGGGGGTCGGTTATACGAAAGGAAGGTACTAGCACCTTACGCATCCGTCGTACTCGACCGGAACCATTTCACTTGCTTCTAGGCTTGGATAAGTTGTCAATCTAAAGGCTTCTAGCTAAAAAGAGGTAGAGAAAGAAGACAAAGAAAAGGGAAGAAAAGTGCAACGAGGAAATCAGAGCGCCTTAGTTCAGGGAACCAGGGAAAGAGAAGAAGAATGGAAGAAGATGGCTCGCCAAGATTTCGCAATCTCGTGCCTACGTATCCTCATAGTGTAATGAGGAATTCATTGCCTACATAGTTCGGGGAACAAAGACAGAAAAAAGAAAGGAAAGCGGTTTCGAAACCGAGAGCAAAAGAAGGAGAGAAAACTCCGTTGGGGATTCAAAAGAATTTGTTTCAGAACCAAGAAGAAGGGCAAAGGAAAAGTAGTAACTGTGCTGAGGATAAAATGAAAAAATGGTGTCAAAACCAAGAGAATAAAAAGAGAAAAAGAGCAATAATAATTCTACTGAGAAGTAAGAGAACAAAATGATTATGCCGGGGATCAGAGGGCTAGCGACTCTACTGGGGACCAAACAAAGGGGATGGTGTCGAAACCAAGAGAATAAGGATTCAGTATGTTAACTTACTGGCAGTGGTTAACCGAAGAGAAAGAGATTAAGACTCTTTGGGGAAAAGGGTTTTGTGTCAACAGGCAGACTGCGATGAACCAAAAGGAGAGAGTACTGAACCAAGAGAAGGTGTTTGACTCTGAAGGTATTTAGGTATATTAACTAATAAACAGTGGTTAACCGGAGAACGGGTGTAGAACCAAGCGAAGGTTGTGACCCAAAGGACGGGTGTGGAACCAAGCAAAGGTTGTGACCCAAAGGACGGGTGTGGAACCAAGCAAAGTTTATGACCCAAAGGACGAGTGTGGAACCAAGCAAAGGTTGTGACCCAAAGGACGGGTGTGGAACCAAGAAAAGGGGTTGACTCAAAAGGACGAGTGTGGAACCAAGCAAAGGTTGTGACCCTAAGGACGGGTGTGGAACCAAGCAAAGGTTGTGACCCAAAGGAGTTTGGTACATTGACTAAACAAGTAGTACTTGACCGAAGAAAGGGTATCTGAACCAAAAGAAAGTTACTAACCCAAGGGTGCGAGTATTCGAACCAAAAGAAGTTGCTAACTGCTGGGGGATTCGGTGTTAACAGAAAGACTGTTATTAACCGAAAAGAAAATGAGTGATTAACCAGGAGAAGGTGATTAACTCCAAAGAGGCTCAGTATATTAACAGACGAGTTGTGATTAACTGAGAGAAAGTGAAAATTGGTGTTTTAATTGACAGACAGTGGTTAACCAATCAAAGGGAGAGGAACCAAGAGAAGGTTATGAACTCCGCTAAGGTTTCGGTGTTTAACAGGAAGACTGTGTTTAACCGAAGAAAGGATAAGACTTGTTGGGGAAATAAAGAATTGGTTTTAACAGTATGACTGTGATTAACCAAAGAGACAAATGATCACGACTCTGGTGGGGAATCAATGAACAATTGTTGATCAAAAGAAAAGGTGTTGGACCAAAAGAAGGTAGCTAACCCAAAGTGACTAAGATCTTTGACCAAGGAAATGGTGATTGATAAAAAGAGAAATTGAAAGGGGTAGGAGTGATCAAGGATCGACTCGACTGAGGATTGAGAAACACTACAGTCGGGAGATAGAGACGATTATTCCAGACACAGGGTCATTCGTCCCCTGCCCAAAATAATCAAGATGAGTGTAGGAATTCTCCACTCTCATCCATTCTCTAGCACCAGAGTATAGTGCGGAAATTGAAACAGACAGCGTAATAGCCCCAATTTGTACAGTGTTTCAGTGCGTCGTGCGAATCTCCGACTCGACAGAGGATCAAGAGAACAAAACTCTAAAGGATCCTAAAGAGAGGAGAAAGGGAGAATTAACTAATCGATATATGATCAAATGCCAATGCATGTGTTGACGACATGGCTTAACTCTTTTGGGGAGTAGACAACAATGGAAGACGGATTCCTCAACACGGAGATCACTGCTATTCTGCTTGGGGACTAAAAATGCTACTACCGAGCACATCTCTGCCACATTGGTAAACTGCATCAATTTGATCCTTGGAGGAAGGATGGATAGCTGCTTGGGGATTCTTCAAGTAAATTGCCCTAGATTAGCTGACTGTTGTAGATGAACTGATCATTGCTTCAACTTGTCTGATCTTGGAAATGACTGATTTACTGTGCGCTTGGAAAGCTCACCCCAGTCTGAGTCTTGAAAGATCTTCTGGATAAACCAATTCTGAGAAGAACTTGCCCCTAATAGTATCACTGACTAAGTTTCTCAACTGTTTGAAAATTCCTTGAGAGGAAAGCCAGTTTGCAAACAAAAGTGTTCATATAAACATGTTAATTTTAATGCAAAGTTCATGCAACTTTTGAAATCAAAATCTCTTTTTGAAAGATGCAAAGCATATGAGCCATTAGTCAGAACACATCGATTCTTGACATTTAAAGTGAAAGGTGAAGCACATGTGTGATGCCAAAATAACATGATTTGCAAGGATCTTTTGGAGTCAGTTTACGCAACCTTGCTATAGTATGCTTTCAAAATAACCTTGCTTCAGTTAGGTCTTTTGAGGGTTGTAACGTGGCCTGGTTCACGGTTTAAGAAACAAAGGATAAAGGCTCAAAGTTTATTTGTACCCACCCAATCTTCGTGATGGCCTTCAGCCCTACGCTCAATTAACTCAGACTATGCACTCAAGTTCCCAAGAGGTTGGAAATTGCACTGATGATGGTTCAGAAGTCGAGGGACTTTGAAATAGCAGTCACTGCTTCCTTACAACATTTGGTTGTTGTTGTCATTGAGGATTTTCAAGGTAAGGATTTAAAGGTCTCCTATTTTATTTTCCCTAACTTTTGCCTAAACTATTTCTTTTGAAGCTTACAATTAGTGGGATGCCCCAGTTTTGCCTAAGTCTCCTTCATAGGTTTTGACTTATCAGGCTTTCTCTTTTTTATTTTTATTTTTTTGAAAGAAAGTGACTGTCTGGCTTAATGATTACGGTGAACCATCATTGGCTTTCGACTTGAAGGACATTTTCGACACCTGCTTGCTGTGTGCGAAGGAAAATTTGTGAATGGAACCTTTGTATGAAAGGTGTCTTGTGCAAACGCACAACCGAGTTAACTGAGAAATACTCATCCTAAGGTTAAGATTGCGGGTTTTTGTATAGAAAGAAACTCTAACTTCTAGGATCGAAGGGTTTAACAAAGGGAATACATTCCTTATTTCTCCAGTATTTAGGGGAATTGAAACAATGCCTTACATCATCAGCAAAGTTTATTTGAAAGCATACCAACAATTATAAGTATAACATTTTCGTCATCCTCCCTACAATCTTTGCACAATCCAAAAGAAAATGGAAAAGAGATAGAATATTTTTTGAAATGAAAGCATGAAGATGTAAATAATGGACAAAATGAATTGAATCAAAAAATTGCAATGCTTATTTCATTAATTATGGAAGTACAAACATAATTTGAATGTAAATAGCTAGTACAAAAGAAAAATGCAAACAATAAGAAACATGGCCTAGTGACTAGTTAAACACAAGGATGAGTTGTCCTGTCTTTTGGAAGTAACTGGGTTGAAGTCGACTGAAGCTTCACTTGGCGTGCCCTGGCAGAAGATTCGTCTGGACATTAGGATTGCTGTCATGAAAGCTAGCGATTCCGCCCTTAATCAAATCACGCACTCTAGCCTTTAGTGCATAGCAATTTTCCAAATCGCGGCCTGCGGCACCTTCATGGAATGCACAGTGGAGATCAGATCTGAATCCAGCTGGAAGAGGATTTGGAGGAGGAGGCAGAGTCCTTGTGGTAATCAAACCTGTATGAACCAAACCAGGATAAAGTTTAGTGCACGTCTTGGGAATATGATCAAATTGATTCCTATTACGATACTGGTTCTGCCCTACAACCAGACGTTGGGGAGCTTGAGATGGTCGTGGGGCAGCAACCACAGGAGTAACAGCAGCAACAGTAAGGTGATTAGCATGTTGAGGTCTAGGACGAGGCCTTCTCACTTCTGTCATGACAACATTGGTATGACCTTCTCACTTCTTCTGGAAGTTCCCATAGAATTTCTGCGCACCATTAGAAGATTCAGCAGCCTTGGACACTTTACCATTCTCGAGTCCTTCCTCGAGTTTTTGACCAATAGTTACCAAATCGGTGAAATTGGAGGAAACACTGCCAATCATCTGTTCCCAGTAAAACGGAGACAAAGTGTCCATATACATTCCAGTCAACTCCTTTTCTGCTAGAGGGGGTTCAACTTGAGAAGTGAGTTCTCTCCAACGCTGAGCATATTCCTTGAAAGACTCTTTCTCATTCCGAGACATATTTTGAAGTTGACAACGGCCAGGAGCCATGTCGAGGTTGTACTTGTACTGCTTCATAAAAGTATTAGCAAGATCTTGGAAGCAGTGGATACTGTTCTGTTCAAGATTCATATACCATTTGAGAGAAGCTTCACTCAAGCTGTGTTGAAAATAGTGGATGAGCAACTTCTGGTTGTTGATATAAGCATCCATCTTTCGAAAGTACATGACCAAATGAGCCCTTGGACAAGAGTGACCCTTATATTTCACAAACTCTGGAGTTTTAAATTTGGCAGGCATAACAAGGTCAGAAACTAAGCACATGTTGTTTGCGTCCACACTAAAGAAGTCAGTACCCTCAACGGCTCGGAGTCTATTGTCTATAGTATAAAATTGTTCACAGACAACCTTAGGTTCAACCAAATCTTCACGGTCTTCACCTTGAGCACTAGAAGCATTGTACTCATATAAAGGAATCTCAAAGGGAGCTTGGACAGTCCCGATAATAGTGTGGACCACAGGTCTAGGCTCAGCGAAAATTGGAGCTTGAAATGTCGGTCTGACAGTTTGACCATTCATAGCAGTAGATGCAATAGGTGGAGAGAAGTTGCGTGGAAACCCAAACTCGGGCCAAGTTGAAGGTGGCACCTGAACAGGCTGAGGATCAGCAATTGAAACCTCCTGAATAACAGTCCTTTGGGGTTGCTCTCCTCTAGCAATCAAGACCTGGAGCATTTCAATGAGCTTTGTCATGCTTGACTTAAGATCATCGATCTCCATTCGGATCTCTGCGTTGTGTACTTCTTGTTCTGACATCTTGCGTCTGTAGTTAGCCATAGTCCTGTATTTGTGTCGAGGAATCAGCTTGACGACTGAAAGATGACACTGGAAGATATAGACAGCTGGAAATGAGTCGTTGGACAAACAGATGTATGCAATGAATCATGCAAATATGCAAATGATATGTAACGCGATGCAAGACAAGATGCAAATCACACAGGCGACATGATCAAAGGTTCATGATCACAGCATGGAGTCTGGGTAAATAACCAACCACAGGGTGTGTACTAGTGTTTATAGTGTACCTGTACAATGGGTTCTAACAATTTCTTAAAGTCATCAGTCCGTCTTTCGGATATTATCAATTTCCCAAATACTCAGTAGTTAATAATATTCTCAAGAGAACCTCTTTTGAGTGTAGTATCGCGTATCAACTACTTCGGGACTACTCCCTCATAGTCACCGCACTACATCCTAAGAAGGCCAAGTTGGGTTAAAGGTAACTAAAGGTCCTCAGTGTCACAGGCTCCTAGGTCAAAAGTAGTAATATTTTCACGAATACTCATTCAACAATACTACTCTCAAGAGGGCCTCAACTAAGTGGTGATTTCTCAAGTCAGCTTGGCCGAGAATCAACTCCCTATAAGCCTGCTTAAATATATCACCTTCCTATCATAAGTACACTCAAGTCCGGGTTAGGACTTATCTCACAATAGTATGTAATAACCCTACATACAAAAAAACCCAAGCAGATAGATATATACAAATATACAATAACACATACAAAACAATTTAGCGGTAACCCTCTTAAGGTACATCCCCAGTGAAGTCGCAATTTTTGTCGCAGTGAGAATCACATACTATAGTTATTAAATTAACTAGGTTCACAAATCTTAATTCACCACCGATCTTTAATTTATCTAAGGGAAGGAGAAAAGAACAAATAAACCCATAAGTATGCAATGCAAAGCAAAAGAGAATCTAAGGTTCGAGGGTTGGTTATACCTATGAAAGGTGCTACCATCCTAAGTATCTGTACAACTCTACAGGAACCTCTTGTTTTATTGTGTTATTTGCTATTTTGTCTGCTAAAGGGTAAAATGGAAAGGAAGACCTAAGGTGTTAGTCCCGAGCATGCTCGCCAAGACATCGCATATCGTGCCTACGTATCTTGACGGGAATGGAATCATATCATTCGTAATTCCCCTCAATAAAGGTAAACAAAGTAAAAGGAAAAGGTTGCTCGCCAAGGATTGACCTCGTGCCTACGTATTCTCAAAAGAAATTTTGAGAAATCAGAGCGTCCGCAATTCGGACTACGAGTTTCAGGTTCTAAGAACCAAGAACAACCAAGACAAGTAAAGAGTAAACGAGGGACATGCACAATGACGATAAGTCAACATACAGTCCCTTACATTGTATTAGGTCAACAAGGAATAGAAAGTAGCAGATACATGGAAGAACATCATGTAAATGGCAAGCAAGAATATACAGACACAATACATGGAAAAGCATTATGCATGGTCAGACAGACAAAATAGCACAGAATACGCATGGAAAAACATCATGGGAACAAAACTAAAAGCACACGGGTAAAGCATCATGTGAAAGCAACAAACACGTTCACGGCAAAACATCGTGTAAAATAAACAGAAAGTGCACATCCATATTCAACAACAATCATGGAAAAACATCGTGTAAAATTCACACACATACTACTCACAGTAAATTTGTCAAAACAATATTGTATTCCTAAAAAAACCAATATAGAACTAAAAATAAAACGATAAAACAAATTTAGCAATAAAACAAGTATATATATATATATATATATATATATATATATTATAACTAATAAAAAATATCATAGCTAATAAAAATAAATAAATAAACGTTCCTTTTAAAATAATGAAAAGTCTAATGATACATATATATATATATATATATTTTAAACTAAGAGAAGTATAAGTGGAACTTTAGGTGCATCATTGAATTCCAAATTTCACTAAAAGCAAAAGTGTGTTCATTTTAGCAAATATTCATTATTCATTCTCTTCCAAACAAATCCAACATACACACTTAAAGCACTTGTAACTATAACACCAAAACATTAGCATGAAAATGCAGTGATAACATGACTTTTATATTACAAAACAAACACACATAAATACAAAACAAACACACATAAATACACAGTAAACACACATAAATACAAAGCAAACACATATAAATACAAAGTATTATATTACAACATCAATGCAGTTTTTTAACGAAAGAAAAGAAAAAAATAAATGTCAAAAACCAACATGAAAAGTTAAAGAAATTAAGAGATACTTCATAAAAGCTTGCACTATTAATTCAAATATAGAGATTTCTGTAAAACAATGAGCACATCAGTTCAAACATATAAAATCAAATGCTACAAAAACCGAATCATAACACTAACACACACGTAATTTAAATACACAACATGGAACTCTTAAGAGAAAGCGAAAGAATAACAAATTTATCGGATCAAAAATATTACCAAACCAAGATCGTCGCCGTGTTGCAACGTCGTCGACGTTGCCGGTTTTGGTATTGTTGCAGGGAAATCTTTGGAACGTCGCTTTTTTGTTGTTTTTTTTGTCCTCTTTATTTTTTCTAATGCATATATATAAGACTAGAAAATAGACAAGAATGAAAATAACAATTAACACAATGTTATTTTGTTTTTTTTATAATGAGACAAAAATAAAAAGAATTAAATAGTATGTTTTTATGTTTTTAGAAGGAGAAACATAATTAAGTATTGATTAAATAGGATGTTTTTGTGTTTTTATAAAAAAGAAAATATTAATAAACAAATTAAAAATAAAATTAATTAATAAAAATAAAAATTTAAATTAAATGTCTAATTAAATCTAAATAAATTAAATGATTATTAAAAACAAAATAAAAAGTCGGGTAGAAAAGTGCTCGAAAAAATAAAATGAACACACCAAATAATCAGCGTGAAATAAACATATTGGAAAAATACAGCATTTGGTCAGATTTTGAAATAAATTTTGACCGGTTTGTCTGTAAATCCAACAAATTTATTCTGAATGACATTCCGGACACTATACAAGATGCAGTGCATGCTATGCTATGCAGACGATGCGAAACGAAAAATAGAATCTCAGGGTAAAAAATTAGGGTATGACAGGGTTAAGTCTGTTCTTGCAGTTGGTTTGCAAGGATGTTGGATAGGATGTTCTGACATTCTGTCTAAGTCTCAGGTTTCCTTTCTGTTCTGAGTCCTTCCTTTGTATCTTGTGATCTGAGTTATGAACACAGTCGTGTCTTGTGTTCTGAGTTACACAGGTGAAGGAGTGTAGGTTCCTTCGTAAGGGGGAGCATTCTAGAGGGGAGTGTGTTTGAGGGGAGTGTTCTTTGATCAACTCTTTCAGAATTCCTTCTAGCTTCTTTAGGAGTTTCAACTTCCTTTCAGGACCTTTTTCAACTTCACTCACCTTGGGTTTATTGTGCAAAAGGAGTTTTAGCCAAAATTTGTCAAAAAGGGGAGATTCAAAGCTCCTGAGGTTTGACTAAATTTTGGTAAAATTTGATGAAAAAGATGATCCATCATGAAGAATTCTACCAGAGAACAAAGATGTTGAATGAAATGTCCCAACATGAAGATTCGACATCTGGACAGATATAACGGGTTTTGATTTTAATCAGTTCCAAGATTCAAGGCGCGTTTAGCAGTGGATCAAGGACAGAAGATGTGAAGCCCAAGACAGCTGAAGGTTATAAAAGAAGACTTAGACCTAGGGTTGTATAAGAAATCCTTTTGTAACACTTTTGTAAAGGGAAATCAGGGTTTAGGGTTTTGAGAGTCGTAGGCTTTCTTGTGTTGTAAGTCACTCTTTGTAACATTTAATATATTGTGGTAGACATATTTTTACAGATTCAGAAACCTTTTGCTGAAAATACAGTGATAACGTGACTTTTATATTACAAAACAAACACACATAAATACAAAACAAACACACATAAATACATAGTAAACACACATTAATACAAAGCAAACACATATAAATACACAGTAAACACACAAAAATACAAAGTAATATATTACAACATCAATGCAATTTTTTAACGAAAGAAAAGAAAAAAAAATAAATGTCAAAAACCAATATGAAAAGTTAAAGAAAATAAGAGATACTTCATAAAAGCTTGCACTATTAATTCAAATATAGATATTTCTGTAAAACAATGAGCACATCAATTCAAACATATAAAATAAAATGCTACAAAAACCCAATCGTAACACTAACACACACGTAATTTAAATACACAACATGGAACTCATAAAAGAATAGAATAACGAATTTATCGGATAAAAAATATTACCGAACCAAGATCGTCGCCGTGTTGCAATGTCGTCGACGCTGCCACTTTTGGTATTGTTACAGGGAAATCTTTAGAACGTCGCTTTTTTGTTGTTTTTTTTTTCCTCTTTGTTTTTTCTAATGCATATATATAAGACTAGAAAATAGACAAGAATGATAATAACAATTAACACAATGTTTTTTGTTTTTTTTTTATAATGAGACAAAAATAAAAAGAATTAAATAGTATGTTTTTGTGTTTTTAGAAGGAGAAACATAATTAAGCATTGATTAAATAGGATATTTTTGTGTTTTTTTATAAAAAAGAAAATATTAATAAACAAATTAAAAATATAATTAATTAATAAAAATAAATTTTAAATTAAATATCTAATTAAATCTAAATAAATTAAATGATTATTAAAAACGAAATAAAAAGTCGGGTAGAAAAGTGCTCGAAAAAATAAAATGAACACACCAAATAATTAGCATAAAATAAACATATTGGAAAAATACAGCGTTTGGTCAGATTTTGAAATTAATTTAGACCGATTTATCTGTAAATCCAATAAATTCATTCTGACTGGCATTTCGGACACTATGCAAGATGAAGTGCATGTTATGCTATGCAGACGATGCGAAACGAAAAACAGAATCTCAGGGTAAAAAATTAGGGTATGACAGGGTTGAGTCTGTTCTTGTAGTTGGTTTGCAAGGATGTTGGATAGGATGTTCTGACATTCTGTCCGAGTCTTAGGTTTCCTTTCTGTTCAGAGTCCTTCCTTTGTGTCTTGTGATCTGAGTTATGAACACAGTCGTGTCCTGTGTTCTGAGTTACCCAGGTGAGGGAGTATAGGTTCCTTGGTAAGAGGAGCATTCTAGAGGGGGAGTGTGTTTAAGGGGAGTGTTCTTTGATTAACTCTTTCAAACTTCCTTCTAGCTTCTTTAGGAGTCTCAACTTCCTTTCAGGTCACTTTTCAACTTCACTCACCCTGGGTTTATTGTGCAGAAGGAGTTTTTGCCAAAATTTGTCAAAAGGGAGAGATTGAAAGCTCATGAGGTTTGACTAAATTTTGGTAAAACTTGATGAAGAACAAGATGATCCATCTTGAAGAATATTGCCAGAGAACAAAGCTATTGAATGAAATGTCCCAACATGAAGACTCGACATCTGGACAGATATAGCAGCAGGTTTTGATTTTAATCTGTTCCAAGATTCAAGGCGCGTTTAATAGTGGATCAAGGACAGAAGATTTGAAGCCCAAGACAGCTGAAGGTTATAAAAGAAGACTTAGACCTAGGGCTGTATAAGAAATCCTTTTGTAACACTTTTGTAAAGGGAAATAAGGGTTTAGGGTTTTGAGAGTCGTAGGTTTTCTTGTGTTGTAAGTCACCCTTTGTATCGTTTGATACATTGTGGTAGACATGTTTTTATGAATTCATTTGTATCGTTTGATACATTGTGGTAGACATATTTTTACACATTCAGAAACCCTAAACCCTTATTTCCCTTTACAAAAGTGTTACAAAAGGATTTCTTATACAACCTTAGGTCTAAGTCTTCTTTTATAACCTTCAGCTGTCTTGGGCTTCAAATCTTCTGTCCTTGATCCAGTGCTAAACGCACCTTGAATCTTGGAACAAATTAAAATCAAAACCTGCTATATCTATCCAGATGTCGAGTCTTCATGCTGGGACATTTCATTCAGCATCTTTGTTCTATGGCAGAATTCTTCATGATGGATCATCTTGTTCTTCATCATGTTTTACCAAAATTTAGTGAAACCTCAAGAGCTTTCAATCTCCCCATTTTGACAAATTTTGGCTAAAACTCCTTCTGCACAATAAACCCAGGGTGAGTGAAGTTGAAAAAGGTCCTGAAAGGAAGTTGAGACTCATAAAGAAGCTAGAAGGAAGTCTGAAAGAGTTGATCAAAGAACACTCCCCTCAAACACACTCCCCCTCTAGAATGCTCCCCCTTACCAAGGAACCTATACTCCCTCACCTAGGTAACTCAGAACACAAAACACGACTGTGTTCATAACTCAGATCACAAGACACAAAGGAAGGACTCAGAACAGAAAGGAAACCTGAGACTCAGACAGAATGTCAGAACATCCTATCCAACATACTTGCAAACCAACTGCAAGAACAGACTCAACCCTGTCATACCCTATTTTTGACCCTGAGATTTTTTTTTGTTTTGCATCTTCTGAATAGCATATCACGCATTTTATCATGCATAATACCCAATTTATCAGTTCGAATAATCTTGTTGGAATTACAGCCGAATTGGTCAAATAAATGTCAACTGTGTTTAAAATCAGTGGACTGAAAATTTCAAGATCGAGCCTGCAAACGTCTGTGATATTAATCTACGTTTCGCGTAGTTTAACCTGGCGTGCTCATTTAAATTTTTCGACCACCTTTTGGATGTTTTTTGATCAATTTAAGCCTTTTTAGAGGGTAAAATTTATTTCAAAATCTGACCAAACGCTGTATTTTTCCGAGTCGTTTATTTCGCGCTGATTATTTTGGTGCATTTATTTTATGTTTTCGAGCACTTTTTTGCCCGACTTTTTATTCGTCTTTTTATCATTTTATTTTAATTTTTTTAGTTAAATAGTTATTTAATTTATTTAGATTTAATTAGATATTTTAATTTAAGTTTATTTAATTAATTATTAGTTTTTTTTTAATAATAACCATCAATATTTCCCAAAACACAATTAAACATGTCGGAGTAAAAACGGAAAGCATCATCATCAAATCAAACATGTTGAAATTAAAGAGGAAAGTAATCCAAACATGTCCCAGACATAATCAGATGGAATTGGAAACTCCTCATCAAGCTTTCATATTGTCATTGAACACACAAAAATGATTGAGGAAAATTCATTACACATCAATTCAAAACCAAAATTTTGATTTTGCAAATGGCTATAAGAAGAGAACACACACATTCAAAAGGGAAGACATAAAAAATTACATACACACTCCTCATTTTTTTCTCACGTTAATAAAAAAATCTGCTCCTCAAAACTCCATTCACCAACTAGCAGCATACTCTCTTCTCCATTTCATACTCCTTCATCACCTACAAACACCTTGAAAACCTTCTGCACATAACTTGTTCTCCCTCATTTTCAAAAGGGTTCATAACCATCATCAATATTCTCCTCCAAGCTAACGATCTCGGAGAAGCGGTACAACAGTCGTGCGGTCACCGAACGAGCGAGAAATAAGAGGAAGGAAGGGCTTTGAGGGAGAGGTCTGTTTCCTTTCTTGTTTCTCGTTACTGTTATGTTGTTACTTTAGAGGATAAGTGTTTTGTTTTGTTTATATATATATATATATATATATATATATATAGTATCATGTGTGTAACATTTCAACTTCAAGCTTTCTCTTACATTTGGTTTGTATATATGTTGCACTGTGTTAATGTGTTTTTCTTTTACCTTAATTGACATGAGATTGTTTATTTCTTTACCTTGGGCCTCGCTTTCTTTTTCTTGTTGCTAGAATAGAAAATTTTACCCCATACCCCATCATTTATTCCCCTACCCCTACATTATATTTTTTTTACCAAAGTATCCTCATATAAATAAGTGCAAAATTTTCCTAATTTACTTATTTGATCCACAATTTAATAAATAAATCTATCTTCAAAAGCTGTTTTATTAATATTCTCAGCAAATATGACAAGTATTATCTATACTATTATATAATCTTATAATGTCTCCATCAAAGATTTTCTGTTAATTGTTTTCTTTAATTAATTAATTAAATATAAATATATTTATTATTAACTCCATTTAAAACTTCCGACTAACTCATTCTTATATTTTAAATAATTATTAATTAACAAATGCAATAAAACACGTTCTATTTTTTTTTATAAATGCAGCCACCTACCAAAAATTAATTAAATATACATATATTATTATTAACTCCATCATTTAAAAATTCTAACTAACTCACATTCTTATATTTTAAATAATTATTAATTAACAAATGCAATACGACACTCCAGATTTTTTTTTTTAAAATGCAGCCACCTACTAATAATATGTTAACATAGTAACTACCCAGCATAACTTTTTTCTTCATTTTATTAATTAATCTTTTATTATTAATAATTAAATATTATTATTATTAATTAAATAATAATTAAATTAAAATATTTAACATGTTTATTTCTCAAATTTCTCTCCGCTCAACACTCTCTATTTATATCATACAAACAATTGACCTTTCTCCACTCATAAAATCTCTCTAACCCCACATTAATAGGACACATAGTAATATTAAATTAAAAAATAAAAAAAGTAAATAAATTAGACATATAATGAAAACCTTGAAAGTTACTTAGTACAAAAATAAATTAATAAATATAAGTCATGAAACGGTTAAAGTTTTTTATAGCCCTACTAATTTCATTACTTTATTTCATTTTTTCCACAAAATTATCTTCCCACTAATCAAATTTATATCTCATCAATTAACCTCATTTTTTTATTCCATTTTTTTCACAAAATTATCTTCCCACTAATCAAATTTATATCTCATCAATTTATACATTTATTTTACTATTTACTAGCTTTAAAATAAAATTAGTGGGGGCTATAAAAAACTTTAACCGTTTTATGAATTATATTTATTTATTTATTTTTGTATTAAGTACATTTCAGGTTTGCATTATATGTCTAATTTATTTTTTATTTTTATTTTTTAATTTAATATTACTATGTGTCCTATTAATGTGGGGTTAAAGAGATGTTATGAGTTGAGAGATGTTAATTGTTTGTATGATATAAATAAAGAGTGTTGAGCAGAGAGAAATTTGAGAAATAAACATGTTAAATATTTTAATTTAATTATCATTTAATTAATAATAATAATATTTAATTATTAATAATAAAAGATTAATTAATAAAATGAAGAGAAAAGTTATGCTAGGTAGTTACTATGTTAACATATTATTGGTAGGTGGCTGTATTTTTTAAAAAAAATTAGGAGTGGCTTATTGCATTTGTTAATTAATTATTATTTAAAATATAAGAATGTGACTTAGTTAGAAGTTTTAAATGATGAAGTTAATAATAAATATATTTATATTTAATTAATTTTTGGTTGGTGGCTGCATTTAAAAAAAATTTAAGACATGTCTTATTGCATTTGTTAATTAATATTTATTTAAAATATAAGAATGAGTTATTCGGAAGTTTTAAATGGAGTTAATAATAAATATATTTATATTTAATTAATTAATTAAAGGAAAAAGTTTTAGCGAAAAATCTTTGATGATTTATAAGATTATATAATAGTATAGATAGATAATACTTGTCATATTTGCTGAGAATATTAATAAAGCAGCTTTTAAAGATAGGGTTATTTATTAAATTGTGGATCAAATAATTAAATTAAAAAAATTTGCACTTATTTATATGAGAATATTTTAGTAAAAAAAAATATAATGTAGAGGTAGGGAAATAAATGATGGGGTATGGGGTAAAATTTTCGCTGGAATATACTTTCATTTTATTTTATATATTGCCCTTTGCTTTTTCCATTTAGCTCGATATATCCTGTTCTTGTACATATGTCTTATAATTTTTGGGTTTTTGTTTTTTATATATAAATAAATATATATATATATATATAACTTCTTGTTTCATTTTTTTTATATAAATATATACATGCTTTTAGATTTATATATCAGCTTTTGTTATATACATACATACATTTGTTTCAAGTTTAATATATATTCATATATTTGCTACCGTTTCATTTTTTCTTTTTATATATATTATGAGTTTACTAGAATTGGGGCGTGGCCCCTTTGTCAGTTTTATTTTATTTTTATTTTTTAGTTATTATTATTATTATTATTATTATTATTATCATTATTATTATTATTATTATTATTTACTATTATTATTTTATGATTTAGGTTATTAGGTTTGATTTGTCCTTTCATTCATTTATCTATCTTATTTTCTTATGTTGATTTAAGTATTTTAATTATTTTATTTATATTAATAATTAGTTGTTTGAACGTTTATCTTATTAGTTAGTTAGAAATTAATTAATTAATTATTTTTCTATTATTAATTAGATTGATAGACTTTTTTTTAGTCATATGATAGATGATCCATATCCATGCTCATATCCTCATACGTAAATAATAACACTTGATGTTTCCCACGAATTCAATTTCACTAACATTTCATCGCGATGCTTTGCCGTGTACTTTCAATTTGCTTCACGATGCTTTGCCGTGCACTTTCTATTTATTTTATATGATGTTGTGCTGTGTACTTTCTATCTGTTTTTCTACATGATGTTTTTCCATGTACTATGTTTATGTCTCCATTTGCTGTCTGACCATACAAGATGTTTTTCCATGTACTGTGTTTGTGTCTTCATTTATTGCTTGCCATTTATATGACGTTCTTCCATGTACTTTTTACTTTACTTTTTATGCCTTGTTGACCCAATCCAAGGGAAGGGACTGTATGTTGACTTATTGTCATTGTGCGTGTCCCTTGTTTGTACACTTTAATTGTCTTTGTTGTTCTTGGTTCTTAAAACCTGGCAATTCGTAGGTCTGAACTACGGATGCTCTGATTTCTTAAAGTTCCTTTTGAGAATATGTAGGCCCAGGTCAATCCTTGACGAGCAACCTTTTCCTTTTACTTTATTTACCCTTATTAAGGGGAACTACGAATGCCCTGATTCCATTCCTGTCAGGATACATAGGCACGAGATGCGATGTCTTGGCGAGCATACTTAGAAATAACACCTTAGGTCTCCATTTATCTTTTCACCCTTAGCAGATAACAAACAACAAATAACACAGTAAAACAAGAGGTTCCTGTAGAGTACTACAGATACTTAGGATGCTAGCATTTTCCCTAGGTATAACTAACCCCTGGACCTTAGATTCTCTTTTTCTTTGTTTTTGCATTGCATACTTATGGGTTTATTCATTCTTTTTCACTTCCCTTGGATAAATTAAATATCAGTGGTGAATTATGATTGGTGAGCCTAGTTAACTCAATAGCTATGGTATCTGATTCTCACCGCGACAAACCCCTGTACTTTTCTCCCCATTTTTAGCCAAAAATTGAAAAAGATGTCCAACACAGACCCATACCCAGACTGAAATACCCAAAGGTGGGCAAATGCCATGAGAACACAGCACAACAGAAAAACAACCTGAGACAAATCGAAGCCAATAACCCCCTTTATATACCCGAGCTGTTTCCTTAGGATGTAACAAACCATTGAAAATAACGAAGGTCAATTCAGTGAGAACATTAAATGAGGAATGTAACTTCACCAAAAAGAATGTGCACCGGCCAAAACACCTTTGATTGTTTCTTCTTTAATGGAAACCGTCCAAAGAAATTGCATGTACCAAGGAAACATGCTCTCTTTAGCGCACATTTTCCATTGTCTAAGGACCACTGTGCACAAGAATTCATAGACAAGTCCTAAACAATATCCTGACATCTAGTCAAACATTGTCTAATATCTTCTTCTGCATCAAGCAAGAGATTTTCTGCCAATAGCTCATAGCACAGTCATACAAGATTTGACACCTAATCACACTCCTCTTTACTCAACTCTGCACGAACTCCATTCATCCAGAATTAGTAAGTATGGTCAAGATATCTTCAAGACTTCAAGCAATTGAACACGAAACCTAATCTGCAGAGAAAAATAAATTCTCCCAAACACAAGCAATGACTCTTCGGACACTCCCAAGAAGCTTGTACAACTCTGATTCAATCCATTGACACCCCAATGATAGAACCAAATCCAAAATGTCAAGTCCACCTTGAACTTCATCAGTAACACATTGTCACGACATCTTGTCTGACATCACACCCTCACTAGAGGTGCATAAGAAATCTAGATAAACAATTGCATTACTGCAGTAATAGATTCTAGATAGAAATCCAACTCCCCCTGTCAAAGATAACCAGTGCTCCTTTGCAAGAAGAACACCTCAAGGTGAATGGAAAACATAAGACTCATCTTCATGTCTTCAAGAGCTCACTCCTTGTTCAACACATCAACGGAACGCATTCACACACTGCTTGATCAACAAGCAATCTATGTACCACAATAGTACACCTATTAGACAGAAGTTCTCCCCCTATCTTTCATAAATGATGCTCCTTCCAACAAGAAACACCCAAAATCACCACATGATATCACATGACCAACTTCATGCTCATATAGTGAGAAGGTACCAGCATCACATCCTTGTACCATAACTAACGAACTCTTGAATTGAGACCAAAATCACCATTGATCGCTCTCATCCTGAACCCGTCTATACCCTGTACAAATCCACCTTGAATTTTACAGCCATAGATATCCATGTTCCTTGAGAATAAATCCTATTGAACCTAGAATGCTTCACATTCCTCAAAGAGACATACAAGAGTCACTTAGTTTGTTAGTTATCCCAAATGTCATTCACACTTGAAAAACATCAAATACATGCTCCAGAAATCCTCAGCTTACTAGCTTCACTAGCACCAAACTGATCCCCTTCTTTCTAGAGTTACTTGTAGCAGAAGCAACCTTCTCTCCACAAGTATTACGACCTCAACATGAGTCAGAGTACAAGATAGATACCCCCATAATCCAAGACAGTCTTCACCTCATCATTCTCCCGTATGATAAGTTAGAACACTTCTGATACAACTGGTGAATATCACTTTCACAAACTGAACCCCAAGTTCAGCGAACAAGATGATGTTCTAACATCAGTTAGGACATCCTAATCATATCACAGACACCATACACTATGGTTCTTGATATAATAACAACTGGACTTACTATCTGCATAGTAATCCATCTGATAATCTCCAGAGGAAATAGCTCCACCAGCTTGATCAATAAGAATTCCAGACAACCACCGAGAGAAATAAACTCTCATAAAGAACATCCAGATGTTAGACCTAATGTCAAAACAACTGAATATCAAAACAAAGCAGTCAGCTTATGCCACTTCAGCAACCTGATACTGTCTTGATTAACTCCTCCTCAGACATATCACCTGGAAAAACTTCTCCATTTCTTCAGGAGAAGAGTTCCATGCTCTCATAAACTTGATTAACATATCAAGTTTGAGTAGACAACATCTATCCTGTGTTAATGATCCACAACCAATCTTAAGACCAGATACCTTGAAGAGTTCACCAAGATAAACAATCACCACAAGCAAGATCTGAATGATTCACAAAACCATCTCCTTGAGCAAAAGTTCCTTCAAGATATCAGTGAGAGAGAGAGTAATAGACATTTGATCTTGACCTCTTTCTTCAGAGAATCCTGATAGAGAGATCTGCAACACTCCTTCAGCAAAAGAGAGACATAGCACATGTACTTCTATCCATTAGATAAAAAATAACCTGACCCAGTCAGATGATGACTTCGCCTCCATTAGCATCCTTATTCTAGAAAATTTCCTTGAAAATAAACTTTCTAGATATAACATATGCCTCTGCAGGCCTAATCTGAAGCAAATTCCCAGCACACAAGTGTTTTGTACCCAGTTCATACGCTACACCCTTACTTTGTCATAGAGGTTCACTTCTTGAGACAACAAGATATTGCACATACTCCGCTGAAGAGGAGTTTCAACAACTGTTCCTTTAATGATGATCATGAAAGTATCCATTCTAAATACCAAGATCAGATACATAGAGCAGGTCCTTGAGTTGTAGCAATAAGAGGCATTGCACCTCCTGATGTATCATCTGGACTTCAGCGGTCTTGAACTTCAAGACATGGATAATAAATTAAATACTTATGGATTCCACACCTAGCAATTGATCTTAAATCCTAGTTCAGTAAGCCATATATTCTATAAGAGATATGATCTATAGAATATCATCACTTTAGGAATACCACTCAAGTATTCTTTGGTGCAATTATCTTCCATGGCAAGCAGAAAGTTGAGACATCAAGACTGACATCCTTGACTCATCTTGCCTAGGGCTTTGATAAGCTGACATACCCTGGTTTCCTTCCTTGATAAGACACTACTTCAACTGATATGGATTCTTATTTCAGACAAGATCAAGCTTTACAGATTACGAAAGGAACACTTCCTTGCAGAACATGGATGGTGAAAATAAATCACCCCCAATTTCTTCAGGTTGATGATTTTCAGAAGCATCATTTATCCAGAAGATCAACCAGAAGACTCCACAGTATTATCCTCAACATGACAGAATTGCGTTTATGAGTGGACTTGAGAGGAAACTCAAGTATCTTTGGCAACTTGTCGTGATACAGAGAACTTACCAATTTCATAGACCATGAAATTGATAAACATAATCTCAACTCATCCCTCCTAACTGTCTTCATGATACCTGATTGAACCAATCTTCCAAGTAGCAAGACATCAAAGCAAACAGAAACTAACGGCTCTCCCCATTCCATTACTCCCGGCTGGAACGACTAGAGCTACCATAAAAACTGACACTTTCAAGGAGATTTGGAGGAAAATCAAGAATTTCTTCAATCTGGCTTATCTTCCAAAGGTAGAAGACAACAAGAAGGAATAAGAATAGCTTCAACCATCTTCCTTCTTCAACTCTCTGGATAGTGAACATCACAATCTATTCCAAGAATAGATCTTTCTTGAACTACAACTCCAGAAACAAAGATCTACCAAAGTCCTTTCATCAGAGACGTAAGCAGCGGAACAACAACACAACCTCAACAGGCTCCACTCAAGATGTCAAGACATCTTAGAGGTCACCATTCATAAGAAAACCTCAACACCAGCAGCATCTGCAACATCTTTCACAGAATCAAAAGACAGTCAAACAGTAGTTGTCATCCTTGATCCAACAACAATCATTCTAGATATCCAATACCATTGATAACATCATAATGAATGGTCTGATCACACAAACACACAACTTGTTTAATGAGCCAGAAAGTATCTCCCAAGATCTAATCCAGGAATAGATAGGATGCCTGATCTGATACCAATTGAAATTCTGGTAACAGATCTCAGATGTCCTATTAAATGTCAAGACATTGATCTCTGTTAAAAATGAACAAGGACAGAAACAAGAACCTTCAATGAAACTGAAGATTCATAAAACAATGTCGTGATAGATGTTTCGACATCAGTCAAGACATAAACTTTTGAACAAGAGAACAAACTGAATTTAACAAAACAGAAAGATAAATAACACAAGGATATGATGACCTAGTTCGGTGCAAATTACCTACGTCTGGGGGCTACCAAGCCAAGAATGAATTCACTATTAGCCGTATTAATTTAGAGCTAAACTCCCCCGTTTACAACTCCTCACTTAATCCCTACCAATTAAAATTCTATCTATAAATCGCCATCTAGATAAGAGAAACCCATCTCAATTCCTAAATCACCTCAGTGATAACTAACAATCACAACCTCCGGTAACTGTATCAATCTGTTTAATTGAAAGACACCCCTTTCAATACAGTATTCAGTCAAGACTCTTGACTATCAAACAATGCATGGATTTGCTTCAAAGCATAATCCAAGAATAATACATAATTCATTACCTAAAGGTTTTTGAATCTATAAAAATATGTCTACCACAATCTATTAAACGATACAAAGGGCGACTTACAACACAAGAAAGTCTACGACTCTCAAAACCCTAAACCCTTATTTCCCTTTACAAAAGTGTTACAAAAGGATTTCTTATACAACCCTAGGTCTAAGTATTCTTTTATAACCTTCAACTGTCTTGGGCTTCAAATCTTCTTTCCTTGATCCACTGCTAAACGCGCCTTGAATCTTGGAACAGATTAAAATCAAAACCTGCTATATCTGTCCAGATGTCGAGTCTTCATGCTGGGACATTTCATTCGATATCTTTGTTCTCTGGCAAAATTCTTCGTGATGGATCATCTTGTTCTTCTTCAAGTTTTACCAAAATTTAGTCAAACCTCAGGAGCTTTCACTCCTTAACAAAAGGTTAAGAAGAAACATACAATGAATTGGTTTTCTTCTGCAAAAGGTAAGGATGATTCCCTAGCAAAAGGCTAGGAAGATTTGTAAAAGGCAATTGAGTAGCAGATGCAACCCCCATGCAAAAGGCCATGAAGGGCTTTCCTTACGTAATAGGCGAAGATTACTTACAAAAGGTAAGCGAAGGATTAAGTTCCCATGCAATAGACAGGAGGTACTTACAAAAGGTAGGAAGGTTGGAAATAGAATTCCTCGTGCAAAAGGCCGAGGGAACTTGCAAAAGGCAAGTATGAAATAAAAGGGGCTTCCTCTGCAAAAGGCAGAGTGTACTTACAAAAAGTAAGTTGAATCCCATGCAAAAGGCAAGGGGAACTTGCAAAAGGCAAGTGTAAAGAAGATGATAATTCTCGTTCAAAAGGCAGAGGGAACTTGCAAAAGGCAAGTGTTAAGGAGATGATAATCCTCATGCAAAAGGCAGAGGGAACTTGCACAAGGCAAGAGAATGTCATGATACCTCACAGGCACAACAACGGAGATGAAGATCTCGAAATATGGTAATCACTTGGACTTGCAAAACCTACGTCAGGTGTCCAAATAACCGAGAAGGGAGTAAGACCTACATCCAGTCCCTTATTTTGTACTCAGGATGCAAGGTTTTAACCAGGATAACTTTCTCGTGCAAAAGGCAGCGAGGATTTACAAAAGGTAAGTGAGGAGACATGATTTCATACAAAAGGCAACAAAAGAACTTACAAAAGTTAAGTGGAAACAACATAATGTTTTCCGTGCAAAAGGCAGGGAAGACTTGTAAAAGGCAAGGGGAACTTACAAAAGGTAAGCTGAAAGAGAAATTTTCCATGCAAAAGGCAAAGGGGAACTTGCTAAAGGCAAGACACGGACAAAAGGCCAATAATACTCGCAAAAGGAAAATAAAGGGAAAATACATTGGGGGAACCTGTTGGGAATACCATTTAGGAGCTTTGTGAGGATGGAGTTCTCTTCGGAGAAATAATCCTGTCTCAAGTGAGGAGTTGTTTATGCTTTCGAGAAAGGCTTGAATTTGGCTTATGCTAAGTATGCATGTTTGATTTTGTATGGTGTATTGCTCCATCTTGATTGATATGATACACGTTTTAATGATGCAATGTTATGTATTGATGATTACTATATGCATAATGCCAACTATGATAGGCTTTTGTAGTATGTACAGGCTATGTCGGGCAGAATGTTATTTTCCAAAAGGGGTGGAGGTTGAGAATTTAAAGTACCAATGACCATTTGGTTTATTAATCAAAATCAAGGTTTTAGGTTACCAGCGAAGCGGGGTTTTCACTATGCCAACAATGATTGTGCCTTACAGGGTGTCAATTGAGGTTGGAGATGTCGATAAAGGCCGGGCTTTGAAGGTTCCAATAAAAATTGGGCTTTAAGAGATGGAAAGCAAGTTGGGCGTTTCGAGAGGCCAAGCAAGGTTGGGATTTATATAAGTACCAAGTAAGATTGGGCTTTGGCTTTTCTTGTTCGGGTTGTAGGGCTTCGTGTTATACTATATGAATAATATGCATGAGCGAAACGACATGATTAATGCATGGTAATTATTTATGTAATGGTTTCAAAGGTTTAACCAGTGCCCATGAGGTGGATCAAGTATGGTTGAAGCTGGGAAGTGCCTTGCTTGCCTATAATACTTCTTATTGAAAGGTTATGGGATGTGCTTAGAGTGACTTCCCAACATTCATTTTGAACTCAGTGGTTGCTTATACATGAAAAAACCTGTTTGATTAGTTTTGAAGGTATGGAGAATAGATGCCCCTCTATAGCCAGTCTTACCTCAGTCTGCAGGGCATCTGCATGGATTGTCCCACTCACAAGTTATGAAGTGAACTTATCATGGATGATCTCGATCTGACATGCCCTAGTGTTTTGAAATTGTATTCCCCTGATTAACTGTCTCTTGGAGAGATTTGTCGAATCTCGACGTGATTGCCCCAGATTGACTGAATCTTGAAATAACTTACCCTTTAGCTCAATGGAGTCCTTAGACGTTTTTCCCCTTAGCATGATGTCAAGTTCTTACTTGCAAGTAAAAAATGTTTATTTTGAAGATGATAATTCTAATGTTATGCTTATGTCAGTATTAAAATCCAAGTTTGTTCACTGAGATGATGTTGTGACATATAGTGAATGAATCACTAGTTAGAATGCCACATCGATACCAACTAAAATGATGAGCAAATCTTTAGAATTCAGCTTTAACGCGATCTTACCGTAGTATGCTTTCGAAATAAACCCTGCTTCAATTAGGTCTTTAGAGGGTTGTAACGTGGCCTGGTTCACAGTTTTAGAATAAAGGATTTATGGCTCAAAGTTTACTTTAACCCACCCATTCTCCTTGATGTTCACCAGTCCTACATTCAGTTAATTTGACTCAAATGTTTACTTTTCAAAAGGGTTTTGAAAAGTAGAAATGATGGTTAAGGAACCAATGAGGTTTTTGGAGTGGCAGTCACCCGCCTTTTGTAGTCACATGAGTTTATTCTTGCTGAAGATTTTTCCTTTGATTCTTTCTTTTTCGTTTTCATTTTTGCTTTCCCTAATTTTTTCCTGGACCGATCTTTCAAGTTTTCAGTCCACTAGGATGCCCTAATTTTTTCCTAAGTCACTTGTTTTCAAGTTTTCTATTTAGCGAGCTTTCTTTTTTCTTTTGCTTAATCGCAGATCTTGAATTTCTCATCATTTTCTCTTTGTTGGAACAAATCACGTGACATTTGTTTGTTTAGTTTGTTAAAGGGTTATGAATGCCTCATTATTTTTGTTGGTGAGGGACAACCGTTATGGATTTGTGATTTTCGACCTCTTGTGAGGGATGAGATGTGGTTGATCCTCATATTGGACACTCCTCTTTGAAATTTGAACGCACAATTAAACTAACTGAAGATTGCCCTACCCCTACTTAAGATTGAGGGTTTTTTCATATAAAAAAAGAAAATCCTACTTCTAGCTCAAAGGAGTTGACTAGGGATTATCTTCCTTATACCTCTGGTGTTTAGGAATTGAATTCCTTACATCGTCAACAAGGTTTTATTCAAAAGCATACAACCAGTAGTTTCGTGTATTCGATTTCATCATTCTCCTTTCGATTTTGCTTAACCAAGAGTTTAATATCGATGAATAAAATATGAGGGAACACAGATGGATTGATTTAAAAAAAGATGCATATTCATTTCATTATTATGATCATTCAAAAACAAAAGAGTTTTACAAATGAATATTACATTGACAAACAAAAAGATTACAAATGGAAATGATTGAACAATCTAAATGATTGATGGTGTGATTAGCCTTATTATCCACCCATAGATCGGGGTCATCGTGCTTGTAGAATTTGATGTGATAGTCCCCAAGTAGGTTCTTCTTAAAATTCTTCCAATGGATACGACCTTTTCGGATATACCCTTGCTCCTACTTGCACTGGTTATGGCATTGTAGTTGTGCCCACGTACGGGGGTATGGGATTGTTCAGTATGCTCAGGCCGCTTGGTGTGAACATGATAACCTTTGAATCGATCAAGTCTTTTACTTTGTATTTGAAACCCTTACAATTCTCGATTGCTTGTCCAGGTGCTCTATAGTGGAACTCACACCTGGCGTACACATCATAACCTGGAGGAAGAGGATTTGGAGGAGGCCTAGCCTATCTAAATTTAACCAACGAGATATTAAGAAAAAGAGGGAGAAGTCAACCGTATGACATAGGAACCGAGTCAAACTGTTTCTCTGGCCTCCTTGGTATTTTTTGGCCTTGATGAGCATGGGGGTTTTGCCGCTGCGAGTCATACAGCTGTTGATACTGCACTGGTTGTTGTCCAACGAGAATTGCATAAGCTTGTTGTAGATGATATCCATGAGGCATCTCATGACATGAGGTGGAACTAGGAAGATGTAGAGGAGTGACCATCCCTGCCATAGCAATTGGTGCATGATTGCCTTCCTTTCTCATCAATATTTGTAATATTTCTATAACCAGACTCATATGAGTCCTCAGTTGGTTGACCTTCTCCCTCAATAGTTATTGGCCTCTTTGAAGTTCTTCCATAGTGATTTTAGATATGCTTCCAGTTCAAAACGTGTGTCGGATAATCAGCTAACTGGTTAGAAACGAGAGGTGGTATGAGGCTTTTGTTATGTTTTTGCATTATGAAATGCAAAATGATGCATGAATGTATGCAAAAAGTTTTTATGTTTCAAGGGAATCTTGTCTATTTCATATAAGTAGTCATACAATTACAAAAAGTAAGACATAATACAATGCCAATAATGGAAATACGCATTTTATTCAATATGGAAGAATAAAGAGTACCACGAATACAATCTCATGGGTTTTCTCAATGAGCTACAAGAAGGTTAGGTTTGAACCTTTCGAATACGACCCTACAGACGAATACAAAATGAATGACAGCCCATGGAGTATCGTGCGGAAGCATAACAACATAATCCTCCTTCAACAACCCTGGGAGATCTTGAAGTGCATGGTTAGCAAACTGGGCTACGCGTGCATGTCTGTCACTCCAGTATTGTGCATCTTTGAGAAAATTATGTAATAAGGTGTGGTTAAACCCATGAATGAGATCTTGTAGGAATGCCTTCTTCTGATTCAGGAGAACTTGGAGATGACGGCTATGTCTTTCCCAGTGGGTGATCTCTTGGTTAAGCTAATTGGCTTCTTCTCGGCTCTGGTGCGATTGACCCTTCATCTCTCTAATTTCTTCAAAGGCTTTATCAAGATCATGTTGTTGTTGGGAGAGAGACCCTTCCAGCTTCCTAGCACAATCTTCTTCTTCTTTCTTCAACTCCTTCTTGCAATCTTCAAACTTGCCTCAAAGTTCTTCAAGTTGTGCCTTGTAGCTTATCTCTATCTTGCAGGCTTGGTACTGAGTCTCGGCGAGCTGTTTTTGAAGGTACAAGAAAAGGGAGTTTGAATTGGGTTTCACCAAATGTAATCTTTTCGTAAAAACATAAACTAAAATCTAATAAGTGAATAAAAATAAGATCACAGTTATTTTTATCCTGATTCACTGTTAACTAAGTTACTCCACTCCACCCGCCAAGAGGATTTCGCCTTCAAAAAGGAATTAATCCACTAATCTTGAAATATTACAATAGCTACAACAAGTCTAATCAACCTTGTTGCAAACCACAATGGACAAGTCCCAGTGTCTTCTTGAGACTCCAGACTAAAACCTTAGTCTCTCAAGAAACTATCAACCACTGCTAATTACAAATGTGTGTATACAAAGATGCTTCTACATAAGCAAGTTTACACAAGTTTAAGCACAACACTACAAAAGTATTGATAGCAAGATATGACCAAAAGCCCCTTGCTATTTTATAAAACTATATAAAGTATATCTTTTAATGAGATATGAGCAGCGTTTCAGCGTAAGTTTTGTAGAGCGGATTGATGGCTTTCCAATTCTTCCAAGTCTTCCTTTTATAGCTGAAAATAGATCCGTTGGAGGGTAGAATGGGAAACAAAAAATCCAGTTGTTTTGTTCCCAACGGTCATTGTGGGAGAGTTTCAACAACATAGTAACAAAGGATTGTCCTTGCACAGTGGTCACAGTGTACTTTGTACTTTTATAGTTATCAACCCACACAAACACTTTTGATCTTTATCTTCTATTCTTTCAAGGCTTCTAATGTATAAAGATGAAGCATATTATAGAAGGATCAAAGCTTGAGTTCTTCAGAACCTAAGTCACCAGAAGTGATGTCTTTAGAATCTTCAAAACTTGTTCAACAGAACCTTGTCTTCAAAGTCTTCAGAACTTAGTCCTTAAAAGTGATTTCTTCAAAATCTTTAGAACTTGTTCAACAGAACCTTGTCTTCAGAGTATTCAGAGTTTGGTACTCAGAAGCAAAACTTTAGAGAGCCTCCAACACTTACTTACTAGATCATGACCAGAAACTCTAGTACTAACGTTCTTTTAGAACCTTGCATTAGAAGCATTCAAGAATCTTGACTTGACTTGTAAACATCATATGTTTTCTTTCAGAGTGTTGAGTTCAGAGCCTGATGATGTCACACGCCTTTCCTTCAGAGTCAAAACCTGTTCAGCAAAAGGTACACACTAGAGAAAAACCATTAGAGTATAAAATTGTTCTCTAGGATGACATGTGAAGTTATCATCAAAACATAAGGCCAGATGCAAAAACAAATCTTGTTCTTACAATCTCCCCTTTTTTTATGATGACAAACCCATGTATTTTGATAGAACAATTTATATAGGGTAATAACCAAAAACCAAAAATTCAAAGTTGAGCTAACTGGCTCCCCCTGAATCTGTTACACCCAAAATTTATTTATGCTTGTTCAGAGTCTCCCCCTGAGTCCAAGACTCACAAAATAAATTTTGAAATATAGAAAGTGAAATAGAGAAGGAATACTTCCATGTTTACATCTCATCAGAGTTTGACTAGAGCTGCCTGGTTTTCATCTCAAAACCTGACTGACTTATCAGAGCACTATGACATATCAGAACCTAATTAGTAGCTGACTTGATGGCTCACATCATGTATTAGAACTTGGTTCTTTTAGAATCTTGATCATGCCACCAGAAGGTGCAAAAACATCATGTCATCATAAGATTCAAAACCTTAATTATTGCCTCCAAAAGGTTCACAACTTCTGAATTATCAGAGTCTGGTTTCCATGCTTTCAGACAGTTTACAACTTCTGAGAAGCTTGAGGTATTAGAGCACGATTCTTTCAGAAGGATTTACAACTTCTGAAGAATGTGTTGTATTAGAGCTAGCTCATCATAGAAAACTTCATGCATCCTGATTATGTCTTCTGTTTTTCAAATGAAGGTCATATAATTTTCAGATAACATGTCTGAGAAGGTCAGTGAACTTTCACAAAGTTCTTGAGTCAAATATCAAACAAGGTTAGAAGCAAAAGCATTATTATTTGGGCTTAAAATTCTGAGACTAGATATAGGGCCCGTTTGTTTTGGCTTTTTAAAAAAATGATTTTTATAGTGTAACATAATTTTGTGGAAAAAAAATTTACAAAGAAACTATTATGTAAAGTTTCAAATGAAAATTTGGTTTGAATAGTTATTTTTTAAAATGTGATTTTAGATATATCAACATTTTATCGGAAAAAAATTTGGATATCAAAATTTCAAAAAATCAATTAATTTTGAAGCTATTTCAAATAGCTTTTCATAAAAATTATTTTTGAGATACAGCTTTTTTTTTAAATTATGATTTTGACTATGTTTTGATCATCAATAATGTATGTTTATTTTGTATGATGTCAAAATTAATCTTGCAATTTAGAGAAAATTAATATAGAAAAACTTGTAATATTTTGAAAAACGGGTTTATAAAATCCATTTTCAAAAATACAAAAAAAAATCCACTTTTTTAAAGCTAAAACAAACAGACCCATAACAAAATCATGCATCTTCTCCCCTTTGTCAGAGATAAAAAAGAATTCCAGCACACTTTATTTAATAACATGAATGGTTAAACTAAAGATAAAGAATAAAGAACAGGAGCAAGAAATACAATTTTTTTCATTCATAATGATCAATAGAGTACAGACGAAACGCAAGGATTACATAAGAGAGAACAAAACAACCAAACACATAACAGCGACACACAACACCTAAGCAGGCATAGCCACCAACACCCCACAACTAATATTCATAGACTTCACGTCTTTCTTCCACAAGCGCATTATTCAGTCCAGTCATGCGAACTGACCCAACGATCTCAGCCTTATAGAAAAGTTCACACAGAACTCTCCTGAAATTCTGGCATAGAAGACAACAGATGTCCTAACACATGTCAAGACATTGTTCTGCATAATTATTAAACAAGGAACAAAATAGTAAACTGATATCCAGAATATCAGTAACTGCAGAAACACAGATGTTTCGACATCTGTTCCAATTGTAGCGTTCAAATTTTGTCGGTGATGTGACCACCTTACCGCAATGGTTGGAATTGAGTGCTACTTTCTAATTTCTTATTTATCCTATGAAGCTGGAAAGGAAAGGGAAGCTATCTAAAACCAACCTTGCATGCAAATGTTTTCTTTAACAAATGGTAAGAGATTAGGGGGTCCGGGGTCAGATTATACAACGGGGAGTTGTCAATTACCCAGCGTATATATGGTTATCCATAGGTTGTTTGGAATTTTCTTCTCTCATCTACTTACTGGTGTTTATCTGTTATGGGTTGGGAAAGTTTCTCCTTTTGGGAATGTCGAGAGAGGATTTTTGTTGATTTTCGGGTTTTTTGATGTTTTTGGTAAGGTACTGGACCTAAAGTTTTTTATTTGTGTGCTAGCTAAGATTTCACAATCTTATGCCTACGTATTCCCGTAATGATAACAGGGAAATCAGAGCAATCGTAGTTCCTCCTATTCTATGGGAGGAAAGAGATGTTTGGTGTCTTGTTCAAAGCCCAAGATTGAAGCTAACTGAGTATTTGTGTCTTGTTTAAAGCCCAAGATTGAAGCTAAAGGTTTGACTGAGAGAGAATTAGTCATCTCTAAAGGAAGATATCTCATCTGTTTATCACAGTTGTTGGGTAACTGATTATAAAGGAGAATTACTTTAAATGGGGTGTATGGAATTTAGCAATGCCATAATTTCCTTAAAAAGGGAATTGTCCTGAAGGAGGAAACTTTAACTCAGTAGAGCAATGCCATTTTTCCTTAGGAGTCTTTCATGCTAAGAGAGGGACATTGGCTTGGACGTAAATAATCCAGAGGCTTGCCACTTACAGCAATTAGATGAAAGAAGGGATTTACCAGGATAAGAGATGGACTACAACTTGGATTTTTGAATCAACAAGTGTGCCACTTACAACAATTATCTGGGGTTAGGGTTTATTTGAATATCTATTTTGATGTGTGATTGTACAGAGAAATTTCATTTTACAGAGAGATTTTTGATTTCCTCTAAGGGGATGTTGATTTTTGTGTGCCTTGATCAAAGCCCAAGGTTAAAGCTAAAAGGTTGACTCTACTAGGGAGTTTAATTTTCTGTTTTGTACAAAGCCCATGATTGAGGCCAAAAAAGGAGATTGACTCTTTTTGGGGAATATTTTGTCTGTCTTGTACAAAGCCCAAGATTGAGAATAAAAAAAGAAATTGACTCCAATGGAGAGGTTTTATCTGTCGTGTACAAAGCCCAAGATTGAGGCTAAAAGATTTGACTGACTCAGCTGGAGAATATTTATATGTGTCTTGTACAAAGCCCAAGATTGAGGCTAAAAAGAAATTGACTCCACTGGGGATGTTTTATATGTGTCTTGTACAAAGCCCAAGATTGAGGCTAAAAGATTTGACTACCTCAGCTGGAGAATATTTATATGTGTCTTGTACAAAGCCCAAGATTGAGGCTAAAACTGCCGAGGGAAAATCATTATACAAAGCCTAAGAAGAGGCTGGTTGGGGAATTTCTTATATGAAGCCTAAGAGGAGGCTAACTCCTACTGAGGATTATTGAGATCCAGAGACAGGTCCAAATTGGGGAATCAACTCTTGCTGAGGGATGTAGAAGAGTTGAAATATCAGATGCCTTGAGGTTCTGATTGAGGGTTTATTGGTAGTGATTTAACCCTAGCTGGGGAATTTAGAATGAAAGTTTAAAGATTGAGTTTTAAAACCTATGGAGGTTTTAACTCTGCTAGAGATTGATGAAGTCATCAGGGTTTTTCCTGTGCTTTTAGGAAACGTGAGGGTTTCTTTGAGATCCAAGAGTAGATGAGACTTTCCAAGTCTATTGGTATGAAGAGGTTGATCTTTGTATGATGCCCAAGAGGAGGCTAATGTTTTAAGGGATGAGAATCAACCCTAAACTGGTCTGATGTTCTGACTCTTTGGAGGACTGCTCTAGCAAAAGATGACTAAGTTTTGTCCTATACCTGTAGGAGGTATTTGGGTCCTTGTACTAAGCCCAAGAGGAGGCTGAGAACTTCTAAGAAGCCTGAGGGTCCTTGTACAAAGCCCAAGACGAGGCTGGGGATGCTTTTAGGAAGCCTGTGGGTCCAAACCTAAGAAAAGTTCAAGAAAGGTTTCATCGGGAATAATCCTTTCTTTAGTGAAAAGTTCTAGGGTTTGAAGAAATTCAAGAGAGGTTTCACCGAGAATTAATCCTCTCTGGAGAAATGAACTTCTTGACAAATTTCTAATAGTGACAGTCTTGAGAAAAATTTCACCGGGAATAATGCCTTTCTCTATTCCATATTGTATAAGCCCGAGAGGAGGCAAGACTGTATCTAGAATTTCCTATGGGGAACTAGTTTTGAGTGTGTTAAAAGAGTAAACACTGGCTTGATCTAAATCTTAGACCTAATTGCTGGGGAAAACTCTAAACAAGTATATACAGGCATATATATATATATATATATATATATATATATATATATATATACAGATGAAATATATAAGCAGGTATGTATTGAAGCAATAGTAGAACTTACGGGTGTGCAAGCTTCCAGCATTATAAACATAACTGTATGGTTAGTGTATTCAAGAAATTAAAGAAAGTTTTGATAACAACTATGAATTTAAATCTAAATCAAAGGGAAAGTTGTTGTGAAAGGAAGTTTGGGGCTTATACCCAAAGGGGAGGCCCAGATGAATTCTTTTGAAAATGCGACAATCGCGTCGTAGTTTTGAAAACAACAAAGGGACTTATATAATGAATAAGGCCCAAATTTATTGTATTTACAAAAGAGATGGGTCTTACACTCTATTAGAGGCCCAAAGTTTATTTTTGTACAAAAGATGGGGCTTACAGCTCAGAGAGATGCCCAGTGAGACAGAGATCGTACCGTCGTTTTGAAAACTGTACTGAGCTTATATAATGACCGAGGCCCAATTTATTTATGTACAAAGGGGTTGGGTCTTACACTCTATTAGTGGCCCATAAAAGTGTTTGAAAAAAATAAAGATGGGACTTATAACACAAGGGTAGGCCCAGTTGAAATTTGTTTTGAAAATGGCGATCACGCCGAGATTTTTAAAATGTATCGGGACTTATACAATGCCTGAGGCCCAAATTTATTGTATTTACAAAAGAGATGGGTCTTACACTCTATTAGAGGCCCAAAGTTTATTTTTGTACAAGAGATGAGGCTTACACTCTATTAGAGGCCCAATGAAAGACAATGATCGCACCATCGTTTTAAAAATCGTGTCGGGACTTATACAATGACTGAGGCCAAAAAAAGTTTGTGTGTGACAAGGGATGGGTCTTACACTCTATTAGGGGCCCCAAAGTGTTTTTCAAGATGTTTGTGAGGGTGAAAATAATCAAAACCCTAATTTGATAAAAAATGTATTTTAATTTGAATAAAAAAACATTTTAAATGATCAAAATTATCAAACATGTGTGAAAAAATAAGTTGTGATCTTGGTAAAATGTTTGAAAAATCATGTTTAATCACATAAAAGATCAAAATTCATTTGGAATGAAAAGATCAAAATGAGAATTTCATTTAAAAATGTTAAAAAACAAATAAAATGAAATTAATTACAAAAATTCTAACTATATTTAATAAATAATATAAATTGGATTTTTTTGTAAAATAAAATAATTTAACATTTTTGTGACTTTTTAAAAAAAGAACCAATAAAAAATGATAAAAAATGAGAGAGAAATTAATTTTTGAAATCAATTAAATAAAAGATCAAAATTAAAAAATTCAAAAATGTGAAAAAGGGCGCCAAGAACACTCGATCTTACCCGCGTGCCCTGTTTTTCCCAGATTTGCATTTTCTCACTTCCCTCTCTGATTACTCAATGGTTTTGCACGATTCAAACACCAATCTTGCTCGTTTTTGAACAAGGATCACAACCATATAGATTCATTGCATTTATATTAAGTATGGAGTGAGAAATCAGAGGATGAACTCAAGAACCCTAGTTTCAGCATGGACACTATGAAATTTCATATACGATTCATACATAGCAATTGATTAAGGGTTATCACTCTATATGCATGTAGAAACAAGATTGTAACTCAAAAATTCATTTATGATGCATGTAATATGGAGTTTGAAGGCTTCAGGCTTACCTCTTGCAGCTGGTGATCGAATTCTATGTTGGAGGTGTTGCAGATGTTGTGTAATGACCTGGACAGCTTCAATGGACCTCAAGTAATGTGTTTGGAGGCTTGGAATGGATTGAATCAGTTCAGAACTTGTTGTGGCACCTCAACTGCAAACAGACCAAAAGCTTAAGCAAATGGATGGTGACTTTATGATTCTGATGTTCCAGATGTGTTTCAAGGCCATGGATCACTTATATATGATGTATATGAGGTGTTGGCATGATTAGTTTGGTTTGAATTGCTTCCTATTTCAAAATTCGATAGTGACTTGAAATAGAAGGAAAATCTGGTTTTTTGAGAGTGATTTTGAGGAAAGAATCAGTTAGGGTGCTTTAGTGTACTTAAACTGAACACAAATGAGCTCTATTTATAGTAGAGAAAGTTTGTTTTGCAAGGAATAATGAATGGCAACTAGTACAAGTCTTTGGACAATGGTTGCATAAAGGAATCCAAGTCTTCTCTAGCCATTGACTTGGGTCAGTGCAGCAGGCCTATGGTCCTTTGTTGGATAGATAAGGGTTAACTTATTCAGTGTTTAAAGAATCAGTCTATGCCACCTCAATGCACCTCTTGAATGCCTTGAAACAAAATGGGAGTTTTTGGATTTGAAACATTGAATTTCACATGCCTACATGATGATCTTTTGTCTTGGGAGGCTTGTGGCTCAGAGATCTTTTGCTTTGATCTGATCTTCAATGTTTCTAGAAGGATTACAAGACTTGTAATTGCACAAATTGGTCAATTCGAGCAAATTACCTATAATCTGTCTTGGGAAGAAACCAGTCTTTGATGCCATGTTCCAAGGGTTGTAACTCCCTACTCAAATTGAATTTGGAGATGATTTGGTACTTGTTGGAAAGCTCTCATGACATGCTTTAACTTTGATGTTCAAGATTGGTCTTGGTTTAGCTTGGATCAAAGTGAAAAATGGCCTCAAAGTTGGTAAAAAATGAAACAGATTTTGACTTGAAAATTTCACTAAGTGTTGGAAAAAGTGGTCATTTTCATTTTTTGTGATTTTGATCAATCCATAACTCAAAATCCATGAGGATTTGGAATCTGATGTAGTTGATACTTTTGAAGTATGTAAGATGAACTTTCATTTGAGCTTTGGATGGGAGAAAAAGACCTTGTGATTTAGGAGTTATGACCTTGCAAAGTTGGTACCAAATCACTTTTGTCCCATAACTTAGAAAAAATCCAGTTTCTTATGGTTGCCCCTTTTGCAAGAAACCTCACTTTTCTTTATTTTTCTTGATGAATGATGATCAAAACCATACATTAACATGGTTTTTGACTTAGGGGAGCCATATTTGTGAAAATTTCCAAAAAGTCAAACTTGATTTTGGGCACAGTTGACTTTTTGTCAGATGAACTCCAAACTGTGTGATCCTTTATGAAATCAAGTTCTTGACCTAATTCAAACCTAATGGATGGATTCCATAGGTGTTTTAGGGTGTCTTGAATCATGTCCTAAGGTTTGGGAGCATGTCTTGGTCAAAAGTCAGGGATACAGTTGACTTTTTCTTCAAAACCCTAATTGTGGTCCAGATGAAATTGAAACTTGTGAATCAAGTTTCTTCAATCAATCTATGGTTATAAATGGATCAATGTGGTGTGTTTGAGGCCCTCAAATCATGTCTTGAGGTCTTGGTTCATGTCTTGCCTCAAAAGTCAACTTAGGGGTGAATTAGGTCAAGAAACCCTAATTCCTGATTTTTGATGGATGCTTCCCCTGAGGTTGTTTTGACTTGATTATTAGGTCCAAGAGGTCCCTTTGAGCATCTTGGGTCATGCTTTGAAGTATTGGCTCATGCCCAGATGAAAATTCTGGAGGCCTTGGTCGACCAAAACTCTAATTTGGTGACATTATCGATCTTGAGGCTTGATCCACTTGGAATGTTGCAACCTTGTGCTTGATTTTTGATGTGGGAGACCTCTTGACCCTTTATAGGTGTTTGAGAGGATATACAAGTTGAGGATCATGTCCATTCTTGATTGATCCTTTGTCTGAGTACTCTGAGAGGGCTCAAAACCCTAATTCTTGGTTGAGGTGAGTGCTCAACAATCCTTGAGGAGATTGATGATGTATAATGGTACATCCATATTGTGATGATGATTTACACAATGATGGGAGAACTTGGTGGTCAAAATTTTTGGTATAACAGATGCCCCTATTTAATCTTCTTGGACCCAAAGGTGTGAATGGCGAAGATATTCGGACATTCAGAGTGCAAGAGGATTAAATATCGGAATACCCGAAATTTTGACTGTGGTTATGAATAGCACTTTGCTCATCCATCTTCTTTTGCTAAGCAATGCTACTTAGAAAAGGGTAAAACTTCCCCTCGATCTTGGTCTTCAACCACGGAACTGGTCTCAGTTTCTTAAATAAACTTTCCCTCGATCCTGGTCTTCTGCCAAGGAACTGGTCTCTGTTTCTGAAATAAACCTCCCCTCGATCCTTGTCTTCAGCCACGGAACTGGTCTCAGGTTATTTTGAAATAAACCTCCCCTCGATCCTGGTCTTCAGTCACGGAACTGGTCTCAGTTTCTTTTGAAATAAACTTCCCCTCGACCCTGGCCTTCAGCCACGGAACTGGTCTCAATTTCTTCTTGTTGAGTTCCTTCCTCGACAAGGAACGCTGTTTGTAGCGGTCTTCATCAAACTTCTCGCCGAATTATACTGGGGAGACTCCATTTGATGGGAAAATTTGAGGTCAGACTTGTTGGAGAAACTCATTTGTCTGAGCTGTAGAGGTGCGCAAACTTCTCTGTTGGAGATGTCATTCGTTGACTATACTGGGGAAAACGAGTCTCTTGAGAGACTGCTTTTTGCTTGGGGATATTACATCATATTTTTCTTTGAGATCATTTCAGAGAAATTCCCTATGATGTGATCCAATTTTGAGGTTCTGATGACTTCATTAACATCGAATCTTTTGGGAGAAAAACTGATGCATTGCCGTGAGTCTTCGGTTAAGAGGCTTTCTCTGGGGATTTTCCTTAATCCGGGAAAGCGAAAATATCATCTTCAATGGTGAAGATGGATGTTCTAAAGGTGTCTGTCGAATGTCTTCTTGCCTCTCAGAGGTTCAAGTTATCAAAGTGGTCGAGGACAGTCTCCAATCCAGAAATAAACTGGGGAGAAATTGCTCAGACGATACATTTCCTGACAGGGAAATAACTCAAACCGGGAATTTGTCCTATCCGGCGTGATAAGGAAAACTGACAACTTTACTGGCGAGAGGACTTCATCACTTAGGGATGAGACTGACCAGAATGATATTAATGCAATATGAACATGCATGTGAATCAATTATGCATGATGTATGTATGTTTATGCTGACAAAACCGACGCGACATACAGACTGGTGAATGAACACGACTGGATACTTGGCCACTGCGGGGGATGAAAAGTATCATCGATTCAAGATAGCAATCCCGTCTTGCTTAGGAGAGGCAGACCCTATGGGGGGAAGAAAGAACCGACAATTGGTCTTCGGAGGCGAGAACTCTGCCGGGGATATCAAATGGTATATTATATTTGAAACTGGTGATCCTTCATTCGGGTGTACTGGTTTAGAAGGAGTACTTTGATTCTGCGTTTTGAGGTTTAATCACTTCCGGAGAAGCCATCAATGTTCCTTTTTGTGTTCAGTAGTAAACAAGAATTCCCATCTCTATTTTAAAAGCAGAAGAAAAATTAGATAAGTAAATTCATTTTTGTTTTGTTTCAAGAATCGTTGATCATGTTAAAAATGTCATTCTGTAAAGCAAAAATAAATGAGACTTGCAAACAAAAGCACTAAGGCTCAAATTTTATTGATAGGATGGTGTAGCGCAATTTTTGTGGTCCTGAGTCACGATCGCTTGGGTACTACAGTTCGATTCATTTTTTATCCTATTGAGCTGATTAAGGAAGGGAAATAGATGTCTCCAATTAACCCTGCTTGCATACTGAGTTTGAACAGCGGTCTGTTAGGTTACAAATGCTATGTGGATGTGGGGCCCAATCTTTGGTTATTTTGCTAAGAATACAGTGTCTGGATTATTTGTTAGGTTTTTGATGATGTGTTTAAATTTGATGCTTTTGGGTTGATTCGGTGGAAATACTGGATTCTGGGTTTTTTTGATTATTATGCTCGCTAAGATTTTTCAATCTTATGCCTACGTATTCCCGTTTAACGAAACAGGGAAATCAGAGCGATCGTAGTTCCTCCTATTCTATGGGAGGAAAAGAGGTTGTTTTGGTGTCTTATTCAAAGCCCAAGACGTGAAGCTAAAGGTGGTTTGTATCTTGTTCAAAGCCCAAGATGTGAAGCTGAAGGGTATATTTGTATCTTGTTCGAAGCCCAAGATGTGAAGCTGAAGGGTTTTGACTTTAGAGAGAATTTGTCCTCTCTAAAGAGGAGTTGTTGATATTTGTATGCTGTGAGCAAGGCACAACTTTGATGCTAAAAGGTTGATTGACTCAACCGGGGTTTTCTTTATACAAAGCCTAAGAGGAGGCGATTGACCCAATAAGAGGGTGCTAACAAGTGACTTACTCAACACGAGAGTGCTTTTATGTGTCTTGTACGAAGCCCAAGACGGAGGCTAAAAGGTTTTGACTCAACAAGAGAGTTTTTTTATCTGTCTTATATGAAGCCTGAGACTGAGGCTAAAAAGGTTTGACTCAACAAGAGAGTCTTTTATACTCAACAAGAGAGTGTTTTATATCTCGTACGAAGCCCGAGATGGAGGCTAAAGGGGAAGTGACTTAACAAGAGAGTCTGTTTGACAGGTGATTGACTCAACAAGAGAGTCTTTTATACTCAACAAGAGAGTGTTTTGCTGTCTCGTACGAAGCCCGAGATAGAGGCTAAAAGGAGATCAACTCAACAAGAGAGTCTTTTATACTCAACAAGAGAGTGTTTTATATGTGTCTTGTATGAAGCCCAAGACGGAGGCTAAAAGTGATTGACTCAACAAGATAGTCTTTTATACTCAACAAGAGAGTGATTGGTATCTCGTACGAAGCCCGAGATGGAGGATAAAAGTTTGACTCAACAAGAGAGTCTTTTATACTCAACAAGAGAGTGTGAAAAGGTTAGCTCCGCTGGGGAGAATCATTGTACAAAGCCCAAGAGGAGGCTATTTATGCTAGTGACTGTTTCAGTTTAGTGACAGGTCCAGTATGTTGGATAAAAGAGAAAATCAGTTCTTATGAAGATTAAAGGTAAGGTTGTGCTTTGGGATTGATCAGAGGATCAGGGTTATTTCCTGTTCTTTAAGGAAATGGAAAATCCAAAGGGTACTGAGATTGTCCAAGTCTACTGGTGTTCTGAGAAATCGATTCTCAGATAGTGAATGATCTTTGTATGATGCCCAAGAGAAGGCTTGTATGTTAAGGGATGAAGGTCAACCCATTAACTGGTCTGACACTTGACTCAGAAAGACAGCTCTAGCAAATTGATGACTAGGTTCTGTTCCTATACCTGTTGAGGTCTCTGGGTCCTTGTACTAAGGTCAAGAGAAGGCATGAGAGCTTTTAAGAAGCCGAAGGGTCCTTGTAAAATGCCCAAGAGGAGGCGGGGATGCTTTTAAGAAGCCTGTGGGACCCCAAACCCTGAGAAGTTCGAGACATGCCATTCACCGAGAATAGATCAAGCCAGGAAAGTCCGAGAATTTGGAAGAAACTTAAGAGATGCCATTCACGGAGAAAAGATCATCTCTGGGGAGTTAGTTTCTTTGACAATGTCTAAGGGTGACAGTCTGAGAAAGGTTTCACTGAGAATGCCGCCTTTCATGTCTCTATATTGTTTAATCCCAAGAGGAGGGAAGACTGTGTCTGGTAATCCTATGGGGATCTAGTTTTGACTGTATTTAAGAGTGACCAACAGGGCTTTACCTAGTGCTAGACGTAGTTGCCGGGGAAAACTCTAAATAATTATACTAGTATTACACAGTGGATATATAGCAAGTATATAAAAGTTTGTGAAAGAAGACTTATAGTGAGCAGCCCCACAATACAGTTATATATATATATATATATGAAAGCTGATAAAGAAAGCAGTTAAACACTTACTCGGTTGTAGAGCTTCCATTCTATTTTGTTAGATGTTCAACAAAGAAAACTTTGATAACAATATTATATTCTAAATCAAAGGAGAAAGTGCTTTGAAAAGATTGTTGGGGCTTACAACTCAAGGAGAGGCCCGAGGTTTTATCAGTGATTGCACTGTTGTTTTGTATAGGGACTTATACAAGTGACTGAGGCCCAAAAAGGTTTTTTGTACAAAGGGATGGGTCTTACACTCTCTCAAGAGGCCAAAAGGTTTATTTTTGTACAAGTGGTGGGGCTTACAGCTCAAGGAGAGGCCCGAGGGTTTTTGTTAAAAAATCGACGATCGCGCCGAACTTTTTGATGATGTCGGGACTTATACAATACACTGAAGCCCAAAAAGGTTTGTATTTACAAAGGATTGGGTCTTACACTCTACCAAGAGGCCCAAAGAGTTTTGAAAATGATTGATGAGGTTTGAAATCAAAGAAACCCTAATTTTATTTTCCTTTAAAAGTAAATATTTAAAGAAAATCAATAAAAATGATAAAAATACCAAATGAGTTTGAATAAACCACTTGTGATTTTTGTTTAAGGTTTGAAAAATGAGTTTTTAATTACAAGATGAATTAAAACTCATTTGGTTTTCATTTTCAAGGTAAATATTCACTTTTAAAATGTTTAAAAACAATTAAAAAGGAATTTATTCACAAAAATACTAATTATATTAAATAAATAATATAAACTTGATTTTTTTTTGGAATAAAATATTTCAACATTTTTGTGATTTTTTTCAAAAAGAACCAATAAAAAATAATTAAAATTGAGAGAGTTATTAATTTTCCAAACTATTAAAAATAATATGAAAAATAGTAGAAAAGTGGAAAAAATAGCAAAAAGAGGGTCTGGGGCAAGGGGGATTCGAACCCCAGACCTCTTGTGTATAGGGCGGTCGCCTTACCACTGGGGTGGTGATGCATCCGTTGATTGAAACACAACCACAAATGTATAAGGCTTGCCTTGTTTTTGGCCTGGCCCAAGGCAAGGCAAGGCAAGATTTTGGTTAGAAACGTGAAGGCCATAACTTTCTCATTTCTCCATGGATTGGGACAAAATTTAGGTCTATCCTGCCTAGAATTTCACAAGGAATCCAATGGTGGTGGTGTTTTTTTTAGATCATGCTCCTATTGAAAAACCCGATAGTGGTTTTGAAATAGGCCATGATTTGCATTTTCTGTGCTATCTCTTGGTACAGGCATGAATTACATGATGGATTGGTTCAAACACAACACATATAACATGTACAAGATGTGCATGATCAGTGGACCTCAAAGCAATGCATATTTCAAAGAGTTCAAGTTGAGATGCTTACCTCTTTTTGGAGCTTTTGTACAATCTGCCAAGTGCTTTGTTCCAGAAATGATTTGATGCTTTGGACACCCTCAAATGATCTCTTAGAAGCTTTTAGGATGGTTGGACTCAGCTGGAAACCTCAGGAACAAGTTTGAGCTATTTCTTGCAAAAGGGGCAAAAGTGGCCAAAATAGCAACTCTCTCAAATGGTGTTCCAGATGGGGGAACCATTTGGGACAGTTCAAGGATGATATTTGGAGTGTGTTTGAGGTTTTATCTGGTTTGGAGAGTGACTGAATCAAAACATGGCTTGAAAAATGCACAAAAGTCTTATTTTGAGGTTTTGAGAGGTGACTTTAAGATTTTGGTGTTACAGGTCACTTGTGAGTGTTTGGATCACCTCTATATGATATTTATGAGGTGTGTGTGTGATTGGTTTGATTGTAATTGCTCTCAAACTCAAAAACTCAGAGTTACCTTGCTAAAGAAGGTATTTTTGCCTTGAGAAAGAGATTTTGAGAAAAGCATCAGTTTGATGGATTTGGTGTACTCAAACTGATCACAAATGAGCTCTATTTATAGTAGAGCAAGTTTGTTTTGGGAGAAATAGTGATTGACAACTGCAGCAGAGGTTTGGCCAATGATGATCAATGAGAATCCAAGTCTCCTCTAGCCATTGACTAGAGGTTAGGGCACAAGCTGCTGGTTCCCTTGGTCTTGGATATGTCTTGACTGAATTTAGTTGGAAATGGCTCAGTCCATGCCACCTTGGTGCATCCATTAAATGCTCCAAAACAAAATTGGAGTCTTGTCCCTCTTTTAGGGATTTCTAGGTTTGGCATGCTACTTTTGGTTCCAAAGACTTGGGAGGCTGATGGATCAGTGTTTGTCCCTCCTTGGTCTCCCCCTGAGGTGTTCAGATGGATAAGTATGTTTGTCATTTGCACAAATTTGGCAAATCGAGCAAAATGCACAAATCTGCCTTGCTTTGACAGTTTTCAGCAACGCATGTTGCCATTGTCATATCTCATGGCTCAAGTGGAATTTGATGGAGTTCTTGGCCATTTTGGAAAGCCCTCATATGATACAACAACTGTTTGATCATAGTTGGTTTTGATACTTTTTGGATACAAGTGAAAAATGCCCCTACATTTGGAAAAAAGTGAAGGCAGATTCTGACTTAGTGAAAGTTTCAGTAAGTGTTGGAAAAAAGTGACATTTTCAGTTTTTATCATTTTGATCATTCCATAACTTAAAATCCATGAGGAATTGGAATGAGTTATGTTTGAAGCTTTTGTAGAGTGCCATGAGAGCTACAAATCCAGCTTTGGATGGGGAAAAATGGCCTTGTGGTTTAGGAGTTATGATCCTCCAAAGTTGGTACCCTAGCCACTTTGTTCCATAACTTAGAAAAATTTATAAGTTTTTTATGGTTACCCCTTTTACAAGTTATCCCACTTTTCTTATTTTTCTTGATGAATGATGATTTCAACCACACATTAACATCATTTTAGGGTCAAAGAACCAAAATTGTGAAAAATCTCAAAAAGTCAAAGTTGACTTTTTATCAGATGAATTCCAAACTGTGCGATCCTCTATGAAATCAAGTCCTTGACCTAAATCAAACTTGATGGATTGATTTCATAGGTGTCATAGGGTGTATTGAATTATGTCCCAAGGTTTGGGAGCATGTCCTGGTCAAAAGTCAAAGGTATAGTTGACTTTTTCCGCGAAACCCTAATTGTGGTTCTGACGAGCTTGAAACTTGTTGATCAAGCTTCTTGGGTCAATCCATTGTTGCAAATGGATCAATGTGGTGTATTAGAGACCCTCAAATCCTCCTTTGAGGTCTTGGCTCATGTTTTGTCCCAAAAGTCAACTTAGGGGTGAATTAGGTCAAGAAACCCTAATTCTTGATTTTTTTATGAATGCAATCCCTGAGGCAAAAATTGACTTGATGATTAGGTTCATGATGTCCCTTGGAGCATCATAGGTTATGCTTTGAAGCATTGGCTCATGCCCAGAGTAAAATTTCCATCTGGAGGCCCTGGTCGACCAAAACCCTAATTTGGTGACACTGTTGATTTTGAGGCTTGATCCACTAAGAATGCTGCAACCTTGTGCTTGATTCTTGAGGTGGGAGTCCTCTTGATCCATTGTGGATGTTTGAGAGGTTTAGACAAGTTGAAGATCATGTCATTACTTGATTGATCCTTTGTCTAAAAGCTCTGAGAGGGCTTGAAACCCTAAGTTTGATTGTAGTGGATGCTCACCCATCTTTGGGGAGACTAATGAGGAATGATGGTCCATCCATATTGTGATGATGATTTACAAAATGATGGAAAATCTTAGTGGTCAAAATTTGGGGTATGACAGATGCCCCTATTTAATCTTCTTGGACCCGAAGGCGTGAATGGCGAAGGTATTCGGGCATTCGGGGTTCAAGAGGATTAAATATCGGAATACCTGAAATTTTGATGGCGGTTATGAATGGTAGCTTACATATTCCTCTTCCTTTGCTAAGCGATGATGCTTAGACAAGGTAAAACTTCCCCTCGATCCTGGTCTTCCGCCAAGGAACTGGTCTCAATTTTCTTTTGAAATAAAATTCCCCTCGATCCTGGTTTCCTACCAAGGAACTGGTCTCAGTTTCTGATTTAAACTTCCCCTCAATCCTGGTTTCCTACCAAGGAACTGGTCTCAGTTTCTGATTTAAACTTCCCCTCGATCCCGGCCTTCAGCCACGGAACTGGTCTCAGTTTCTTATGAAATAAACTCCCCCTCGATCCTGGTTTCCTACCAAGGAACTGGTCTCAGTTTCTGAAATAAACTTCCCCTCGATCCTGGTTTCCTACCAAGGAACTGGTCTTAGTTTCTGAAATAAACTTCCCCTCGATCCTGGTTTCCTACCAAGGAACTGGTCTCAGTTTCTTTTGTCAATAAACTTTCTTGACAAGGGACGTTGTGTGTAGCGATTTTCCTCAAACTTCTCGCCGAATTTTCCTGGGGAGATTCCATTTGATGGAAAAAGTTTTAATGTCTAACTTGCTGGGGGACCCACTCGTCTGAGTTGTAGAGGTGTGCAAACTTCTCTGTTGGAGATGCCATTCATTGACTCTACTAGGGGAAAACGAGTCTCTTGAGAGACTTCTTCCAGCTTGGGGATATTATATCATACTTTTCTCAGAGATCTTCTCGGAGAAATGCCATATTATGTGATCCATTTTTGAGGTGCTGATGACCTTTTTGTCAGCGCATTTTTCGGAGAAAAACGGTTGCATTGCCGAATCTTAGATTAAGAGGCTTTCTCTGGGGATTTTCCTTAATCCGGGAAAGCAAAGACATCATCTTAAATGGCGAAGAGTGACGTTGGCTGAAGGTTCTTTGGCCTTTCAGAGGTTCAAGTTATCAAAGTGGTCAAGGACCAATTCTAATCCAGAAATAAACTGGTGAAGAGATTGTTCAGATGCAACATTTCCTGACGAGGAAAGAATTGCCAACTCGATTAACAAGAGGACTTTTATCACTTGGGGATAAGACTGACCAGAGTGATAGTGATGCAATATGACCATGAATGCAAATTAATGATGCATGATGTATGTATGTTTATGCTGACAAAACTGACGCGACATACAGACTAGTAGATGAACACGACTGGATACTCGGCCACAGTGGGGGATGTAAAGTATCACTGGTTCACAATAGCAATTCTGCCTTGCTTAGGAGAAATAGTCCCCGCAGGGAACAACCGTTGGTCGGGCTTAGGAGATAAGAACTCTGCCGGGGTGTCAGATGAGACATGGTCTCTGACACAGTTGATCCTTCACTCCGGTGCACTAGTTTAGAAGGAGTACTTTGATTCTGCATTTTGAAGTTCAATTACTTCTGGAGAAGTGACCGATGTTCTTTCGATGTTCAACAGTCAAAAGAAATTACCATATTTATTTTAAAAGCAGAAAAAAGTTTGACAAGTCAATTCATTTTTATTTTATTTCAAGAATCGTTAATCATGTTAAAACTTTGTTCTGTAAAGCTAAAACAACTAAGAATTGCAAACAAAAGCACAAGGGCTCAAATTTTATTGATAGGATGGAAATCATCCAAACGCGTGATTCCATAGAGTATTTACAAAGTTTAGAAAATGATAATTTAAGGGAAAAGGGTTACATTGAAACATAACGACCGCTATCCTTCTACCAACTTTGAATTCTGGGCATCCTGAGCTTCTGTCGAAGATGACCTGGACTGGAGTTTTTCTCGGATGGTGTAACTGCTGCGGAGCTGAACTGATCGGATGTAGTTACTTGCCATTAATCCCTAACTTTTGCCTGGATTGTACTATGATGTTTCCAATCCACCGGGATGATTTTTGATCATGTCTCTAATTTTTTCCTGGACCGCCCTTTCGAGTTTTCAATCCACCGAGACATTTTTTTTTATTTAGGCGAAGTATTTCTTGACTACATCAACATTTGTGGGGTAGGCAAATTCCTCTCCTTCCATGGTTGCAAGTCTCAAGGCGCCGCCTGAGAAAGCTTTCTTGACCACATAGGGGCCGTCATAATTCGGAGTGCAACACCCCCGTTCTATACCCCCAAATAATCACATAATCATTTAGGCACATATTAAAAATTTCCGTCAGAGTATAATTATAAACATAGTATAAAAGAGGTATGTCACATTATACATGAAATTAAAACATTCAACACCTGCTCAACAATTGATATGCAACAGTGGAGTAACTTTGCAACAGAGGAATTTAGTCCTTACACCCACATCTCAATATTTAGAATAAAAGCGGAAAATCTAAACATTGAATAACATCAAACATATATACATATATGTATATATCATCAAGTATTATCCACCAACATAATTCATGTTTACATAAACATTCATCAACAAGATACATGTACAAATGTATCACAAAAGAATCATAATCATCCTAGCTACTCGGTGCTACATATCAGAGCCGACCGACCAAAAGAATGAAGACACGCTTCACAAAAAGACCACCAGCATACCTACTCTGCAATGCCTCATAGAGCATCATAAAACAGCAGAAGGGTGAGAAATATTATCATAATAACAATGCATATAATTATATATCTTAGCATAAAAATACACATATTCTACATTCTCACCACAATTCATCACAACTCACTCACATATATCACGATGTATATATATACAAAACCAACCATATTCATCATGCATACTTTCACAATTCTTATCATTCCACATAAACATACATATTCATGTTTATTCATCAATGTACAATTATAAATATGATAAATGCAAATCATAGAGACCGACTCACGACTCTATGCAAATGCAATGCGGGTACCGACTCAATCATCTCAAGTTCACTCAGGAACTTATTGGAACCATCGGTCGTTATCAATATAACTCCCCGTCGGGCCTACGATTTTCACCCATTGCTCACACCTCACATAGGCACACAATGTTTATGGATTGCTCACACCATACATAGGCACACAATCCGATTGCTCACACCTCACCTAGGCACACAATCGTTTGTAATCATCGCTCACACCTTACATAGGCACACGATGTTTATGGATTGCTCACACCTCACATAGGCACACAATCCAATTGCTCACACCTCACCTAGGCACACAATCGTTTGTAATCATCGCTCACACCTCACATAGGCACACGACGTTACAACGGATTCTCATTAGAATCACTTAACACAAGAATGTACATCATTATGCTTCACATACAAAATGACTCAAGACATTCTTGAAATGCATACATATTCACAATATATTCATGCATTCATCTCATACAATCACATACAATCTATATACATTCACATCAATGCACTATTGTATGATTCACATATAAAACACACATTCAAAACGGTAAAAGTCGCTAAATAACACTATTCCCAACTTTCCGACTTATTTAATCGGCTAACAGCCCCAAACTCCTCACCATAAGAACCTACATCTCAATAGTTATCCAACGCTTCAAACGGGGACCATAACCGACTTACGGATCAAAAGTTATGGGTTTTTGAAACTAATATTTTTCTGAAAACTTACACTGTTAATCGATTAACGCATTTGGTTAATCGATTAACCATCGCGAAACAGCAGAAAAACCAGAATTTTATGACCCAAAACCCCTCCAAACTCATTTTTACACCAATAGATAACATCCATATCAGTACCCAAACCTCAAACAACATCAACAACACATTTATGCATACAAAATCATGTTTTGATCATCATTCACAACATTTTCTACATTTAGGGTTTATACAAAAACTCATAAAAATCAACAACAACAACAACACAATCATACATAATGATATACATTAATGAGATAATAAGATTTCACACCCTTACCCGGATTCCAAGCTTGCTAGATGATTGTTCTTGATGGTTTTCTAGGTTTTTCCAAGTTTTCTTCTCTTTTCTCTTCTTCCTCTTTCTTTCTCTCCTTTTTCTCTCTATTTCTCTTTTTTTTTTTCTCCTTCTCTCCCATTTCTTCTTCTTATCTCTTTTTCTTTTCTATTTCTTTTCCTACTTTCTTTTTTCTCATTTTCTTTTCTTATTTTCTACTCAAATTCAATTAATTCATTTTCTCACATAATTCTACACTTAATCACTTTTCTACCAATTTTACTAAATTTCTCACATAATTCTATTTCCACTAAATTTCTAACTTACCATTAATTGAGAAATGTCCAAAATACCCTCCATTCTAATTTCCCCGAAAACTCTCAAAAACGGTAAAATATCGTAACATGTCAACATAGCATATTAACACACCAATTTCACAAATAAAATAATTTATCACTCAATTTAAATAAAAGACTCAACAAAATGGGAATAATTGGAATCGGGGCGTTACAACTCTCCCCCACTTTAGAAATTTTCGTCCTCGAAAATATTACCTGATTCAAACAACTCCGGATACGACTCTCGCATCCTACTTGTCATACCCCAAATTTTGACCACTAAGATTTCCCATCATTGTGCAAATCATCATCACAATGTGGAGGAACCATCATACTTCATCAGTCTCCCCAAAGATGGGTGAGCATCCACTACAATCAAAATTAGGGTTTTAAGCCATCTCAGAGCCTTAGACAAAGGATCAATCAAGGAATGAGATGATCTTCAACTTGTCTAACCTCTCAAACATCCACAATGGATCAAAAAGGACTCCCACTTCAAGGATTAAGCACAAGGTTGCTCCCTTCTAGGAGGATCAAGTCTCAAGATCGCCAGTATCACCAAATTAGGGTTTTGGTTGACCAGGGCCTCTAGATAGAAAGTTTCATCTGGGAATAAGCCAAAGATCCAAAACACAACCTAATGTACTCCATGGAACCTCATGGACCCAAGCATCAAGTCAATTTGACCTCAGGGGATGCATACATCAAAAATCAGGAATTAGGGTTTCTTGACCTAATTCACCCCTAAGTTGACTTTTGGGACAAATCAAGAGTCAAGACCTCAAGACATGATTTGAGGGTCTCTAATGAACTATATTGATCCATTTGGAATAATGGATTAATCCAAGAAGCTTGAGCAACAAGTCTCATTTTCATCTGCACCACAATTAGGGTTTCGCGAGGAAAGTCAACTGTAACTTTGACTTTTGACCAGGACATGCTCCCAAACCCTAGGACATGCCCCAATATACCCTATGACACCCATGGAACATGTCCATCAAGTTTGATTTAGGTCAAGGACATGATTTCCTGAAGAATTGCACAATTTGGAATTCATCTGATAAAAAGTCAACTGTGCACAAAAGTCAACTTTGACTTTTTGAGACTTTTCACCAAAATGGATTTTTAACCCTAAAATGATGTTAATGTATGATTTGAATCATCATTCATCAAGAAAAATCAAAGAAAGTTGGATAACTTGTAAAAGGGGTAACCATAAAACTTAGAAATTTTTCTAAGTTATGGAAAAAGTACCACTAATGCACTAACTTTGGAGGATCATAACTCCTAAATCACATGGCCATTTATTCTCATCCAAAGATGGATTTTTAGCCCTCATTACCCTCTACAAAAACTTCAACTAGACCTAAGTCCAATTCATTAAGGATTTTGAGTTATGGAGTGATCAAAATCAAGAAATCACACTTTGTTCCAACACTTAGTGAAAATTTCACTAAGTCAGATTTTGCTTCACTTTTTGCCAAATGTAGAGGGATTTTTCACTTGGAATCAAAAGAGATCAAAACCAAACTTGTTCAAAAAGTTGTTGTATCATGTAAGGGCTTTCCAAAATGGCCAAGAACATTACCAAATTCAACTTACCCCATGAGATATGACATTGTCAAGTTGCCTTGCTGAAATCTGTCAAAGGCAAGGCAGATTTTGCATTTTGGCTCGATTTGCCAAAATCAGCCAAATTCAAATGCTCCTATCCACTTGGACACATCTGAGGATTGAATCTAAAGGGGACAATCACTGAGCCAAGCCTCCAAAGTCCATGGAAAAAGAAATAGCATGTTGAACCTAGAATGGCCAAAATAGGGACAAGACTCTAAATTTGGATTGAAGCATTCAATGGAAGCATCAAAGTGGCATGGACTGAGCCATTCTCATCTGAAATCAGTTAAGACTTATCCAAGACCAAGGGAACCAAAGCTCTGTGCCCTAACCTCTAGTCAATGGCTAGAGGAGACTTGGATTTTCATTTGCCAACATTGGCCAAACCTACTTACCAGCTGCCATTCACTATTCCTTGCAAAACAAACTTGCTCTACTATAAATAGAGCTCAATTATGATCAGTTTGAGTACACCAAAGCCATCAAACAGATGCTTTCCTCAAAATCTCTTCTTTCACTACAATTTTGCCTTCTAAGGCAAGTCACTATCGGGTTTTGAGTTTGAGAGCAATTCTAATCAAACCAATCACTCACACACCTCACATACATCACATATGAGCTGATCAAACACTTAAACAACAACTGGAACACTGATTTCTCAGAATCACCAGTCAATGGCTCAAGGTTTTAACCAAGTTGCAGTTGAGATGCCATGAAGTGATCCAGCCATTCTCAGTCAAGTCCAAGCATTCAAACACACTCCATAGGGTGTAGGGAAGCTGTTCAGATCATCACAATTCATCTGTAACACCTCCTACTCAGAAATCAATTTGCTCTTGCTGTCACGACCTAGAGGTAAGCTTAAACTTGGTCATCTCTCAATCTATGCATATTTCCTCGCACAATAATTTGGCCATATGTTCATAATCATGCATGGAATGTTTTCCCTCAATTAATTGCATTGTTTGAATCGTGTATCAAAAATCCTAGCCTTCATGCAGAAATTAGGGTTCTTGAGGATTTTTCATGATTTCTTGTCATATGTTTAATTTAAATGAAATTAAGTGTTATAGACATGATCGTGAGGTTGAGACGAGCATAATGATATGTGGATTGCATGATATAATCAAGTATTCAGTGAGATTGAGGAGAAAATGCAAATCAGCCAAACCCAGAACACGCGTGTTCTTGGTGTGTTCTTGGCACCATTTTTGAATAATTCAAATATTTGAATTTTGTGATTTTATTTAATTGATTCAAAAATTAATTTCTCTCTGAGTTTTAATGATTTTGAGTTGATTCTTTTTTTAATAATTCACAAAAATGTTAAAATATTTTATTTTATCAAAAAATCCCAAAAATATTATTTATTTCATATAATTGATATATTTGCAAAGAATTAATATTTTAATTGTTTTTGACATTTTAAATATTTTTTCTACATTGATTTTGCAAATTTTAATGCTTTCTAATTATTTTGTAGGTCAATACTTAATTTTTGAAGCATTAATCCAAAATCACAATTTGTTTTTCATATGTTAAACAATTTTGATCATTTTTAATTGAATTTTTATTCAATTAAATACATTTTTGAAAACAAATTAGGGTTTTTGGATTAATTCAACCCTCATAAATCATTTTCAAAACATTTTGGGACTCTAATAGAGTGTAAGACCCAATCCTTTCTTGACCAAATCATTTTTGGGCCTCAGTGTATTGTATAAGTCCCGATACCATCAAAAACAAACGGCGCGATCGTCGCCTTTTGAAAAATAACCTTGGGCCTCTCCTTGAGCTATAAGGCCCATTCAAAACATTTTGGGCCTCTAATAGAGTGTAAGACCCAATCCATTTTAACGAAAATCTTTTTGGGCCTCACTTATTGTATAAGTCCCTCTGCGTTAAAAGAAAACCTCGGCGCGATCGCCATTTCAAACGGAAAAATTATATGGGCCTACCCTCGTGTTATAAGCCCCACTCTTTTTCTTTAAACTTTTTGGGCCTCTTGAGAGAGTGTAAGACCCATCTCTTTGTACATAAAACAATTTTTGGGCCACAGTCACTTGTATAAGTCCCTTTGTACAAATTTAAACAGTGCGCTCACTGATAAAAACCCTAGGCCTCTCCTTGAGCTGTAAGTCCCAAATCTTTCTTTTTCAAAGCACTTTCTCCTTTGATTTTGAATATACTGTCGTTTTCAATCTTTCTTTGTTGAACAACTAACCAAACAGCATGGAAGCTCTACAACTGAGTAAGTGGTTATCGCTTTCATTTACCACTTTCATATACATATAACTGTATTGTGGGGCTGTTTCACTGTAAGTCTTCTTTCATAAACTCATATCGATTGTGTAATAATAGTATAGATATTTCGAGTTTCCCCGGCAACTACGTCTAGAACTAAGTGACGCCGTTTCGTTTAGTCATAGAAATAGACAACTAGATCCCCAATAGGATCACCAGATACAGTCTTCTCTTCGGCTGTCCTCATTAGGAATTGTCAAGAAACTCTATTCCCAGAGATGAATGTATTCTCCGTGAATGGCATCTTTGAGTTTCTTCCAAATTCTCGAACTTTCCTGACTTTGATCTATTCTCGGTGAATAGCATTGCCTTGAATTTCTCGGGGTTTGGGGACCCACATGCTTCTTAAAAGCATCGGCCTCCTCTTGGGCATCGTACAAGGACCCATAGGCTTCCTAAAAGCAACCTAGCCTCCTCTTGGGCTTAGTACAAGGACCCTACGGCTTCTTAGAAGTATTCACAGCCTCCTCTTAGGCTTCGTATAATGATTTCTTCCTCCGGGAGTGATAGCCTCCTCTTGGTCTTAGTACAAGGACCCGTTGGCTTCTTAAAAGATTCCAGCCTCCTCTTGGGCTTCGTACAAATTGTCCCGACGACCTCCTAGAGGTATAGGAACAGAACTTAGTCATCTTCATAGAACAGTCCTTTCAAAGAGTCTACTACTGTTTCTCAAAACACAGTATAAAAGATGAAACTCTAGACACAGACAGTCTAACTTCCTTGAGTCTCAAAGACATTCTCAAGTGACCCCTTCGTTAAATAGGAAGGAAACCCGCAGACTCGGACAATCTCAATGCCCTTCAGATTTCCCGCTTCCTTAAAGAACCAGAATAACCCGGATCCTTGAATCAAATCCAGAAGTACAGTGTTGCTCATATAAGAACTGATTTTCTCTTTCAAAATCAGTATACCGGACCTGTCACTTAACTGAACAGTCACCATAGCCTCCTCTTGGGCTTTGTACAATGATTCTCCCCAGCGGAGCTAACAATTTTAGCCTCCATCTCGGGCTTCGTACGAGATACAAAAGACTCCCTCGTTGAGTCAAACAACGTTCGGCCTCTATCTCGGGCTTTATATGAGACACATAAGAGACTCCCTTGCTGAGTCAATCACCCCTTTCGCCTCCATCTCGGGCTTTATACGAGATACAAAAAGGTTCTTATTGAGCCAAATAAACAATAGCCTCCGTCTCGGGCTTTATACGAGATACCAAAAGATTCCCTCGTTGAGTCAAAACCTTTTAGCCTCTCTCTCGGGCTTTGTACGAGACACACATCAGCCTCCTCTTAGGCTTTGTATAAGAAAATCACTGGTTAATCCAATTAACCTTTTAGCATCAAAACTGTGCCTCGTTCACAGTACACAAACATCAAACAACTCCCTTCATCTAATCGCTGTAAGCAGCAAGCCTCTGGATCATCTACATCCACGCCACTGTCCCTCTTTTAGCATGAGAAATTCCTAAGGAAAGATAGCATTGCTCTACACTGAGTTAAAGTCTTCCCCTTCAGGTTAAAACCCCCTATAAAGGAAATTATGGCATTGCTAGGATCCGCGTATCCCGGTTAAAGTAATCCTCCTTTACAGTCAGTCACCCAACAGCTGTGACAAACAGACCCCCTTTAGAGATGACAAATTCTCTCTAAAGTCAAACCCTTTCAGCTTCACATCTTGGGCTTTGAACAAGATACAAATCACCTTTCGCTTCACGTCTTGGGCTTTGAACAAGACACCAAAAACCAATTTCCTCCCATAGAATAGGAGGAACTACGAACGCTCTGATTTCCCTGTTTCGGTAAACGGGAATACGTAGGCATAAGATCGAAAGAAAAGATCTTAGCGAGCACAATCAACAAAAACCCAAAATCCCATATCAAAAGCAGTAATTCAAAAGCATCAGTCCTAATATCCTAATCCTCGTTCCCCGCCAGAAACCTGTCATTCTGTTAAATAGCACAAGAAAGGCCCCCCACATTGATAGCATTCGTAACCTAACAGATCGCTGTTTAAACTCAGTATGCAAAGCAGGGTTAATTAGAGACATCTATTTCCCTTCCTTCATCAGCTCACAATAGGATAAAAATGAATTGACCTGTAGTTTTAAGCTCAACCGCAGAGAGCGACCAGCGCTTAAGAACCGCGTCCAAAATCGCTCCCTACAGAAAAAATGGCGCCCACCGTGGGGCCTTTCAAAGTTAGGTCTAGGCACGGTCATCCTTTTCTTCACTTGTGAGAATACCACAGATTGGGGCTTCCGCCGGGGAACCCATTTTCTGTCAGGAACTTAGGATTCTTAGCTTCATAGGTCTAGGATGATTAGGACAAATATATATACTGCTTTTTCTAATTGCTATACATGTTTATTTTTCTGCTAATGGGAATGCGGGTGATGCCGTATGTGGAAAGAATGAGGATACACCTAAGATAAGTGATGGCGACGGGGTCGACCATCAACCTCAGTGGAGGCTGACCAACACAACCCATTCTCTCACCTAGACAATGGGCCGGTTGTTAAGTCTGAGAAGCTGAGGAGCCAAACCCTTTCGTAGTGCGGAAACTATCGGAAATAGTTGTTACGCGATACTACCCTCATTTGAGGCTGGTGATCTATTCTCGGTGAATGGCACTTACTCTAAGATTGCTTTACAACTCGCTGGCGATCCGCTTGTTGTTTTGCTTTCCTGGGAGGAGCTGATGATAATGAGTACAGGTACAAAAATCACCCTAGTATAAACCTTTGGGGATGGGTAGAGCTTTAACTTCATGACAACGACCCTTTGACCCCATGTTTTTTCTATGTTTTTGTGTGCTGCATTCATGCATTCATTTAATAAAACATTAAAACATTAAAAAAATATTCTCTTCTAGTCTCTCTGTTCTTTCAAAATAAACTAAGACTGTGATTGCAAATATCAGAGAAAAGGATTGCACTAATGGATTTCAGTAGAAGGAGAACTCACCAGTATACGTTCAAGGTTCCAAAACTAGAGGATTTGAGAAGGTTAGCGAGGATGATCACTAATCCAGAGGCTTTCAGAGCCAAGCACGGAGGTTTCTACCACTGTTAAGAGTCCATGTGATTGAGGGAATCATGGATGCGCTCATTCAGTTTTATGATCCAGTTTATCACTGTTTGACATTCCCAGATTACCAGCTTGCACCAACGTTGGAGGAGTATTCTTACCTGATCGATCTACACATTACAGATCGAGCTCCATTTTCTGGACTGGAAGAAATTCCAAAGAATCAGACTATTGCAAGAGCAATTCATTTGGACGAGTCTGAGGTCCGGGCTCACATGACCGCGAAGGGTGGCATCCAAGGTTTGCCAGCCCAGTTCTTGACAAAGAAGGCCTTGTACTTCGCCAGTATAGGAAACGTGACTGCTTTTGAAAGCATCTTTATCTTGCTCACCTATGGGTTATTTTTGTTTCCTAACATCAATAACTTCGTCGATATTAACTCTATTAAGGTTTTTCTCATTGGAAATCCTGTGCCGACTTTGCTCGCAGATGCGTATCATTCTGTACACCTGGGAAATTTGTACAGCGGAGGGGAGATCACATGTTGTGTACCTTTGCTTTACAAATGGTTTATCTCTCACTTGCCCAAGTCTGCTGCTTTTTGGGATTGCAAGAGTGCCTTACGTTGGTCGCAGAAGATCATGTCTCTTACCAACTCTGATATAGATTGGTGTAATAGGATTTATGAGGGAATTAGGATCATTGACCGTTGTGGAAACTTCCCCAACGTACCCCTTATAGGAACTAAAGGAGGAATCAACTACCATCCGGTATTGGTTCGCCGTCAATTTGGATACCCGATGAGACACATCCTACTGGGTGTTCATCTGGAAGGTCTTTTCTTCAAAGAAGGAGAAAACGACAGAGCACTAAAGATGGAAATAGTGCACGCTTGGAAGCATGTTCATAAGAAAGGACGAGAATCTCTAGGAAAACCGGACTGTGTCTCGGTGGAGCCTTATCTCCATTGGGTACAAACTAGAGCTCTCAAGCTAAAGATGCCTTATCCTCGCTACAGGATTCTTCCGCCGAGGGAATCTGTCATGTACTTCATGACGGAAACTGAAAAGCTTCAGGTTACTCTCAACAAAATTCAAAAGAAGAGAAGGTCTTGGAAGAACAAGTACCGCACCCTCGACATAGAGTGCATCAAAATACAACAATTACTGAAAGAAAAAGATGCTCTGATTGAAATTTTGGAGCAACATGCTGTAGATAATCAAGATGACCAAAGGAATTTGCTCGCTCCTTTCACTTGGCAAAGGAATGACAACCCGACAACGGCCCAAGAGCCCCGGTCAAAGAAAAGGAAGATACCAGAATCAGCACCTGATTTCTCTTCAGAGAGGACTCAGGACCCATTAGTTTAGGTTTCTGTTTCTGCACTTTGTAATCTACTGTATTTCCATTTCTGTAATCTTTTGAATCTCAATAAAAAGGGGTTTCCCCACCGTTTGATGTTTGCAATCTAATTGTCGAAGTTTATTTTGATTAAACCAAAAGAACAATTAATATAATCATTGCATTCATCATCGCGTATTCTTCTTCCCTACGAAACTCATGTTTGTGTCTTGACTCTAGAGTCAAACTGTCTCATTCGTATAATACTCGGGCCAATCGTCAGAAAAGGATGGATGATCTTGAGGAAGAAAACAGAGAGTTGAAAGAAGAGATCGACGCTCTGAGAGAGGATATGAGAAAGCTTCGTAACGACATGCAAGCCATGGCAGAAGCTCAGCTACAACGAACTGTGATCTCAGAGATCACCTCAACGCCCATAGTGGAGAGGAATGATCCTAGGTATCAGATACCGAAAGATCGTCCTTGGGGCATGCCTGTTAACTATATCCCGGAAGGATATGTTCCGCCGATCACTGAAGATCAGGGAATCACAACAGAAGCCGCTGGGCCTGAAGGTTACAAACTTCGGGAAAGCGAAGATGCCAGGGGCATACTGAAGACTCCTGAAGGTTACAAACTTTGGGAAACACCAAGACTCACTGCCGTAGTCACGGTACCACCCCCTGTGGTGCACACTGTCCCGGAAGGACAGATTCCACCAACACCTTCTGGTAAGAAGGAAACTATGTTTGACAGAATGGATGAATTTCAGGAACAGTTCTTGGAAATGCAGAAGGAACTGCAGGCCATTCGCGGTCAGGATTTATTTGGAAAGGACACCGCAAATCTCTGCTTGGTCCCAAATGTGAAAGTCCCGCACAAGTTCCAAGTGCCCGACTTTGAAAAATATAAGGGTAACTCTTGCCCTCAAAGCCATCTGGTGATGTACGCTCGGCGGATGTTAGCCCAGACGGAGAATCAAGACCTACTGATTCACTACTTCCAGGATAGTTTAACCGGTGCCGCACTCAAATGGTACATGGGTTTGAACCGTGCCACGATTAGCACATTCAGAGATCTTGGTACTTCCTTCGTCCAACAATACAAATACAATTTGGACATGGCACCCGACAGAGATCAACTCAGATCAATGTCGCAAAAGGATAAGGAAACCTTTAAGGAGTATGCTCAAAGATGGCGTGAAATTGCCGCTCAAATTTGTCCACCTCTTGAGGAAAAAGAGATGACAAAGATCTTCTTAAAGACCTTAAGCTCATTTTACTATGACCGAATGGTTGCCAGTGCGCCCAGTGATTTCACCGAAATGGTCGGCATGGGCGTATGTCTTGAGGAAGCCGTCCGAGAAGGACGTTTGGTAAAAGACACTGGATCGACGAGCGGTACTAAAAAATATGGTAGTGCTCTCCCTAAGAAAAAAGAGCAAGATATTGGGAATATCTCCCTCGGAAAGCAAAGACGACATTATCAACCAGTAGCAGCTGTGACTCCTGCTATCAACCCTGCGGCTATTCCTACGTATCAACCTCAGGTTGCGCAGAGCCAACCTAACCAGCAAAGGACACAACAGCCTCTTCAGCAGGCTCGTCCTCCATATAACAACAACCGTACAACACGGCCACCAGGATTTGATCCTATACCCGTAGCATATGCAGATCTGTTTCCATTACTACTGGCTAAGGGGTACATTCAGACTAAATCTCCTTTTACAGTACCGGAAAATCCGCCTTTTTGGTTTAAGGTGGATCAAACTTGCCCTTATCATCAAGGAGGTTCAGGGCATAACATAGAGACTTGTCTCAATTTCAAGTCCGTCATTCAAAAACTTGTTAGGAGCGGGGTCTTATCCTTCAAGGATATAAATCCTAATGTTCTCACGAATCCGCTACCTCAACACGAGAAGGCTGCAGTCAATTTGATAGAAGGAGAGACTAACAATGTCTATCAAATTTACGATGTACTCTTATTGAAAACCAATCTGGTTAAGATGCATTGTAGACAGGGTGGATATGGCCATGTGCCACCTCATAACTATCATCAGTGTGATATCTGCTCTAAAGACAATCAAGGATGTTCGGTAGTGCAAGCAGCTCTACAGGAATAAATGGATCTCTAATGGATCCAGGAGCACCGAGTTCGTGGAGTTAACATGGTCTACACGAATTCTAACGTCATTCAGAACCACGACATCCGTGCAATGAATGTCAACTTGGTGGCGATGCACTCAAGGCAAAGCCAGTATCATAATCTGCCGCGGCACGATTACAGTTCTTGTCTGATTTGCTCGGTAAACAAATAGGGATGCTCTTTCATACAAGAGGCCCTCCAGCGCCAGATGGATCTTGGATGGATCCAAGACTACCATGATAGGAACTCCTATCAAATCAACATGGTTCAAATCTTCGATATTCGCGTAATGAATACCAACCTGGTAGAGTTACATGTTGAGCAGGTCCGACTCGGATTCTTAATATCACATGACTATCAAAGCTGTAAAGCAGGTTGCGAAAACGATCGAGGTTGTACCCTTGTCCAGGAGGCACTTCAGCACTTGTTAAATCATTGGTGGATGCCAATCTACATGGATGAAGATACTCAGCAGATTAGTATCAGTAATAGAAACCCCACTCGGCGTCAGAGTCAGGATGTCCGATCAGTGGAAGCTAACCTAGTGAGGTTACATTGTATTCAAAGTGGGCGTGGCCAGGTGCCACCACACAACTATGACAGTTGTAGCGTCTGATCAGAAAGTAACCAAGGGTGTTACCTTGTGAGAGCAGCTCTTCAGGGTCAGGTCGATCGCGGAGAAATTCGTCCCTATTCGGGTTCTGGACCCATCAACTGGTCGCCGAACTACCTTGCCGAGCAAGTTGAGGATGTTGTCACGATCTCTGGTCATCACAGGACCAGGGATGTTTTTGCCATTATTCCTCTACTTGCCGAATCTAAAGTTCCCAACCGGGAACGAATCGAGATTACTTATGATGGTAAAAAAAATAAGAAGGCTCCTGTAGTCATCTATCTACCAGGACCGCTATCGTATGAATCAACTAAGGCTATCCCTTACAAATACGGTGCAACAATAATTGAAAATGGAAAGGAAATTCCATTACCCTCCGTTGTGAACATTGCAGACATCAGTCGAGTAACAAGGAGTGGTAGAATCTTCAACCGAGGGGTTGGGGAACTTAACAAGGAAAAGGAACTTCAGACAGAAGCTCTCGATCCCCCAGTCGGTCAATCCAGTAATCCCGACCTTTCGAAAAATAACGATGAGATGCTGAAGCTCATCCAAAGGAGTGAATATAACATTGTGGATCAGCTGTTACAGACTCCTTCAAAGATCTCGGTGTTATCACTGTTACTCAGTTCAGAAGCCCACAGGGAGGCTCTACAGAAAGTCTTGGAGCAAGCCTTTGTGGAACAGGATGTAACAATCAGACAGTTCGATAGTATTGTCTCTAACATCACTTCCTGCAACAATTTGGGATTTAGTGATGAAGAATTACCTGAAGAGGGTCGTCGTCATAACATGGCGCTCAATATCACAGTTAACTGCCAGGACGATGCTTTAGCCAGCGTACTGGTAGACACAGGGTCAGCCCTGAATGTTATGCCGAAGTCCACTTTGATGCAATTATCATTCAAAGGACCTCCGATGAGGGTTAGCGAGGTTGTCGTCAAAGCATTCGACGGATCCAGAAAAACAGTTATCGGCGAAGTTGATCTTCCCATAACTATTGGTCCTCACACTTTACAAGTCACTTTCCAGGTCATGGACATCCGGGCAACATACAGTTGTTTATTAGGAAGACCTTGGATACATCAGGCTGGAGCGGTCACTTCGACCCTCCACCAAAAGCTAAAGTTCGTCAAGAACGATCAACTTGTCACGGTTTGTGGGGAACAAGCCTTGCTTGTGAGCAACTTGTCATTATCTACTGGTATAGAACCCGAGGAGGTTATTGGAACTCAGTTTCAAGCATTGTCGGTGAGCAAGGACAATCAGTTCAGAGGAGGAACCTCGATTTCCTCATACAATGATGCTATTAAAGCGGTCGAGAGTACCGATACGACAGGATGGGGACAACTTGTCGTTCCTATTGACAATAAAACAAAGAAGGGTCTTGGTTTTTCTGCAACCTGTACCCAGACAGCTGCTAACGATGAAAGTTTTCATCCCCTTCAAAATTTCTTCCACAGTGGAGGTTTTCTCCACCCAGTGTCTCAGACAGTTCATGATATCAATGAGGAAGATCCCTCTGACACAGATGAAGAATGGAAGTCCTACCTTAACGAGGACGGTTATATGTCTCAGGAAGAGGTGCCTATGCCTTTTTGCTTTCCTACAGAAAGTCCGAGATTTATACCAAGATCAGATGTCGAAATGATCTACGGGGATTGTGATCCGGAAGGATGCCGCGCTCCGCCAAATTCATTAGAGGAAGACACTCCGATGAAAGGCAATTTTGACTACACCTACTATGGCCCAATGGATGGTCTGCCAATGTGGCAACCTTATCCAAGAAACTTGGGGCAAGAAAGTCAGCCGAGTAATGAAACTCAGCTGAGCATCATTGAACAGAATACCTGCGTCCCCACCATGCCATGGGATCAACACTCAGGTCATTCAGAAACTACTCAACATGAAGATGAATTCGCAACGTTTGCAGGACTTGAGTTCATCAACTATGCTTTTCCCGAGGTGAACGTCATCGAGAGGGATGACTCCTCCAGTTCCAAAGAAGTGTGGGACACCTTGGGACAACCGAGTGGAAAATTCGACTTCATGGTCAAGTACACCGCTCTCGAAAGCTCTCGTATCAGGCTCGAAGACATCCAGCCTACTGGATAGGGAGATACAGCTGAGAGCACAAATGCTATGCAAAATGCAACAGAGGAATTCTCCTACGACAATCCTGCCTGGGAGATAGATTCCAATGATCCTGCTCCACCAGAAATCAGCGTCATTTCTAAAGACAAATCAAGGAAGGTGCCAGACTTTGTGATTCACCAAGGAGTTCGCCGCCAATGGGTTGCTGTCGAGGTTCTGAAGGTCGTTCATCAGTCAAAGTAATTGCCATATTTAACCTTTCACCCTGCCTAGGTGAAACAGATGTTTTGATAGGGCTCGCTTTCTGTAAATTTCCCTCTTCGCTTTGCCCAAAGCGACAGAGTTTTGTTTTATTGGGGTGTAGTTTCAAGATTCGACTTGTTCATTAATAAAATAAAGCCGTTCTGTAATTTCTGCATTAATTGTTGTTTTCTCTTTTTGCTTTTTCAGAAAATGGTAATCCTAAAAAACAAAACTATAAAAAACAAGCAGTAAAATAAAACACTGCACACACTTGCATTTTTCTCTACCTCTTCTAAACACGAATTATCACGTCATGCAGATTGCTTGTTTTAAACCCCGTTGAAACATACGATCCGATGCCTTCTCCCAACTTTGAGTTCCCGGTATTCGAGGCTGAAGAAGAAAATGACGACAAAATTCCAGAAGAGATCTCCCGATTACTCAGACAAGAGGAAAGGTCCATTGAACCTCACAAAGAACCGTTGGAAACGGTAAACTTGGGTTCAAAAAAAGAGAGAAAAGAAGTCAGGATTGGGGCACTGCTCAGTCCAACTACCAGAGAGGGTTTGATAAAGCTTCTCAAAGAATTTCCTGATGTATTCGCTTGGTCCTATCAGGATATGCCAGGGTTGGATACCAGCATCGTGGAACATCACTTACCATTAAGATCGGAATGTCCGCCATTAAAGCAAAGGTTGAGACGCACTCACCCGGACATGGCCATCAAAATCAAAGAGGAGGTACAAAAGCAGATTGACGCGGGTTTCCTCGCTACAGCTGAATATCCTCAATGGTTAGCCAACATCGTACCCGTTCCCAAAAAGGACGGAAAGGTCAGAATGTGTGTTGATTACAGAGATCTGAACAAGGCAAGTCCAAAGGACGACTTTCCTTTACCAAACATTGACATGTTGGTTGACAGCACAACAAAGTTCAAAGTATTCTCCTTCATGGATGGATTCTCGGGCTATAACCAGATCAAAATGGCGCCGAAAGACATGGAGAAAACTTCGTTCATTACCCTATGGGGTACCTTTTGTTACAAGGTAATGCCGTTCGGTTTGAAGAACGTCGGGGCAACCTATCAAAGGGCCATGACTACTCTGTTTCATGACATGATACATAAGGAAATCGAGGTATATGTCGATGATATGATTGCAAAATCAAAAACAGAGAGTGAGCACGTTGAACATCTGTCAAAATTGTTCGAACGTTTGAGAAAATTCAAGCTCTGTTTGAATCCCAACAAGTGCACCTTCGGTGTCCGTTCAGGGAAACTACTAGGGTTCATCGTCAGCCAGAAAGGAATTGAGGTTGATCCTGACAAGGTCAAGGCCATTCAAGAAATGCCTTCGCCGAAAACTGAAAAGCAAGTCAGAGGATTCTTGGGACGTTTGAACTACATCTCCATATTCATATTCCTTATGACCGCCACATGTGCGCCGATTTTCAAATTACTAAAAAAGAACCAGGATTGCGTTTGGTCAGAAGATTGCCAAACCGCCTTCGACAGTATCAAGGAATATCTGTTGAATCCTCCGATTCTATCACCTCCAGTGGAAGGAAGACCACTGATCATTTACCTCACAGTCCTAGAGGACTCAATGGGATGTGTACTTGGCCAACAAGACGAAACCAAAAGGAAAGAGTCTGCCATCTACTATTTGAGCAAGAAATTCACCAACTGCGAGACTCGGTACACGATGCTTGAGAAAACTTGTTGCGTTTTGGCTTGGACAGCCAAACGTCTTCGCCAATACATGATTTGTCATACTACTTGGTTGGTCTCCGAAATGGATCCAATCAAGTACGTATTCGAAAAACCTGCTCTTACGGGAAGAATTGCCCGTTGGCAGATACTGTTATCAGAATATGACATAGAGTACCACGCTCAGAAAGCCGTTAAGGGAAGTATTTTAGCCGATCATTTGGCTCATCAACCGATTGACGATCAAGAATCAATCGGGTTTGACTTCCCAGACGAAGATGTCATGTATTTAAAAATGAAAGACTGCGATGAACCACTACCCAGTGAAGGGCCAGAACCAGGTTCCCAATGGGGACTTATCTTTGACGGAGCAGTTAATCATTATGGAAAAGGAATTGGGACAATCATTGTTACCCCTCAGGGCACCCACATTCCTTTCACTGCTAGACTTACGTTCAAATGTACGAACAATGAGGCCGAATACGAAGCTTGTATCATGGGTCTCGAGGATGCAATTGATTTAAGGATAAAAAATTTGGACGTATACGGCGATTCAGCCTTGGTCATCAATCAGATAAAAGGAGATTGGAACACATACCAATCAGGATTGATTCCTTACAAAGACTATGCAAGAAGGTTGTTACCTTTCTTCAACAGAATTGAGTTTCATCACATCCCTCGTGATGAGAATCACATGGCTGACGCTTTAGCCACTATCTCTTCCATGATTAGTGTAGGTCAATGGAACGACTTACCTAAGATCGACATAATGCACCTTGAACGGCCCGCTTACGTCTTCACGATCGAAGCAGTCATAGACGATAAACCTTGGTATCACGATATCAAATGCTTCCTTCAGAAACAAGAGTACCCACCTGGGGCATCCAGAAAAGATAGGAAAACCCTCAGAAGATTGGCTGGAAACTTCTTCCTGAGCGGTGACACTCTCTATAAGAGAAATTTTGACATGGTCTTGCTCCGATGCGTAGACAGGCCAGAAGCAGACATGCTTATGAAAGAAATTCATGAAGGATCCTTTGGCACTCATGCCAACGGACACACAATGGCGAGAAAAATTTTAAGAGCAGGGTACTATTGGTTGACAATGGAATCCGACTGCTACAAGTACATGAGGAGGTGTCACAAGTGTCAGATATACTCCGACAAAATTCATGTACCGCCATCACATCTCAAAGTTCTTTCTTCCCCATGGCCTTTCTCCATATGGGGAATCGACATGATTGGCTTGATTGAACCCAAGGCTTCGAACGGACATCGGTTCATCCTTGTAGCCATTGACTACTTCACCAAGTGGGTCGAAGCAGCGTCATTCGCTAATTTAACCCGACAAGTGGTGGTCCGATTTATCAAAAACAATATCATCTGCCGTTATGGTGTTCCAAGGGAGATCATTACTGACAATGGATCTAACTTGAACAACAAGATGATGAAGGAGTTGTGCGCAGAGTTCAAGATTAAACACCATAACTCATCTCCCTACCGACCCAAGATGAATGGAGCGGTAGAAGTGGCTAACAAGAACATCAAGAAGATCGTTCAAAAGATGGCTGTAACCTACAAAGATTGGCACGAGATGCTACCCTTTGCTCTTCACGGTTATCGAACACCTGTCCGCACTTCAACAGGGGCAACCCCTTTCTCTCTAGTATATGGCATGGAAGCAGTGCTCCCCATAGAAGTGGAGATCCCATCGATCCGAGTACTGATGGAAGCTAAGCTCACTGAAGCTGAATGGTGTCAAAGTCGACATGACGAACTGAATCTGATCGAAGAAAAGAGAATAACGGCACTATGCCATGGTCAGTTGTATCAACAGAGAATGAAGAAGGCATTCGACAAAAAGGTTCGACCTCGTGTCTTCAGGAAAGGGGACCTCGTGCTCAAGAAGATGCAATCATTTCTCACTGATTCGCGAGGTAAATGGACTCCAAATTATGATGGCCCCTATGTGGTCACGAAAGGTTTCTCAGGCGGTGCCTTGAGACTTGCAACCATGGACGGAGAGAAATTTGCCTACCCCACGAATGTTGATGTAGTCAAGAAATACTTCGCCTAAAAAAAAGGAAAAAAAACGTCTCGGTGGATTGAAAACCCAAAAGGGCGGTCCAGGCAAAAGTTAGAGACAGAGAAAAAAAATCATCCCGGTGGATTGGAAACATCACAGTACAATCCAGGCAAAAATTAGGGATAATGGCAAGTAACTATGTTCAACAGAGGCAAGTCCCTCAGCAGTAGCAGTTACATCATCCATCAGAGGAAAACTCCAGTCAAGGTCATCTTCGACAGAAGCTCAGGATGCCCTGAATTCAAAGTTGGTAGAAGGATAGTGGTCGTCATGTTTCAACGTAGCCCTTTTCCCTGTAAATTACCATTTTTAAACTTTGTAAATACTCAATGGAATCACGCGTTTGGCTGATCTCCATCTTATCAATAAAATTTGAGCCCTTGTGCTTTTGTTTGTAATTCTTGCTTGTTTTAGCTTTACAGAACGACGTTGTTAACATGATTAACGATTCTTGAAATGAAACAAAAATGAATTTACTTGTTAAAACTTTTTCTGCTTTTAAAATAAAGATGGCAATTTCTTTTGACTGTTAAACATCGAAAGAACATCAATCCCGTCTCCAAAGGTGTTCGAACCTCAAAGTGCAGAATCAAAGTACTCCTTCTAGACCAGTACGCCTGAATAAAGGGATCAACTGTGTCAGAGACCTTATTTCGTCTGACATCCACGGCAGAGTTCTTACCTCCTAAGCCCGATCAACGGTATTCCCCGCAGGGATTATCTCTCTCCTAAGCAAGGTGGAATTGCTATCTTGAACCAGCGATATCTCTATGCGCCCCGCGATGGCCGAGTATCCAGTCATGTTCATCTTTTAGTTTGTGTATCGCGTCAGTTTTGTCAGCATATACATACATACATCATGCATTATTGATTTGCGTTCACATTTCATATTGCATCGCTATCACGCTACACGGTCTTGTCCCCTAGTGATAAAAGTCCTCTCAATCGAGTTGTCGGACCTTTCCTCGTTAGGAAGTGAATCATCTAAGCAATCTCTCTCCCGTTTATCTCTAGATCAGAGTCGGCACTAGACCACTTTGATAACTTGAACCTCTGAAAGACCAGAGAGCCCTCAGTTAACATCACTCTTCGCCATTGAAGATGATATCCTTGCTTTCCCGGATTAAGGAAAATCTATAGAGAAAGCCTCGTAATCAGAGATTCGGCAGCACGCCAGTTTCGCTCCAAAAAGACCGCTGATGAAAAGGTCATCGGCACCTCAAAATTGGACCCCATCATATGGCATTTCTCTGGGAAGATCCCGAGAAAAGTATGATGTAAGATCCCCAAGTGGAAACAGTCTCTCGAGAGACTCGCTTTCCCCCAGTAGAATCGACAAATGGCGTCTCCAACAGAGAAGTTTGTGCACCTCTACAACTCAGACGACTGGGTTCCCCCAGTAAGTCTAACCTCAGACCTTTTTCTGTCAAATGGCATCTCCCCAGGAAAATTCGGCGAGAAGTTTGGAGGAAAGTCGCTACGCAAAGCGTCCCTTGTCGATAAAGTTTATTGACAAAAGAAACTAAGACCAGTTCCTTGGTAAGAAACCAGGATCGAGGGGAAGTCTACAACAGAAACTGAGACCAGTTCCTTGGTAGGAAACCAGGATCGAGGGGAAGTTTACAACAGAAACTGAGACCAGTTCCTTAGTAGGAAACCAGGATCGAGGGGAAGTTTGTTTCCGCAACTAAGACCAGTTCCTTGACTGAAGATCAGGATCGAGGGGAAGTTTACCTTTTCTAAGCATCATTGCTTAGCAAAAGAAGATGAATGCACAAGCTATCATTCATAACCACCATCAAAATTTCAGGTATTCCGATATTTAATCCTCTTGCACCCCGAATGCCCGAATACCTTCGTCATTCACATCTTCAGGTCCAAGAAGATTAAATAGGGGCATCTGTCATACCCCAAATTTTTACCACTAAGATTTCCCATCATTGTGCAAATCATCATCACAATGTGGAGGAACCATCATACTTCATCAGTCTCCCCAAAGATGGGTGAGCATCCACTACAATCAAAATTAGGGTTTTAAGCCCTCTCAGAGCCTTAGACAAAGAATCAATCAAGGAATGACATGATCTTCAACTTGTCTAACCTCTCAAACATCCACAATGGATCAAAAAGGACTCCCACTTCAAGGATTAAGCACAAGGTTGCTCCCTTCTAGGTGGATCAAGTCTCAAGATCGCCAGTATCACCAAATTAGGGTTTTGGTCGACCAGGGCCTCTAGATGGAAAGTTTCATCTGGGCATAAGCCAAAGATCCAAAACACAACCTAATGTACTCCATGGAACCTCATGGACCCAAGCATCAAGTCAATTTGACCTCAGGGGATGCATACATCAAAAATCAGGAATTAGGGTTTCTTGACCTAATTCACCCCTAAGTTGACTTTTGGGACAAATCAAGAGCCAAGACCTCAAGACATGATTTGAGGGTCTCTAATGAACTATATTGATCCATTTGGAACAATGGATTAATCCAAGAAGCTTGAGCAACAAGTCTCATTTTCATCTGCACCACAATTAGGGTTTCGCGAGGAAAGTCAACTGTAACTTTGACTTTTGACCAGGACATGCTCCCAAACCCTAGGACATGCCCCAATATACCCTATGACACCCATGGAACATGTCCATCAAGTTTGATTTAGGTCAAGACATGATTTCCTGAAGAATTGCACAATTTGGAATTCATCTGATAAAAAGTCAACTGTGCACAAAAGTCAACTTTGACTTTTTGAGATTTTTCACCAAAATGGATTTTTAACCCTAAAATGATGTTAATGTATGATTTGAATCATCATTCATCAAGAAAAATCAAAGAAAGTTGGATAACTTGTAAAAGGGGTAACCATAAAACTTATAAATTTTTCTAAGTTATGGAAAAAGTACCACTAATGCACTAACTTTGGAGGATCATAACTCCTAAACCACATGGCCATTTTTTCTCATCCAAAGATGGATTTGTAGCCCTCATTACCCTCTACAAAAACTTCAACTAGACCTAAGTTCAATTCATTAAGGATTTTGAGTTATGGAGTGATCAAAATCAAGAAATCACACTTTGTTCCAACACTTAGTGAAAATTTCACTAAGTCAGATTTTGCTTCACTTTTTGCCAAATGTAGAGGGATTTTTCACTTGGAATCAAAAGAGATCAAAACCAAACTTGTTCAAACAGTTGTTGTATCATGTAAGGGCTTTCCAAAATGGCCAAGAACATTACCAAATTCAACTTACCCCATGAGATATGACATTGTCAAGTTGCCTTGCTGAAATCTGTCAAAGGCAAGGCAGATTTTGCATTTTGGCTCGATTTGCCAAAATCAGCCAAATTCAAATGCTCCTATCCACTTGGACACATCTGAGGATTGAATCTAAAGGGGACAATCACTGAGCCAAGCCTCCAAAGTCCATGGAACAAGAAATAGCATGTTGAACCTAGAATGGCCAAAATAGGGACAAGACTCCAAATTTGGATTGAAGCATTCAATGGAAGCATCAAGATGGCATGGACTGAGCCATTCTCATCTGAAATCAGTCAAGACTTATCCAAGACCAAGGGAACCAAAGTTCTGTGCCCTAACCTCTAGTCAATGGCTAGAGGAGACTTGGATTTTCATTTGCCAACATTGGCCAAACCTACTTACCAGCTGCCATTCACTATTCCTTGCAAAAAAAACTTGCTCTACTATAAATAGAGCTCAATTGTGATCAGTTTGAGTACACCAAAGCCATCAAACAGATGATTTCCTCAAAATCTCTTCTTTCACTACAATTTTGCCTTATAAGGCAAGTCACTATCGGGTTTTGAGTTTGAGAGCAATTCCAATCAAACCAATCACTCACACACCTCACATACATCACATATGAGCTGTTCAAACACTTAAACAACAACTGGAACACTGATTTCTCAGAATCACCAGTCAATTGCTCAAGGTTTTAACCAAGTTGCAGTTGAGATGCCATGAAGTGATCCAGCCATTCTCAGTCAAGTCCAAGCATTCAAACACACTCCATAGGGTGTAGGGAAGCTGTTCAGATCATCACAATTCATCTGTAACACCTCCTACTCAGAAATCAATTTGCTCTTGCTGTCACGACCTAGAGGTAAGCTTAAACTTGGTCATCTCTCAATCTATGCATATTTCCTCGCACAATAATTTGGCCATATGTTCATAATCATGCATGGAATGTTTTCCCTCAATTAATTGCATTGTTTGAATCGTGTATCAAAAATCCTAGCCTTCATGCAGAAATTAGGGTTCTTGAGGATTTTTCATGATTTCTTGTTATATGTTTAATTTAAATGAAATTAAGTGTTATAGACATGATCGTGAGGTTGAGACGAGCATAATGATATGTGGATTGCATGATATAATCAAGTATTCAGTGAGATTGAGGAGAAAATGCAAATCAGCCAAACCCAGAACACGCGTGTTCTTGGTGTGTTCTTGGCGCCATTTTTGAATAATTCAAATATTTGAATTTTGTGATTTTATTTAATTGATTCAAAAATTAATTTCTCTCTGAGTTTTAATGATTTTGAGTTGATTCTTTTTTTAATAATTCACAAAAATGTTAAAATATTTTATTTTATCAAAAAATCCCAAAAATATTATTTATTTCATATAATTGATATATTTGCAAAGAATTAATATTTTAATTGTTTTTGACATTTTAAATATTTTTTCTACATTGATTTTGCAAATTTGAATGCTTTCTAATTATTTTGTAGGTCAATACTTAATTTTTGAAGCATTAATCCAAAATCACAATTTGTTTTTCATATGTTAAACAATTTTGATCATTTTTAATTGAATTTTTATTCAATTAAATACATTTTTGAAAACAAATTAGGGTTTTTGGATTAATTCAACCCTCATAAATCATTTTCAAAACATTTTGGGCCTCTAATAGAGTGTAAGACCCAATCCTTTCTTGACCAAATCATTTTTGGGCCTCAGTGTATTGTATAAGTCCCGATACCGTCAAAAACAAACGGCGCGATCGTCGCCTTTTGAAAAATAACCTTGGGCCTCTCCTTGAGCTATAAGACCCATTCAAAACATTTTGGGCCTCTAATAAAGTGTAAGACCCAATCCCTTTTAACGAAAATCTTTTTGGGCCTCACTTATTGTATAAGTCCCTCTGCGTTAAAAGAAAACCTCGGCGCGATCGCCATTTCAAACGGAAAAATTATATGGGCCAACCCTCGTGTTATAAGCCCCACTCTTTTTCTTTAAACTTTTTGGGCCTCTTGAGAGAGTGTAAGACCCATCTCTTTGTACAGAAAACAATTTTTGGGCCACAGTCACTTGTATAAGTCCCTCTGTACAAATTCAAATAGTGCGCTCACTGATAAAAACCCTGGGCCTCTCCTTGAGCTGTAAGTCCGAAATCTTTCTTTTTCAAAGCACTTTCTCCTTTGATTTTGAATATACTGTCGTTTTCAATCTTTCTTTGTTGAACAACTAAGCAAACAGCATGGAAGCTCTACAACCGAGTAAGTGGTTATCGCTTTCATTTACCGCTTTCATATACATATAACTGTATTGTGGGGCTGTTTCACTGTAAGTCTTCTTTCATAAACTCATATCGACTGTGTAATAATAGTATAGATATTTCGAGTTTCCCCGGCAACTACGTCTAGAACTAAGTGACGCCGTTTCGTTTAGTCATAGAAATAGACAACTAGATCCCCAATAGGATCACCAGATACAGTCTTCTCTTCGGCTGTCCTCATTAGGAATTGTCAAGAAACTCTATTCCCAGAGATGAATGTATTCTCCGTGAATGGCATCTTTGAGTTTCTTCCAAATTCTCGAACTTTCCTGACTTTGATCTATTCTCGGTGAATAGCATTGCCTTGAATTTCTCGGGGTTTGGGGACCCACAGGCTTCTTAAAAGCATCGGCCTCCTCTTGGGCATAGTACAAGGACCCTACGGCTTCTTAGAAGTATTCACAGCCTCCTCTTAGGCTTCGTATAATGATCTCTTCCTCCGGGAATGATAGCCTCCTCTTGGGCTTAGTACAAGGACCCGTCGGCTTCTTAAAAGATTCCAACCTCCTCTTGGGCTTCGTACAAATTGTCCCGACGACCTCCTAGAGGTATAGGAACAAAACTTAGTCATCTTCATAGAACATTCCTTTCATAGAGTCTACTACTGTTTCTCAAAACACAGTATAAAAGATGAAACTCTAGACACGGACAGTCTAACTTCCTTGAGTCTCAAAGACATTCTCAAGTGACCCCTTCGTTAAATAGGAAGGAAACCCGCAGACTCGGACAGTCTCAATACCCTTCGGATTTCCCGCTTCCTTAAAGAACTGGAATAACCCGGATCCTTGAATCAAATCCAGAAGTACAATGTTGCTCATATAAGAACTGATTTTCTCTTTCAAAATCAGTATACCGGACCTGTCACTTAACTGAACAGTCACTATAACCTCCTCTTGGGCTTTGTACAATGATTCTCCCCAGCGGAGCTAACAATTTTAGCCTCCATCTCGGGCTTCGTATGAGATACAAAAGACTCCCTCGTTGAGTCAAACAACGTTCGGCCTCTCTCTCGGGCTTTATACGAGACACATAAGAGACTCCCTTGCTGAGTCAATCACCCCTTTCGCCTCCATCTCGGGCTTTATACGAGATACAAAAAGGTTCTTATTGAGCCAAATAAACAATAGCCTCCGTCTCGGGCTTTATACGAGATACCAAAAGATTCCCTCGTTGAGTCAAAACCTTTTAGCCTCTCTCTCGGGCTTTGTACGAGACACACATCAGCCTCCTCTTAGGCTTTGTATAAAAAAATCACTGGTTAATCCTATTAACCTTTTAGCATCAAAATTGTGCCTCGTTCATAGTACACAAACATCAAACAACTCCCTTCATCTAATCGCTGTAAGCGGCAAGCCTCTGGATCATCTACATCCACGCCACTGTCCCTCTTTTAGCATGAGAAATTCCTAAGGAAAGATAGCAGTGCTCTACACTGAGTTAAAGTCTTCCCCTTCAGGTTAAAACCCCCTATAAAGGAAATTATGGCATTGCTAGGATCCGCGTATCCCGGTTAAAGTAATCCTCCTTTACAGTCAGTCACCCAACAGCTATGACAAACAGACCCCCTTTAGAGATGACAAATTCTCTCTAAAGTCAAACCCTTTCAGCTTCACATCTTGGGATTTGAACAAGATACAAATCACCTTTCGCTTCACGTGTTGGGCTTTGAACAAGACACCAAAAACCAATTTCCTCCCATAGAATAAGAGGAACTACGAACGCTCTGATTTCCCTGTTTCGGTAAACGGGAATACGTAGGCATAAGATCGAAAGAAAAGATCTTTGCAAGCACAATCAACAAAAACCCAAAATCCCATATCAAAAGCAGTAATTCAAAAGCATCAGTCCTAACATCCTAATCCTTGTTCCCCGCCAGAAACCTGTCATTCTGTTAAATAGCACAAGAAAGGCCCCCCCCCACATTGATAGCATTTGTAACCTAACAGACCGCTGTTTAAACTCAGTATGCAAAGCAGGGTTAATTGGAGACATCTATTTCCCTTCCTTCATCAGCTCACAATAGGATAAAAAATGAATCGACCTGTAGTTTTAAGCTCAACCGTAGAGAGCGACCAACGCTTAAGAACCGCGTCCAAAATCGCTCGCTACACTAATCTCTAGTTCCCAAGTCATATTGCCTTCCGCAGCGCCTCCCCACGCTACTTTCACAAGCGCAATATCCTTGCCTCTTAGCTTCTTAACTTCACGGTCCAAAATCCTAATCGGTAAAGCTTCAACCGTAAGGTTATCTCTCACTTCAACCTCGTCCATAGGGATAACATGTGACGGATCTGGAACATACTTCCGAAGTTGCGAAACATGGAATACATCATGCAAATTCCAAAGATTCGGAGGCAACGCCACACGGTAAGCCACAACACCAACTCGTGCATAAATCTGATACGGACCAATAAAACGAGAAGTCAACTTCTTCGACTTCAAAGCACGACCCACACCCGTAACCGGCGTAACTCTCAAAAACACATGGCCGCCTTCTTGAAACTCAAGATCTTTCCTTCTCTTGTCATGATAGCTCTTTTGTCTACTTTGATAAGCTTTCATCTTCTCACGAATAAACTTCACTTTCTCCGTCGTTTGTTGTACCATCTCCGGTCCAACTATCATCCTCTCACCGGTTTCATGCCAACACAAAGGTGTTCGACATCTTCGACCATACAAAGCCTCAAATGGTGTCATACTTATACTTGAATGAAAACTATTATTGTAGGTGAACTCAATCAACGCCAAATAACTATCCCAAGCACCACCTTGCTTGAGTACACAAGCACGCAATAAATCCTCCAATGATTGAATTGTCCTCTCGGTTTGACCATCCGTTTGCGGATGATAAGCCGAACTCAATCTTAGCTTAGAACCCAAAGCCTTTTGTAGACTCTCCCAAAACCTCGATGTGAATCTAGGATCTCTATCCGATACAATACTCTTAGGAACTCCATGTAACTTCACAATCGCAAGAACATAAATCTCGACTAACTTCTCCAAAGGATAACTAATATCAATTGGAATGAAGTGAGCAGATTTAGTAAGCCTGTCAATGATTACCCAAATAGCATTATGACCTCTTTGCGTATTCGGCAATCCCGTAACAAAATCCATCGATATACTATCCCATTTCCACTCCGGAATGTCCAACGGTTGCATCAATCCACTAGGCTTTTGATGTTCCACCTTAGACTTTTGACAAGTTAAGCACGCATACACAAATTGAGCCACATCCCTCTTTAATCTGGACCACCAAAAGATTTTTTTCAAATCTTGATACATTTTATTCGCTCCCAGATGAATACTTAAGTTACTTCGGTGTCCTTCTTCCAATATCATCTTTTTCAACTCCGCATCATCGGGAATACAAATACGACCACGGAATCTCAAAACTCCAAAATTATCAACCTTGAAATCCTCATTCTCATTCATCGTCAAATCAACGAACTTCAAATCCAACTTTTGCTTTTCACATACGGTTGCAAGAAAATCATTCGTAACATGTAGCATACCAAGTCTCACACTTCTCGGCGTCATTTCACAAACCAAACTCAAGTCTCTAAAATTCTCCAAAAGTTCCCATTCTCTCATCATCAATGCGGACATATGTAACGACTTCCGACTCAAAGCATCGGCCACCACGTTTGCCTTACCCGGATGGTAATTTAAACCAAAATCATAATCCTTCAAAAGCTCTAACCACCTTCTTTGTCTCATGTTCAATTCTTTTTGATCAAATAAATATTTCAAGCTCTTGTGATCACTAAAAACTTCAAATCTTGCACCATAAAGATAGTGCCTCCAAATTTTCAAAACAAACACCACGGCCGCTAACTCCAAGTCATATGTAGGATAATTCTTTTCATGCACTCTCAATTGTCTTGAAGCATAAGCCACAACTTTTCCATCTTGTATCAAAACACCACCTAAACCAGCCAATGAAGCATCACAATACACAACAAATGGTTCCGTCGGATTTGGCAAAATCAAGATCGGAGTCGTTGTCAACCTTCTTTTTAGCTCATTGAAACTCTCTTCACAATGAATATCCCAAATGAAAGCCTTTCCTTTACAAGTCAATTGCGTTAACAGAAGTGCCAACTTCGAAAATCGCTCAATAAACCTCCGATAATAACCCGCCAAGCCTAAAAAGCTTCGAATCTCTGTAACCGATCTAGGAGCCTCCCATTGCATCACCGCATCAATCTTGGATGGATCAACATTAATACCACTACCGGAAATAACATGTCCAAGAAAACTTACTTCCGACAACCAAAATTCACATTTCGACAACTTAGCATACAATTGTTTCTCTTTCAAAATTTGTAACACAATCCTCAAATGCTCTTCATGCTCCTCTTGAGACTTAGAGTAAATCAAAATATCGTCGATGAACACAACCACAAAACGATCTAACTGTTCATGAAAAATACGATTCATGTATTCCATAAACACACCCGGCGCATTAGAAACCCCGAATGGCATCACGGAATATTCGTAATGGCCATACCGTGTCCTAAAGGCCGTCTTTTGAATATCCTCTTCTTTCACACGAATCTGGTGATATCCCGATCTCAAATCAATCTTGCTAAAAAAACGCGCACCAACTAATTGGTCCATCAAATCATCGATCCTTGGAAGCGGATACTTGTTCTTAATTGTCACCTTGTTCAATTGTCGATAATCAATGCATAACCGCATACTCCCATCCTTCTTCTTTACCAACAATACCGGAGCACCCCAAGGAGAAACACTTGGTCTTACAAATCTCTTGTCCAACAAGTCATTCAATTGCTTCTTCAATTCTACCAACTCCAATGCCGACATACGATACGGTGCCATCGAAACCGGTCTAGTACTCGGAACTAGATCAATAGAAAACTCAACTTCTCTTTCCGGTGGTACATCCGTAATATCCTCCGGAAACACTTCTGGAAAATCACACACCACTGGGAACACATCGAGCTCAACTTTACTCTCCACCGACAATGATGCAAACAAACCGAACAATTGAGCTTCGTCCGCTAAAAGTTTCTTCAACTCTTTAGTGGATAGGAAACTCTCATCTTCATCATCTTCCAAAGAAGGAAACCTCACCAACTTGTGATAGCAATCTATATGAACTCGATTAAATTGCAACCAGTTCATATTCTTATCATTCCCAAAAATGACAACAAGGTTAAACAACAGTTCAACCATCACAACAACAAGACAGACACAACTGACTCAACACTGGCTCTGATACCACTTAATGCAACACCCCTGTTCTATACCCCCAAATAATCACATAATCATTTAGGCACATATTAAAAATTTCCGTCAGAGTATAATTATAAACATAGTATAAAAGAGGTATGTCACATTATACATGAAATTAAAATATTCAACACCTGCTCAACAATTGATATGCAACAGTGGGGTAACTTTGCAACAGAGGAATTTAGTCCTTACACCCACATCTCAATATTTAGAATAAAAGTGGAAAATCTAAACATTGAATAACATCAAAAATATATACATATATGTATATATCATCAAGTATTATCCACCAACATAATTCATGTTTACATAAATATTCATCAACAAGATACATGTACAAATGTATCACAAAAGAATCATAATCATCCTAGCTACCCGGTGCTACATATCAGAGCCGGCCGATCAAAAGAATGAAGACACGCTTCACAAAAAGACCACCAGCATACCTACTCTGCAATGCCTCATAGAGCATCATAAAACAGCAGAAGGGTGAGAAATATTATCATAATAACAATGCATATAATTATATATCTTAGCATAAAAATACACATATTCTACATTCTCACCACAATTCATCACAACTCACTCATATACATCACGATGTATATATATACAAAACCAAGCATATTCATCATGCATACTTTCACAATTCTTATCATTCCACATAAACATACATATTCATGTTTATTCATCAATGCACAATTATAAAGATGATAAATGCAAATCATAGAGACTGACTCACGACTCTATGCAAATGCAATGCGGTACCGACTCAATCATCTCAAATTCACTCAGGAACTTATTGGAACCATCGCTCGTTATCAATATAACTCCCCGTCGGGCCTACGATGTTCACCCATTGCTCACACCTCACATAGGCACACAATGTTTATGGATTGCTCACACCTCACATAGGCACACAATCCGATTGCTCACACCTCACATAGGCACCCGATGTTTATGGATTTCTCACACCTCACATAGGCACACAATCTGATTACTCACACCTCACCTAGGCACACAATCATTTGTAATCATCCCTCACACCTCACATAGGCACACGACGTTACAACGGATTCTCATTAGAATCACTCAACACAAGAATGTACATCATTATGCTTCACATACAAAATGACTCAAGACATTCTTGAAATGCATACATATTCATAATATATTCATGCATTCATCTCATACAATCACATACAATCCATATACATTCACATCAATGCACTATTGTATGATTCACATCTAAAACACACATTCAAAACGGTAAAAATCGCTAAATAACACTATTCCCGACTTTCTGACTTATTTAATCGGATAATAGCCCCAAACTCCTCACCATAAGAAACTACAGCTCAATAGCTATCCAACGCTTCGAACGGGGACCAAAACCGACTTACGGATCAAAAGTTATGGGTTTTTGAAAATAATATTTTTCTGAAAACTTACACTGTTAATCGATTAATGCATTTGGTTAATCAATTAACCATCGCGAAACAGCAGAAAAACTAGAATTTTATGACCCAAAACCCCTCCAAACTCATTTTTACGCCAATAGATAACATCCATATCAGTACCCAAACCTCAAACAACATCAACAACACATTTATGCATACAAAATCATGTTTTGATCATCATTCACAACATTTTCTACATTTAGGGTTTATACAAAAACTCATAAAAATCAACAACAACAACAACAACACAATCATACATAATGATATACATTGATGAGATAATAAGATTTCACACCCTTACCCGGATTCCAAGCTTGCTAGATGATTGTTCTTGATGGTTTTCTAGGTTTTTCCAAGTTTTCTTCTCTTTTCTCTTCTTCCTCTTTCTTTCTCTCCTTTTTCTCTCTATTTCTCTTTTTTTTTTCTCCTTCTCTCCCATTTCTTCTTCTTATCTCTTTTTCTTTTCTATTTCTTTTCCTACTTTCTTTTTTCTCATTTTCTTTTCTTATTTTCTACTCAAATTCAATTAATTCATTTTCTCACATAATTCTACACTTAATCACTTTTCTACCAATTTTACTAAATTTCTCACATAATTCTATTTCCACTAAATTTCTAACTTACCATTAATTGAGAAATGTCCAAAATACCCTCCATTCTAATTTCCCCGAAAACTCTCAAAAACGATAAAATATCGTAACATGTCAACATAGCATATTAACACACCAATTTCACAAATAAAATAATTTATCACTCAATTTAAATAAAAGACTCAACAAAATGGGAATAATCAGAATCGGGGTGTTACACGGAGTCCACTTGCCCCGGGAATCAATGAAAAATGATTGTATCTTCTTGAGCACGAGGTCTCCTTTCCTGAAGATGTGAGGTCGGACCTTTTTGTCGAACGCCTTCTTCATTCTTTGTTGATACAACTGACCATGGCATAGTGCCGTTATTCGCTTTTCTTCGATCAGATTCAGTTCATCGTGTCGACTTTGACACCATTCAGCTTCTGTTAGCTTAGCTTCCATCAATACCCGGATTGATGGGATCTTTACTTCGATGGGGAGTACTGCCTCCATGCCGTATACTAGAGAGAAAGGGGTTGCCCCTGTTGAAGTGCAGACAGATGTGCGATAACCTTGAAGAGCAAAGGGTAATATCTTGTGCCAGTCTCTGTAGGTTACAACCATCTTTTGAATGATCTTCTTGATGTTCTTGTTAGCCGCTTCTACCACTCCGTTCATCTTAGGCCGGTAGGGAGATGAGTTATGGTGTTCGATCTTGAACTCAGCACACAACTCTTTCATCATCTTATTGTTCAAGTTGGATCCATTATCAGTAATGATCTGGCTTGGAACACCATAACGGCATATGAGATTATTTTTGATAAATCGGACCACCACTTGTCGGGTTACATTGCGTATGACGCTGCTTTGACCCACTTGGTGAAGTAATCAATGGCTACCAGGATGAACCGATGTCCGTTCGAAGCCTTGGGTTCGATCACACCGATCATGTCGATTCCCCATATGGAAAAAGGCCATGGGGAAGAGAGAACTTTGAGATGTGTTGGCGGTACATGGATTTTGTCTGAGTATATCTGACACTTGTGACATCTCCTCATGTACTTGTAGCAATCAGATTCCATGGTCAACCAATAGTATCCTGCTCTTAGAATTTTTCTCGCCATCGTGTGTCCGTTGGCATAAGTGTCAAAGGTTCCTTCATGAATTTCTTTCATCAGTATGTTTGCTTCTGGTCTGTCTACGCATCAGAGCAAGACCATGTCGAAATTTCTCTTATAGAGTGCATCACCACTTAGGAAGAAACTGCCTGCTAGCCTTCTGAGTGTTTTTCTATCTTTCTTGGATGCCCCAGGTGGGTACTCTTGTTTTTTAAGGAAGCATTTGATATCGTGATACCAAGGTTTGTCGTCTATGACTGCTTCGATTGTGAAGACGTAAGCGGACCTTTCAAGGCGCATTATGTCGATCTTAGGTAGGTCGTTCCATTGACTTACACTAATCATGGAAGAGAGAGTGGCTAGTGCATCAGCCATGTGATTCTCTTCACGAGGGATGTGATGAAACTCGATTCTGTTGAAGAATGGTAACAACCTTCTCGCATAGTCTTTGTATGGAATTAGTCCGGATTGGTATGTGTTCCAATCTCCTTTGATCTGATTGACGACCAAAGTTGAGTCACCATATACATCCAAGTTCTTGATCCTTAAGTCGATCGCTTCCTCGAGACCCATGATATAAGCTTCGTATTCGGCCTCATTGTTTGTGCACTTGAACATAAGTCTAGCGGTGAAAGGAATGTGGGTACCCCGAGGTGTTATGATAATTACCCCAATTCCGCTTCCGTAATGATTGACAGCTCCGTCAAAGATAAGTCCCCATTGGCAATCTGGTTCTGGCCCTTCACTGGGTAGCGGTTCATCGCAATCTTTCATTTTTAGATACATGACATCTTTGTTTGGGAATTCAAACCCGATTGATTCCTGATCGTCAATCGGTTGATGAGCCAAATGATCGGCTAAAATACTTCCCGTAACGGCTTTTTGAGCTTGGTACTCAATGTCATATTCCGATAACAACATTTGGCAACGAGAAATTCTTCCCGTGAGAGCAGGTTTTTCGAAAACATACTTGATTGGATCCATTTCAGAGATTAACCGAGTGGTGTGACGAATCATGTACTGGCGAAGACGTTTGGCTGCCCAAGCCAGAGCGCAGTAAGTTTTCTCGAGCATAGTGTACCGAGTCTCACAGTCTGTAAACTTCTTTCTCAAATAGTAAATGGCAGACTTTTTCCTTTTGGTTTCGTCTTGTTGGCCAAGTACACAACCCATGGAGTCTTCCAAGACTGTGAGGTAGATGATCAGTGGTCTTCCTTCCACTGGAGGTGATAGAATCGGGGGGTTCAACAGGTATTCCTTAATAGTGTCGAAGGCGGTTTGGCAGTCTTCTGTCCAAATGCAGTCCTGATTCTTTTTGAGTAATTTGAAAATTGGCGCACATGTCGCGGTAATGAGGAATATGAATCTGGAGATGTAGTTCAAACGTCCCAGGAATCCCCTGACTTGTTTTTCAGTCTTTGGAGAAGGCATTTCTTGAATGGCCTTGACCTTGTCAGGATCAACCTCAATTCCTTTCTGGCTGAAGATGAATCCTAAGAGTTTCCCTGAACAGACACCGAATGTGCACTTGTTGGGATTCAAGCGGAGTTTGTACTTTTGCAAACGCTCGAATAGTTTTGACAGGTGGCTCACATGCTCCTCCTCTGTTTTAGATTTTGCAATCATATCATCGACATATACCTCGATTTCTTTGTGTATCATGTCATGAAACAGAGTAGTCATGTCCCTTTGATAGGTTGCCTCGACGTTCTTCAAACTGAACGGCACCACCTTGTAACAAAAGGTGCCCCATGGGGTAATGAACAAAGTTTTCTCCATGTCTTTCGGCGCCATTTTGATTTGATTATAGCCCGAGAATCCATCCATGAAGGAGAAAACTTTGAACTTTGTTGTACTGTCTACCAGCATGTTAATGTGTGGTAAAGGAAAGTCGTCCTTTGGACTAGCCTTGTTTAGATCTCGGTAGTCGACACACATTCTGACTTTTCTGTCCTTTTTTGGAACTGGTACGATGTTGGCTAACCATTGAGGATATTCTGACATAGCAAGGAAACCCGTGTCAATCTGTTTATGTACCTCCTCTTTGATTTTGACAGCCATGTCTGGATGAGTCCGTCTCAACCTTTGTTTTACTGGCGGACATCCCGATCTTAATGGTAGATGGTGTTCCACGATGCTGGTATCCAATCCTGGCATATCTTGATAGGACTAAGCGAATACATCGGGAAACTCTTTGAGAAGTTTTGTCAAACTTTCTTTGACAGTTGGACTGAGCAGTGCCCCAATCTTGACTTCTTTTCTCTCTTCTTCCGATCCTAAGTTGACTGTTTCCAGCAACTCTTTGTGAGGCTCAATAGACCTTTCCTCTTGTCTGAGTAGTCGGGAGATCTCCTCTGGAATTTCGTCGTCATTTTCTTCTTCAGCCTCAAATACCGGGAACTCAAAGTTGGGAGAAGGCATTGGATCGTATGTTTCAACGGGGATTAAAACAAGCAATCTGTATGACGTGATGATTTGTGTTTAGAAGAGATAGAGGGAAAATGCAAAAGTGTGTGCAGTGTATTTCTTTTACTGCTTGTTTTTATTATTGAGTTGTTTTTTTTAGGATTACCATTTTCTGAAAAACGAAAAGAGAAAACAGCAATTAATGCGGAAATTATAGAACGACGTTATTTTATTAATGAATAAGTCGATTCTTGAAACTACAGCCCTATAAAACAAAACTCTGTCGCTTTGGGCGAAGCGAAGAGGGAAATTTACAGAAATTGAGCCCTATTAAAACATCTGTTTCACCTGGGCAGGGTGAAAGGTTAAAGTAAAGATGGCAATTACTTAGACTTATGAACAATCCTCGGAACATCGACAGCGACCCATTGGCGGCGAACTCCTCGGTGAATCATAAAGTCTGGTACCTTCCTTGATTTGTCTTCAGAAATGACGCTGACTTCTGGCGGAGCAAGATCATTGGAATCTGTCTCCCAGGCAGAGTTGTCGTAGGAGGATTCCTCAGTTGTATTTCGCGTAGTATTTGTACTCTCAACTGTATCTCCCCATCCAGTTGGATGGATGTCTTCGAGCCTGATATGAGAGCTTTCAGGAGCGGTGTACTTGACCATGAAGTCAAATTTTCCACTTGGTTGTCCCAGGGTGTCCCACACTTCTTTGGAACTGGAGGAGTCATCTCTCTCGATGACGTTGACCTCGGGAAAAGCATAGTTGATGAATTCTGGTCCTGCAAACGTTGCGAATTCATCGTCGTGCTGGGTATTTTCAAGATAACCTGGGTGTTGATCCCATGACATGGCGGGGACACAGGTATTCTGTTCAATGATGCTCAGCTGATTTTCATTGTTCGGCTGATTTTCTTGCCCCAAGTCTCCGGGATACGGCTGCCAGATAGGCAAGCCATCCATTGGGCCATAATAGTCGTGGTCAAAGTTGTATTTCATCGGAGTGTCTTCCTCTAATGAATTTGGCGAAGCACGACATCCTCAGGATCACAATCTCCGTATATCATTTCGACATCTGACCTCGGTATACATCTCGAACTCTGTACGGGATAGCAAAAGGGAGTCTGCGTTTCGCCCTGAGACGTATAACCGTCCTCGTTGAGATAGGACTTCCATTCTTCCTCCGTATCGGAGGAATCATCTTTATTGATGGTATGCACGTCTTGAGTCACTGGTTGAAGGAAACCTCCACTGTGGAAGAAGTTATGAATGGGATGAAAACTTTAATTGTTCGCAGCCGTCTTAGTACAGGTTGAGGAAAAGCCAAGACCTTTCTTTTTCTTATTGTCAGTAGGAATGACAAGTTATCCCCATCCTGTTGTATTGGTATTCTCGACCACTTTGATAGCATCTTTGTATGAGGAAATCGAGGTTCCTTTCTCTGATTGATTCTCATTGCTCACCGTAATTGCTTGGAACTGAGTTCCAACAACCTCCTCGGGTTCTACACAGGTAGATAATGACAAGTTGCTTACGAGCGATGCCTGTTCTCCACAAACCGTGACAAGTTGGCCCTTCTGGACGAACTTTAGCTTTTGGTGGAGGGTCGAAGTGACCGCCCCAGCCTGATGTATCCAAGGTCTTCCTAATAAACAACTGTATGTTGCCCGGATGTCCATGACCTGGAAAGTGACTTGGAAAGTGTGAGGACCAATAGTTATGGGAAGGTCGACTTCGCCGATAACCAATTTTCTGGATCTATCAAATGCTTTGATGACGACCTCGCTGGTTCTCATCAGAGGTCCTTTGAATGATAATTGCATTAAAGTGGACTTCAGCATAACATTCAGGGCTGACCCTATGTCTACCAGTACGCTGGCTAAAGCATCGTCCCGGCAGTTGACTGTAATGTTGAGCGCCATGCTATGACGGCGACCTTCTTCAGGTAACTCCTCATCACTAAATCCCAAGTTATTGCAAGAAGTGATGTTAGAGAAAATGCCATCGAACTGTCTAATTGTTAGATCCTGTTCCACAAAGGCTTGCTCCAAGACTTTCTGTAGAGCCTCCCTATGCGCTTTTGAACTAAGTAACAGTGATAATACCGAGATCTTTGAAGGAGTTTGTAACAGCTGATCAACAATGTTGTATTCACTCCTTTGGATGAGCTTTATCATCTCATCATTGTTTTTTGAAAGGTCGGGATTACTGGATTGACCGACTGGTGGATTGGGAACTTCTGTCTGAGGTTCCTTTTCTTTGCTGGGTTCTTCATCTCCTCTGTCGAAGATTCTACCATTCCGTTTACTCGACTGATGTCTGCAATATTCACGACGGAGGGTAACGGAATTTCCTTTCCATTCTCAATTGTTGTTCTACCATATTTGTAAAGGATGGCCTGAGTTGATTCATATGGTAGCGGTCCCGGTAGATAGATGACTATGGGAGCCTTCTGATTTTTTTGACCATCGTAAGTAATTTCGATCCATTCCTGGTTGGGAACTCTTGATTCGTCAAGTAGAGGGATAATGATACAAACATCCCTAGTCCTCTGATGATTAGAGATTATGACAACGTCCTCGATTTTATCAACGAAGTAGTTGACTAATCCAGAACTTGACCATGGTTGAATCTCTTTGCGGTCCAACTGGCTTTGAAGGGCTGCTCGCATGAGGTAGCATCCTTGATTATCCACTGAGCAAACTCCACACCGCTCATAGTTGTGTAGTGGCACCTGGCCACGTCCGCTTTGAATACAGTGTAACCTTACTAGATCTGTTTCCATCGACCGAACATCCTGACTTTGATATCTAGTAGGATTCCCGTTAGTGATACTAATTTGCTGGGTGTCTTCATCCATATAGATTGGAAGCCACCAGTGGTTCAACAAGTGCTGAAGTGTTTCCTGGACAAGGGCACAACCCTGATCATCTTCGGAACCCACTTTACAGCCCTGATAATCATGTGATACCAGGAACCCGAGCCGGACCTGTTTAGCATGCAACCCCACCAGGCTGGTATTCATCAAGCGAATATCGAAGATTTGAATCATGTTGATTTGATAATGATTCCTATCATGGTAGTCTTGAATCCATCCATGATCCATCTGACGCTGGAGGGCCTCTTGTACAAAAGAGCATCCCTGTTTGTTTACCGAGCAAGTCAGACAGGAATTGTACTCATGCCGCGGAAGATTATGATACTGGCTTTGCCTTGAGTGCATTGCCACCAAGTTGATATTCATGGCACGGATGTCGTGGTTTTGTATGATGTTGGAATTCATATAAACCATGTTAACTCCACGAACTCGGTGCTCTTGGATCCATCCGAGATCCATCTGTTCCTGTAGAGCTGATTGCACCACAGAACATCCTTGATTGTTTTTAGGGCAGATATCACACTGGTGATAATTATGAGGTAGCACATGGCCATATCCACTCTGTCTACAATGCATCTTGACCAAGTTGGCCCTTAGTAAGAGTACATCGTGAATTTGATAGGTGTTGTTAGACTCTCCCTCTATCAAATTGACTGTACCCTTCTCGTGTTGAGGCAGCGGGTTTGTGAGAACATTCAGATTCGTATCTTTGAAAGATAAGACCCCGCTCCTAACAAGCTTTTGCACGTCGGATTTGAAACTGAGACAATTTTCTATGTTATGCCCTGGTCCTCCTTAATGATAAGGGAAAGTCTGATCCACCTTAAACCAAAAAGGCGGATTTTCTGGTACTGTAAGAGGAGACCTGGTTTGGATGTGCCCCTTGGCTAACAGTAATGGAAATAGTTCTGCGTACGATACGGGTATAGGATTAAATCCTGGTGGCCGCGTTGTACAGTTGTTGTTGTATTGAGGACGAGCCTGCTGAAGAGGTTGTTGTGTCCTTTGCTGAAATTGCTGCGATTGCGGTTAGCTTTGGGAAACCAGAGGTTGATACGTAGAAACATGCGCGGGGTTGATAGCAGGAGTTACAGCTGCTACTGGTTGGTACCGTCGCCTTTGCTTTCCGAGAGAGATATTCCCAATATCCTGCCCTTTTTTCTTAGGGAGAGCACTACCGTATTTTTTAGTACCACTGGTCGACCCAGTGTCTTTGACTAGACGTCCTTCTCGAATGGCTTCCTCGAGACGCACTCCCATACCGACCATTTTGGTGAAGTCGCTGGGCACACTGGCAACCATTTTGTCGTAGTAAAATGAGCTCAAGGTTTTTAAGAAAATCTTTGTCATCTCTTTTTCCTCAAGAGGGGGACAAATTTGAGCGGCAATTTCACACCATCTCTGAGCGTATTCCTTAAAGGTTTCCTTGTCCTTTTGCGACATTGATCTGAGTTGATATCTGTCTGGTGCCATGTCCAAATTGTATTTATATTGTTGGACGAAGGCAGTTCCAAGATCTTTGAAAGTGCTAATCGTAGTGCGGTTTAAACCCATGTACCATTTTAATGCGGCACCGGTTAAACTATCCTGAAAGTAGTGAATCAGTAGATCTTGGTTTTCTGTCTGAGCTGACATTCGCCGAGCGTACATCACCAAATGGCTTTGAGGGCAAGAGTTACCCTTGTACTTTTCAAAATCGGGGTACTTGGAATTTGTGCGGAACTTTCACATTGGGGACCAAACAAAGGTCTGCGGCGTCCTTTCTAAATAAATCCTGACCGCGAATAGCCTGTAGTTCTTACTGCATTTCCAGGAACTGCTCCTAGAATTCATCCATTCTATCGAACATACTTTCCTTTCCACCAGAAGGTATCTGTGGAATCTGTCCTTCCGGGACAGTGTGCACCACAGGGGGTGGTACCGTTACTACGGCAGTGAATCTTGGCGCTTCCCGAAGTTTGTAACCTTCAGGAGTCCTCATTATGCCTCTGGCATCCTCGCTTTCCTGAAGTTTGTAACCTTTAGGCCCAGCGGCTTCTGCTATGCTTCCCTAATCTTCAGTGATCGACGGAACATATCCTTCTGGGATATAGTTAATATGCATGCCCCAGGGATGATCTTTCGGCATTTGATACCTAGGATCATACTTCTCTACTATGGGAGTTGAGGTGATCTCTGAGATCACAGTTCTTTGTAGCTGAGCTTCTTCCATGGCCTGCATGTCGTTACGAAGCTTTCTCATATCCTCTCTCAGAGTGTCGATATCTTCTTTCAACTCTCTGTTCTCTTCCTCGAGATCATCCATCTTTTTCTGACGATTGGCCCGAGTATTGTACGAATGAGACAGTTTGACTCAAGAACCGAGACAGAACGTGAGATTCGTAGGTAAGAAGAATACGTGACGTGAGAATGATGAATGCAATGATTATATTAATTGTTTTTTTGTTTAATCAAAATAAACTTCAACAATTAGATTGCAAATATCAAACAGTGTGGACACCCCTATTTTATTGAATTCAAATGATTACAGAAATGGAAATACAGTAAATTATAAGGTGCGGAAACAGAAACCTAAGCTAATGGGTCTCGAGTCCTCTCTGAGGGGAACTCGGGTGCTGATTCTGGTACTTTCCTTTTCTTGGACCGGGGCTCTTGGGCCGTTGTCGGGTTGTCATTCCTTTGCCAAGTGAAAGGAGCGAGCAAATTCCTTTGGTCATCCTGATTTTCTACAGCTTGTTGCTCTAAAATCTCAATTAGAGCATCCTTATCTTTCAGTAGTTGTTGTATTTTGGTACACTCCACATTGAGAATGTGGTACTTGTTCTTCCAAGACCTCCTCTCCTGTTGAACTTTGTTGAGAGTAACCTGAAGTTTTTCTGTTTCAGTCATGAAGTACATGACAGATTCCCTTGGCGAAAGAACTCTGTGACGAGGATAAGGCATCTTTAGCTTGAGAGCTCTAGTTTGTACCCAGTGGAGATAAGGCTCCACCGAGACACATTCCGATTTTCCTAGAGACTCCCGTCCTTTCTTATGAACATGTTTCCAAGCGTGCACTATTTCCATCTTTAGTGCCCTGTCATCTTCTCCTTCCTTGAAGAAAAGACCTTCCAGATGAGCATTACGTGGGACATGCCTCATCGGGTATCCAAATTGACGACGAACTAAGACTGGATGGTAATTGATTCCTCCCTTAGTTCCTATGAGGGGTACGTTGGGGAAGTTTCCACAACGGCCAATGATTTTGATCTCATCATAAATCCTATTATACCAATCTATATCAGAGTTGGTAAGAGACATGATTTTCTGCGACCAACGTAAGGCACTCTTATGATCCCAAAAAGCAGCAGACTTAGGCAAATGGGAGATAAACCACTTATATAGCAGGGATGCACAACACGTGATCATTCCTCAGCTGTATAAATTCCTTAAGTGTACCGAATGATACGCATCTGCGAGCAAGGTTGGTACGGCGTTTCCAATGAGAAAAACCTTAACGGCATTGATATTTACAAAGTTATCGATGTTGGGAAACAAAAATAACCCGTAGGTGAGTAAAACAAAGATGCTTTCAAAAGCAGTCACATTCCCTATACTAGCAAAGTACAGAGCCTTCTATACCAGAAAATTGGCTGGTAAACCTGGGATTCCTCCCTTGGTGGTCAGGTGAGTCTTGATTTCTGACTCATTGTAATACCCCAAAATTTTCCCTCTCATTTCTTCAAATCATTTAGCATGAGCTTTCATTTCATTCAATTGCATTCAAGCATAGAAAAACAAAACATAAAGCATTGCATTGCATCTTGCATAAGGGCATGTGATCAGTGGTTCTTCAGAGGTGTGGATTATCTAAAGCAAGAGAATAAGATACAAGGGTTTCTCACAAGCCTAAAATGTCTCTTACATCATATGTCATCTCAATTGGTCTCACAAGGCATGAGAAGAGGAGAATTCATCAAGAAAATTGGACAGTACACCATCTCCTATACAAGGCAGTCAAAAACTGGGATCTGACCCTCAAATGGGCAAACTCTTTGAGTCTTCATCACCTCCAAAGGCCATATGTCATCTTTGTTAGATGGGATATACATTATATTCAGAGGAATTTGGATTTGGAGGATGTGTTATTTTCTCCTAACCAGAGAGTGCCAAAATTAGGGTTTGACATAAAACCAGCTTATCTCTGATTTTTTGGGCAAGACTTAATCTCATGGTATTCCTTATGTTCTTAAGTGTATATGGATGGAAAATTGCTCATCAATTGGTTTTAAAAGGGTCTCAATTGATCAGTTGCATGATAATCAAGAAATTGGGGGAAAAAGTTAACTGTGCAGTGAAAAAGTCAACTCCTGACTTTTTAAGGTCAAATTCATGAAATTCATGTTACATATGTTCAATGGACAAAATTTGATCAAGAAATGATGGAGGAATAATGAAAAAACAAGAAATCACAAAACTGCCAAAAATAGAAACTTTAGGGTTTCCAAAAATGGCAACTTTGGACCATTTTGCACCCTACTTTGAGGCTCCCTTTCTTCAAGATAAAACTTCCAAACCTCAGGCCCAAGTTGAGCCAATTAAAGTTCATGTTCTAAGCTTCAAATCCATATAAAGAACATCTCCAGTGGATCAATATTGAGGGAGATATGATCAACCAAAGTTTGGCAAAACTAGGTCACAAACCAAGTCATGACCAAGAATGACCAGGCCCACGCGCCATAATTTTGACAAACACCTGGTGTGCCAAATGTCAAGCTGAATTTCTCCAAGAAAAAAGCCTCAAATGACAAACTTTTCAACATCAAAGTTGTTCCTTTCCATGCCCTCTTCAATGTTGATGTTGGACAAATTTTAATTTGAGCAAGTTATGATGGAGATATATTGGTCCAAAGTTGGTATATTCATGCTGAAATTCCATGCACCAAGTTGCCTTGCCAACCAACCACTTGCCACGCCCACCAACCAGTTTGGAACCATTGAATTCATAGCCTTTTTTAAGTGTGTTTGAGGCTTCATTTCAATCCCATTCTCACACCAAATATATTCTCTCATGAGTCCTCTTTCATTTGACACCAAAACTCCATTAAACCATGCATTAACATGAGAGATATTCACCCTCAAACATCCACTGTTGCATTGAATGTGTTGTTGCTACAAAACCAGAAAATGATATTGTTGTTGTTGTTAGTTTACACCAGCCCCACGCATGCTTTAACATCATTCTCCACTTTGCCATTTTAGAACCAACATGACCTTGCAAGCACGTGCTATCCATGCTACTTCATACATGAAAATAGAAATTAAAAACTTGGGCAACAAGCTTGTACAGCTGTGATTCCACCACCACTGATTCACTTACACTCCACCATAACATCATAAACCTCCATCACCATATCACTCCTCTCCTCACCGCCCTAACTAACTTGACTCAGTTAGTTAGGGACAACTCAATTAACCTCACATCAACTCAATAAACTCACTCATTTGACCACGGGTTAACACACTAAACCACACATATAAATTTACATTTCACTCACAAATTCATTTTCAACTCTCATTTTCCACACTCACCTCAAAACCTCTCTCTCTTGCTCTCTGAGTTCTCTCATTTTCTCTTCACGATTTCATCTTC